>VWZG01002467.1:152289-169319 GCA_013396735.1 Grallaria varia | reverse complement strand
TGTTCAGACCATCTACTCAGGATATACATTATATATGTATTATGTATATATATGTATACATATATATAATACATTATATATGTATATATGTATACAGGTGCCTCCTTGCTTTGCAGGAAAATTGTACTATAAAAGTAGTAAGTATGCAACATGGCAAAAGAACTAAAAAAACCAAAGCATTCCCTGTGAGTCTAAACCTAATAACTCATCTCTTTATGGGTGGCTTAGGGAGAAATGTTCAAACACAGTTTAAACACTCACAACTTTGGCCCTCAATACTTTAAAAGTGTAAGGTCAACAATGATCTTGCACTTAGGAGCATAAATAAACTGGCCAGATATTCAGAGATGCTGAATATATTAAGTTCTTACTGATTTCAAATTTCTAGACCTTCTGATGGCAAAGAAAACTTTCACATAATGAAGCACAGCACTATTCTTTCCTGAGTTTACATAAACAGCCCAAATGAATAACGAAAGAGGCATGTAAAATTTCTCCCACTTCATCCCAACTGAGTGTTCATGCTGAAGGTTAATGATTACAATGACCTTTCAGAATAGTGACTGATTCTGAAATAATCACTCAATTACTGTGCTGCATCTAGTCCACTGGTTAGATAAACACTTCTACTTCTCACATCAGCTGTAGCACGCAATCTGAGAACGTGCTTTCTGAAATCCTCAATGTGCAGGACAGCAAGAGCAAAACCCCCACAGTGGAGAAGATGATGGAGTGAAACTCTGCCCCTGTCTCCCTTGTTATACAAACACAGCAACACTGCTGGAGTAGCACAGAGGCATTAGGGAGACCTCACTGACTACCAGATGAAGAACACCAGGGAAAAGAGGTCGGTGGCAAACAAGATGTGCAGTAGGTTTTTATCTTAAATGTAGTGAAGATGGACACGCTGAACTGAAAATACCACCCCCCCACCGCCGCCAGCGTGCTCCTGGGCAAAACTGGGGGGGGGAAGGAGAACAGAACTGAAAGTCTTGCGACAACCCTCCCCTTTCCCTGAGAGGGAAGTGCAAGAGTGTTTGTGTGTGAAGGAGAAGCAGCAACCATTCAAGAATATGAGCTGAAGATAGGAAATCTGGCAGCTGCCAAGTGTTTGGGAAGAAGCCAGAAAAAAAAAGAGTTGTGAAATGAGGCATACAGCTGTTGAGCAGCCATGAATAAATTATGAATAAGACAAAACTGCTGTGACAGACATGTGGGGTCCATTTTCCTAATCAAGGATATATTCATGAGTAAAAACATCTATGGAAAAGGAAAAGAAAGCAAGTCCAAATTTTAGCTTGGCTGGGACCAGGGAGGGCTTACAAACATTCCTACCATGCTAAGAAGGAGATTAACAAGGAGGAAGGCAAGGGAGGTCTGTTGAACTGAACTGAATGCAGGGGAAGTTTCTGGAGCAACTAAGTCATTTTGACATATGCTGTTCCAAAAATAACATTTTCCAGAATGATAGGAACAAGGAGTGTATGTTGGATCTGGAAAGAAAAATCAGGGGTGGTTTCAACAAGGAAACACCCTCTGAATCAAAAGTCTACGTCGGTGTCTTAAGTGCCTCCAGGTCTGTGGTTCCAGAAGGCTCTTGGTCCTTTAACTCCTTAACACAAAGTACGAAAGCTCAGCTTTCACACAGAAACAGGCCATTTCAGAATATTTACTGAAATGTTACATGGTTATTCTATACTTTAGATTTTACCACAAGACATAATATTCATGCATTTTGTTTGTAGCACAGAAAAACTTCAGACTCCTTAAAACCACTATGTCAAAACATTTCCCACAGATGAAGAGCCCATACACTAACAATGAGGGAAAAAAAGAAAGAAAACCTCAATCTGAAGCAGTAATTAATATTTATCTTCCAAGTAGTAGTCATTATGAGGTAAAAGCTAATTTCAGTAGTAAAATAGTACGAGAGCATAAGATTCTTCCAAAAATTAATTTAGGCTTACTGTGATATAAAAATGTTTGGTCAGAATTCTCATGTAAGTAACATATGGCATTTTTTTGTACTTACCTGTTTTCACAGTCAAGTACTGAAATTCCTTTGGTATAGTTTTGAGAGTACTGCTCACTTTAAGAGCTTAAGGGGAAAAAAAAAAAAGATAATCACTTTATGTATATGTGGGTAAAATCTACAGGTATCAGCTCTGAGAAAGGAGCACCTAAACTGGCATTAGAACATCTAACAGTGCTAAACATCCTTGAAAAGTAGCCAAATACCCTCAGAAAGCCCTAGCACTCAAACAAGTAACAATTTCTCAGAGCACAAAGGTCAAGAACAGAGAGACATATGCTCTAGTTGCCAAATAATCTCAAATTTTGAGAGTTTGGGGGGTTGAGTCCCCTTCCACTGAACTCTCCTACTCTTTCTAGTGACTTTTTAAAGGAATTTTTAACGCACCATAGTGTAATTTAATATACTGTAATACACAGCATTAAATGACCACTTGGAAGGAAGTCTCCCATGCTCTAGGATGACCCTGAACCCTGGGATAAGCCTCCTTGGACAGGGAGGCTGGACCAGATGACCCGCTGTGGTCCCTTCCAACCTTACTCACTCTGTCATTCTGTGATCTGCCTTTATCACACAAAACATTTGAGAAAAGTCTGGTTCTTCTGACCCAGTTCAAGTTACACGTTCTTCCACATTTAACTACATTATAACCTGACAAAGTGAAGCCAATTTACTTGTATACTTTGAAAATGCAAGCAAATTTGCTTCTACAGCCCTGAACTACAGATTTTTGACTTCTGGGGAGATCCCCTTGGTCAGGAGACTGACCTGCTCCCGTATTTTCAGAATAGCAGTAAATGGTAGAAAAAAAGCATCTAGCTGAAAAGGTAGGAATCTGTGTCATTAATACAGCAAATCTTCAACCTCGAAGGACTGTATGTCTCAAAACAGATTCCTATGTGACTTAACATGTCAGCTACAAAAATGAAAGCACAAGTTCTTCACCTAAACAGGGGGGAAAAATTATCCCTTAGTAAATCTTCCCTAGACATTTCAAAGCTACAACCTTCAAGGTTTAAGTCCTCCTCTGGTTCATTATGCATTTTACAACAAAAACTGTGTCAACAGAACACTAATTTCTCGGATTACACAGACTTGTCAAAATGTTTTACAAACACATTTCAACCCTTAACAATCTTTCTTTGAAATAGGGACACTGGGAACCTGTCAAAGTTGGTGATTCAGGAATATGGACTACCTGGTCTCACAGCTCTGATGCAACTTTAACATATGGACATGGTATTTTTTTATTTATATTAATACATAATCCACAGCTCCAAGAGTCAGGCAACAAAACACCCACAACTGTTTTGTTTCCACAACTGAAAGAGAGCAAGCAAGAACCCAATATTTTGGGACAAGGGAATATAAAAGGAATGAATGACTGTGTGATGATTCTGTGCTAGTTCTGGAAGCCATAGAAGCAACTGCATGGAAACAGAGAAAGTTCGCTTCCATTTCTCATGGCTTTCTGCTGATGGATTTCAAGTGAAATAACTGAAGTTTTTTCACTCCAGTTTGACTAAAACTTCTGTTTTTCAAGAAAATATAGTTGTTGGTTTTTGGTTTTTTTCAAATAGGAATAAAAACTAATTTTTAAGTGTTGCTGTTTCCTCAAAAGGGAAGTGCAAAATTGGACCCAATGTAATCTTTACTCTTACAAAATTCCTGGTAACAACAATTTTGTTTAAATAAGAAATGTAACACTAATTGCCTAAGAACTACACATATTTTAGAAGGTGCATTTCCTATCATTCACATGATATAACTAATTTTGAAGCAAATCCCTCCATTTATTTGTCTTTAACTCAGCTGCTGACAGTGAGTTGTCTAAATCTACAGGAACACATACCCATCTTAGAAATTAAACATACCATTGCTTCTGTCAGCAAACATAGAGGCTTACTAAAAACACACATAATTTAACTCTTAATGGAAAAGAATCATCATTTATTTGAATACCTTGTTTGTCATCTTTCTTTCCATCTTGTAACAGGGCAGAGTTATCCGGTGCCTCCTCAGCTGATGACTTCTTAAAGAAAGAAGATATCCTTATTATAATGATTGGTATAGCCCACACCTTTACACAGTCAAATATTTAAGAATACAGACCAACACAAATAATGGCAACATTTGCTCTTGCACCATGATTTGCTTTGTCAGGTAAAGAAGCATAGAGGACACACAGAAAGACAAACTAAAACTGCTTTTCAAGGTACAGCAGTTCCACACCTGAAACTAGTTAGAGAAGCACTTCAACAGTGAAGCACAAGGAGATAAGGACAAAATGTAAGGAGAGACTTCTCCCAACAGAGTCATGTGTAACACCTGCATTAGGGTTAACGAAACCTTCTCCAGCTCCTTCACAAGAGTCAGTCTCCATGAGAAAAGTCCCTCTAGCCAAAACTCCAGCTATACTGCAGAGCCTGGTACTTATGCTTTAAAGACTTCTGGCTAATGCGGCTGATCTTTGAACTACTCTTTTCTTTCAACTTGCAGTCACAGAGATGGGAAAAACAAATTTCACTAGCATGTCTGTTGGAGGCCCATTCCAGCCTCTGATAGGAAAACAGTGAACTTCTGCCCAGTCTTATTCCTTTAGTTTCTGTTACTTCAGCAGTGACTTATAGGCATTTGTTGCTCTTGTAACTTATGCTGTGTAGCCCACAAGATGGAACCAGGAACAGATTCTACCTCTGTTATCTGTAGGAACAAGGATACACTCTGCAACCAAAAAAACCCATAAAGCAAATGCCGGAAACCCTAAACTTCTCTAAATATTAAGAGATGCTGGTTTTTTTCCCAGGGAACATGGAACAGGTTTGACTTAAAAATGTCCTGAAAAAAACTGGGCCTAAGCAAATTAATTGAGAAACCTAGATTTTGTAGACACTTTTAAAAGATCACAAAAATCTCAAGTCAGTAGTTCAAAAAGGAAAACTCCAGAGCAAAGGTCTGTGAGAACTGTTTTATAAAGTTTCTGAGAAACAGGATACCCTAACACTTCTGAGAAAGCAACGTAGCAAAAATATGGCTTGAGGACTCTGAAAATGCATGAGCAAAAGATTTCACACCCATAGCTAGCTCTAACACTCTCAAGTGAAGACTTAAGTCACTGCATGCTTTAATCAATGGAATAACTTTCACAAACTTGAATGAACAGTGAGTATGACATTTCTGAGGGCGTTCAGAGCAACCCCAGCCAATCATTTTATGCATATAGTGTGAAATCTCATGTTTTATCTTCAAGCTTTTGGTGGTGAGAAAAGAACCAAAGGAGAGTGGGAGACAAAAACTTGAGAAAAAAAAAAATTGGGTAGACAAAACTTCCTTGGAAAACAAAAATCAATCCCTCTTGTCCTTCTCAGGCACATTATCAGCAGTCTTGGTGTGTTTTGTAAGTTAAAAAAGCCTAGCATCCAAGTGACATGTCTCCTGCCACTATTTTCTTTATGGATGCGTTCAAGAACTGTTTCCATTTTATTGCAGTAGTAGTAGTAACAGTCACAGTAAAAACTGTCTTCTGATGAAACTGAACAGCCTGAATGTATGACAGGTGGAAAGTGTCATGGAGATAATGCAAAACAGATTGCATTGATAATACAGTATTATTAATGTAGCGATTAAGTCTCTAAACTATAATATATTGCAACGGTGAATTACTGCACTTTCCACAGAGGGAGATGAATGGCAGATGAATTACTGACCTTCCAAATGATACTCATTCAGTGTATTAATTCTGAACGTAAAAACATAAGTTGGGAAAAAAAATCAAGTCAAAATGATTCTCAATCAGTTTTGAGAAGAGATTTTAAAGTCCATTAATCTCAGATGATATAAATGGAAGCTTTTAAATTAAGTNCATATATATTTTCTTTTATAATTAGGTTGCAAGCCACCCAAAATAATGTCATAAGCAAGAGACTAGGCTGTTCTGGGAAGGCCTGCCTATCCTGCCAACCTACCAGCAGCCTGCACTACCAGAACAGCAGTACTGCTTTCAAAACCCAGTGTGACTGCTGCACTTTGGCCAAGCTGCTGTAAGATGAGTAACACCTCTCAGGGATACTGCATACCTTTTAATAGTTCCAGAAGATACACTGGATGCTAAAAGCTTAGCTGCAGCAGTGCCCAAAGAGAACACTGTACTCATGAGAAGCTTAGAAGATTCTGTTCAGTGGTACCACTACCAAGATGGATTTGGTGAGGGAGCAGCCAGGTTCTGACCCAGGAACTCCCCAGAGCAAGGCATTGAGAGGAAATAACTGGAGAACAGCCTTGCTGAGCTGTCATGGCATACCATTACTTTCAAACTTGGAAGCAATGCCAGAAGGGCTGGTTCCTGCAGTCAGTCTAGAGGACTGATTAACTACCTTAAACACTAAACCCTTAAATCCCACAGCATACATACTCAAGAGTTGCAATATTCAGGCACAACTTAGTGGCCATGATGAGGTCAGCTTCATAGGGTTTTCAAAGTTTTGTGTTTTAACCTCAGTGCTAAACTCTTCTGCCCTATTTAGATTTTCTTGCATCAGTCTTCCTGGAATCATAGAATGGTTAGGGTTGCAAGGGACCTCTGGAGATCTAGTCCAAACCCCCTGCTCCACCCAACTGAAATGCCTGTGTTCAGTTCTGAGCCCCTCACTGCAAGAAAGGACATGGGAGCATGTCCAAAGAAGGGCACTGGAAGCTGGTGGAGGGTCTGGAGCACAAGTCTTACAAGGAGCAGCTGAGGGAGCTGTGGTTGTTCAGCCTGGAAAAAAGGAGGGTCAAGGGAGATCTCATCGCTCTGTACAACTATCCAAGAAGAGGCAGTGCTGGATTGACAGTTGGAGGCGATGATCTTAAGAGATCCTTTCCAAACTAAAAGATTTTATTATTCTAGCTCTGCACCGGAAGCCTCATTTGCAATCAAATCAGACTCAGAAGAATTGCTCAGGTCACCTGAGCACTGTCTGCGTGCCACACTATATGTCCTGCAGCACGGGCTCGCCCCTCACCACTGGCTCCCAACACTGAAGGGCCAAATGCAGCCCTGCAAGACACAAACAAGTAAAGACTACTTCTCTGCAGACTCCAACACCGACCAAGTCCCTCGATGACTAATGGGAACTCTGCTATGTGGGAATTTTTAAAAAGCCTGTCAGCCCCTCCCACACACAGAAAAAACGGCTGAGAGAGGGGTTTAAGATGTCTTAGTAGGAAGCATGGAGACTCCTAAACACCTCTCAGAGAGCTGCAGTTCTGCTGCTATACAGAGCACAGTCACTGTGAAGCTGGACTATTCTCCTCCACTCTGCAAGGTAAGCACCCTGCTTACACCTCCTCACCTCTGTCCGACTGAAGTCCCGAGTCTGCTGACTGCCTTGCAATGGCTCAGAATAAGAATCAAACAGTGCACAGTCACGCACAGGTTTCAAAGAAGCTGCAGGGGAAAGAAAGGAGAAAAAAACCAAACAAAACACAAAAATCAAATGTACAGACATGCCAAGTCTTTGGTTAATACACACTTCTTAAAACCATCTCCTAGAATGATTCTGCCTTTCATTTCTACAGATCATCTGATTTGTAAGACATGGATGAGAAATACCATGAAGAAAATCTTTGTCTTGCATTTTAAATTAGTCAGTGTCCTCGAAGGTACAGCACGTGCAATTTCAGTTATAGAAATAATTGTGAAATTTGGAAAAATTATTTTTAATAAACATTAAGTGCCAAACAACTGTTTATTTGCACTTTTCTTCCTTTCAGTCCAGTATCAACTTAGTTGATCTTCTATTTTATACCTTGCTCTCCTGGGAATGTTAAAGGTCCTTATGAAATGTTCAGCTGCAATTTTGATTTTTTTTGAATACTGAAAAGTATTGTAGAATCTACATTATACACTAAAATTGAACGCCAAAAAAAACCCCAAAGACACTTAACACAGTGAATGCTGTAGTATATACCATCTTTAACTAAACAACAATGACAGCAGGTAAAAAAAAAAAGGCAAAAAAATCAACTAACTTCTCAAAGGAATATTCACAACCAGCTAATTTCTATCCTACAACCTCAGGTTCTTCTGGTGGTGTCACTCTGGGATTAGTTCCTTTGAGATAAATCCATCTTAATAGCTGGAAAACACTTTTTTTTAAAGATCAATATATCGAAAGGCAGAATAACCACATTCCTAGTTTTTGGCTAGTATCTCTTATCGCAATAAATTAAGCTCTTGGAAATCTATCTTAATTTACAATACAGTGGATTACATACAAGGCAAATAGCTTTCCAGAGTCTGCAAAATAGTTTTAATAAGACTCTCCTAAACCAAGGTGGTGGGTCAAATTGTCAGTGGAGCTGTGCCAGAATAGCATTTGGACTTGCACTCGTAGTTTATAGTACAAGTCATAAAACTATCAAGATTAATGCATTCTTAAATGCTCTTTTGCTCCAAATCATTTTATTTGAAGGTTTAACAACACTCTTATCACATGCTCTGAAACTAATACAACAACTTGATGAAGAACAGTATCCAGTAATCTTCATCGGGTTCCTAACAAGCAAAAAAAAGAACTCTAAATTTCACAGAAATCAAATTACAAAAACATGAAAATAAGAGGTTTCTCTTGAAAATGTCTTTTGACATTTTAGTAAGTGTATGAGGCACTTGCTTTTATTTCCAAAGTGATACAACCAGGGCTCTATGCTTTCTTGTGATTGACAGTGTTACAGCGTGCTGAGACGTTCTACTTCTCATTAATGCAAGTCTTTCAAAAGACAGACTTCTGAAGCCTGAGTAGGTAGCAGAACAAGCACAAGACATTTTCAGACCCTCAAGTTAACCAGAATTAGTATATTTGCGGAGGTATTTAAAGTACCCACTATAAACAATTAGTCCTTTCACCTCTTCCATGTAGATCAGCTTGAAATGCTTGCTTTCATGCAACACCATGAAACAATACATCCAATGAAATAGTAGACCTAAGTGCTGAAAGGGACAAATAGGGGAAAAGAGCATTCCCAGGGAACAAGGGCAGCTTACCATGCTATTCCTCCTATTGACATAATGATTCCCTATTACTAGAGATAGTTATTTCCATTGCAGCTTTACACAAGAAGGCTTAATGTGAAGACACCAAGAAAAACCTGCACGGATGAGCTTACAAGCCAATTTAGCATTGAGACCAGGCATGAGAGTAGTGAACAAAGTGATGGTCCTAGAGGGAAAAGGATAGTTGTAATTATGACAAGGGAATGTAATTAGACAAAAAGTGATGAAGACTTGGAAGTGCAGGTTTTCCAGAACTTACTGCTTTGAATATGAAGACAGTGGATTACAGGGAACATGACTCCATCAGAAATTACTGCACGAATCTGATACAGGGTCAACATTTAATTTTCCTAACTGCAGCTTGATATGTTCTTTTCCTGCCTTTTAATATATTCAGTGTCATCAAATTTAATGGAGATTTTATTAGGTCTTAAATATTATCCCTTAGCACTGTAATTATCATCTGTGATTAATCCTCCTTGCCCTAGAGAGGCATGCACATTTTTTATGTGGAACAGTATATATTCCAATGTTCATTTATAATTAAAAGAGACATAACTGAAGGGAACAAATGAAAGGGCAGGTCTCTCACTGCAGTTACTGAGGTTATGTTATATTTTGGATTAATTCATCCTTGTGCTACATAAACTGTTGTAATTCCCATCATTAATGCAAAATACTTATAGAAGAATCTATGGATTACATAAAATTAATTACAAAAAAATTCAGCCTTTGATACAACCAATAACTGCATCTAGCAAAATACATTAGCATATTAAGTTCTAAAGCAGTCCAGTATTTTTTGCAACAAATCTTCAAGAGACAGATATTTAAGGGAAAAATCATCAAAAGAATTAAGAGCTGTATGATAGATTCATAGAATGGTTTGGAATGGAGGGGACCCTAAAGGTCATCTAGTTCCTGCCGTGGGCAGGGACACCTCCCACTAGATGAGGCTGCTCAAAGCTCCATCCAACCTGGCCTTGAACACTAGCAGGGTAGAGGGATCCACAGCTTCTCTGGGCAACCTGTTGCAGACCTCACAGTAAAGATCTTCTTCCTAAAATCTAAGGCAATCTGCCCTCTTTCAGTTTAAATCCATTGCTGGACTATCTGTGCTACAGGTAATCATCTGCCACACCTGAGGCACACTGGAGTGAAGAGGCAGACATCAACAGGCAGGTAACTGCTAAACTTTGCATTCCTGCTTTTGTGCTTTGATATATTACTTCTTCAGCAAACACCTCTCAAGCACAATCAAAAACAGATGCTCTAAAGAGTTGCCAGAGAATGATTACATGGCATAGCACCACATTCCAGGAAGGAAAGTGAACCTGTCTTTTACAGAGATACTGGATTTGTGAGATGGCTACAGGGACACAACCTGCCACAGGAACATTACCTGCTTGGAGGTACTCGGGCAGCAGCGTCTCCGGCAGAGTCTCTGGCAGCTGGTAACCATTCTTCCTTGCAACCACAAGGTGGAAAGCAGCACAGAACTCCGGGAGTGTCAGTGCTCCATCACAATCCACATCACTCAGCTCCCTATGGATACAACAGGCACAAGTTTTCAAAGCTGTTACTTCAGGAAAACACACGCATGCCGTCAAAAGGGAGACAAAAATGCAACTCTGAGAAGGGATATTTTAACAAAAGATGAGCATCTCTGTCATTTGCACTTGATTCTGGCTTGCCCATTTGTCAGCTAATTTTCTAATACTGACTTGTCACTTTTTTCTTTTTCAATAAAGTACATTTTTTAATACATGATACCATTCAATATTATAGTATGTATATATTAGAACATGAAATACACAATCTATACTTACAGAATCATAGAGTGGTTAGGGTTGAAAGGGACCTTAAAGATCATCTAGCTCCACCTCCCTGCTTTCGCAGGGAACCTTCTACCAGACCACGTTACTTAGAGCCCCTTGTCCTATCGCTACATGCCCTTGTGGAATTTCCCTCTCCAGCCTTCTTGCGGACCATGCCTAGATACTGGAAGCCTGCAAGATCTCCCTGAGGCTTTCTCTTCTTCAGGCTGAACAGCCCCAACTCACTGAAGAGACTCTTCAAAGCAGAGGTGCTCCAGCCCTGTGATCAGCTTAGTGACCCTCCTCTGGACTTGGTCCAACAGTTCCACACCTTTCTTGTGCTGGGGACCCCGGACCTGCATGCAGCACTCCAGATGGGGTCTCACCAGAGCAGAGGTACAGAATCCCCTCCCTCACCTGCTGGTCACATCTCTTTTGATGCAGCCTAGGATATGACAGACCTTCTGAACTGCAAGCACACATTCTTCCAATGGTAAAATTAACCTTTTAATAGTTGGAAGCACTTTTGGCCAATCCACACAGGATCTTCAACCAGTTCAAGCAGAATTTAAATATTGACTTCAGCAATGGTTACTTAGCCCCACTGACTAGCCTTAAGAGCTAAATTAATGCGCTTGACATGTTTAAATATCAGCTTCTCACTAAAGCAGTTCTCTCTATTCTAGGACACCACAAACACTAAAGCTGGACTTCAGAAACTCAAGAATTCAGTTTTATAAATTAAGTCTTTGCAAGAATGGAGTAATTTTATCTTGAAAACATGGTCTAAAACATATAACTTCTTACTTTTTCAAAGTAAGAAGCATTTTTCAAAGTGTTGAGGTTATAGTGACAAAGACTGAAACATCCCATGTGTTTAGAAACACAACCTGATAAATCACATTGTTGCAAAAATATGTATCTACTAGAAAGTAATACTTCTCTTGAAATTCTGCACAGAGAACAAGTTGCACCAGCAACAAAAATAAAATGTGCTCTGTTACCATATTGGGTTAATCCATTCTTTTTAAGTAATCAAGTTTAATTTCAATATTCACTTCCCCCAACACTATGCTTCTTTTTTTTTTTTTTTCATTTTCACAGCTGCCAATCCGCTTTGAAAAGATTCCAGACATATCCTTTGACCCTGACAGATGTTTAGGCTCTTGCAAGCTTTTCTTCTCATCTCTCTTCATAAAAGCATATATAAAAATAAAACCTCTACCAGCATTTCTGATCCATGTTTAAAACTGTTTGTTCTTCCTATCAGAGATGCAAGGATGACACTGAATTACAAAGCACCATGTTGTTTATGAAAACAGAATCCTTGTCAAATTTTATCATGTACAGTTCAATCCACAATTGTTTCTCAATAAGCTCATTAAAAGTAAGTGTAATGGTTCATTAGAAAAGCACTAATGAATTATGTAGTTGTTCAATTGGGCCTCCTCTGACAAAACAGAGACAGAAACATAAAGCCAACAACACACCTAAAACACTCCAGAGGCGCTTCTCCGCTGTGTCATTTCATGAAAAATGTCAGTTCTTTGAGCTAATGATGCTGCTTACAATATACTTAAGAACAGCTCTCAGTTATGTCACTGTTCAAACCTTCCCAGTCCTGCTGAGTAGGCGAACATGCCTCCAGAAAACAAGTGTGTCAGGAAGATCAATGAGCACCCTGCTGCTTGGGCCTCAAAGTGATTCTGGAGATAAGAGAAATAATTATAATTGAAAGTACTTTTAAAATTTAACAAGAACTCTTGAATTAAGTGTCTTTTAAAAAAACAGGTTACACATCCCCAACACTATCACAGTACTTACCAGATGTGAGAAAGTTCTAGGATGGGCAGCTTTGATTTTGTGAAGAAATTCTTTGCTACAGAACCTGTTGGGAAAACATGCCTTATCAGCCACTAGAAATTAATTCTCCAGATTTTTACCTTTTACCAGGTCTGCTGTGCCAGAAGCAGACAGTTAATTTAGGTCTGAGACACACTCAGATTAACCAAATGCCAATATAGCTGTTGGACCATTTGTCTCCTTCTGAATAAATGACCGAGAAAGCCAGACAGAGCTGTTGACCTCATTTCTCCATTCCCTCCATATGGGAAAAATAAATAAATGAAAACCCGCTTCAGTACTAGTAATTCTGACCAGCATGTATGTCACCAATGACGAAACAACAGACACAAACAGTCCTGCTTTACCCAGAAGTCATGCATATGGCAGTACAGTGCTGCAGCACCTGCACTGCTCTCCCAAGATACTGCTTCAACCATGGCCCTTCCCTGCAGTGGCTCAAATTTTATGGGGGGGAGAGAAAGAAAAAAGAATGAGCACCAGAAGGTTCAGATAGCACATAGCTCCTGTACTACTGCAGGCACCCTCACTCACCCTGCCAACAGCAGCCCTTATCATGCTTCTTCTAGACAACAAATCCACTTATTCACCACCCCATACGCACCGGGTGTCAAGGGTACCCTGGAAGCCCTTCCTGGGTACAGGCTTACAAAACGTAAAGCACAGTTTTCCAGGACTATAATCCTCTTCCCCTTGGACAACCATTAGGGGAAGAACCAACACTGAACAACCATTTCTTCTTCGAAGCAAACTGCATGAAGGAGACTTAACTGAGGCTGGATCCAAGCCTCCTGCACCCCAGTGATAAAGCAGGACCTCTTGAACTCCAGTGATACAGCAGGGCTCATTAAAACTGCCTCAGTTTAAAACCTGTGACATCTTCCTTGCCAGACCAACTGTCTGTACCCAGCAGTGACACCTCTCACCAGCAGCCTGATCCTTCTACTCAACGTAGAAACGCAGTCTCAATACGCTCTTAACTATACTTCTCCCATGTGTGTGCTCTCCAGGATTGTTTTTTAATCACCTAAAGGTCAAAACCTCAGTCCTTCAGAGCCATAAACCTCAGGCTTGACCACAGACGACAGCGAACTGCATGCTTCACTGTCATCCCATGGACACTACCACAATCCTGCTGGGAAAGCAAGCACAACCCTCAGGGGTGTTTCAACTCAATATGGACTGCAGCTGTGATCCACAAATACAGTGCAACAAATACAGAGAACTCATCTGAATTTTTTACCAAATCACTAACACTTCTCCTTTACATGTAATTATTTCTCTAAAATCAGGATATTTAGGAAAAAAAATGCAATGGCCACAGTAGTGGTTTGCTCTTTGAGTTGTCTGTCTTCAAAAACAAAACACAACCAACTCTTATACATGCACTGAGAGGGAGTAAGAAGAATTTATTTACTTAACACTTCTTCCTCACTTCCCAGCCTGGTCCCCCTACTTGACATGCACCATGTTTGGTAAAAATTACCTGAAATAAAGGCGTTCAGGTCAGGCTGGAGGGACCTGAACTGGTTAATGTAGTAATCTCGCTGCTCCTCTGTTATCCTCCAAGGGTCATCTGAGTAGTGGGTGCTGCTGTCCTGCTGCTCCCGATCCACTGAAAGAGACTGAAAGGAGGGACACTGGCACCAGCCACAGGCAGGGGACTAGAAGTGCACTGGGAACCTCAAGAAACCAGATTTACACTGTTCTATTAATAGACGTGAAATTTTAGAAGATGAGAAGTAGAAATAGCTGCACTGATTACAGTTCCACTACTTATTTGTTAAAACTGAGACTAATATTAGGTATCTTTATCCAGGCAATTAAAGGAAGCTCTGCATGACCAAAGCTAAAAGAAAAAGGAAATCTCACTACTCCTGACTGCTAAAAGGAAAGTCCAAGTCATACTTTATTACCTCTAGATTTGTTTTGGGGGTTCATTTTGACTGCCATGCATTACAACCCTGAACAGCGCACTGTACACATCAGATGGAACCAGTAAAGGACTGCTGTATTTATGCAGGACGGTGCATGAACACCTAATTTTGCTATGAAATTACATATTTAATCTAGGAGTGGTGCTGTAACTATGGAGCTATACTGCTTCTGGACCTTCTGCTCACCTCAGTAACTCAGCACTCATTATGCCAAGCCAGGGAGACACACAAACCCCTAGAGACCTCCTCAATCTTCTGTCACTTCCCATGGTTTATGTAAAAATCCTACCTTGAGAAAAGGAATGGGGGAGAAGAACATTTAATCCATTTATGTCTTTGCTCTGTGCCTTTGCTCTCTGAGTAATTTAAGGGAAGTCTGCACCTTTTGTAGGCTGGATGGAGGTATCTACAAGAGGGTTGGCAGTACAATTGGTGCCTTTGTTAAACTGGAATAATTTATTACTCAATATTTAAGCATGGATGATAAAACTCTTTGAGAAGGAGGGCAAGAATGAACAACCAGGCTCCAATCAGCTCTGAAACCCCTTCTCTTGACACACCGGTCTATTTCCTAAGAATCAAATGCAAAACACCAGTTCTGAAATACATCAAAAGATCCCTGAAACAGGCATCACCATAAAGCTGTAAATTAATTTTCATTTCAAAGCACTACACATAGGCACCCAATTTAATTTCAGGTTAGTACAAATTATGTCATAATACCTGTAGATCTTTTCTGGAGGCTAGGGTAACTTTTTATTGTGGGTGTGAGGTGCTAAGCACTTGGGAAAAGGTAGAGTCTCTGAGTCTTACTTATTCAGGAAAATCTCTTGCTTAGGAGAGCTTTGCCCTTCCTTAGGGCAAACTACTAATTTGCATAAAAAATGCACAGCAGGCATACTGGAACATAGAAAGATGTGCTTCTGCAACAAGCAGGAAAACATAAGACCCAACTCACAAAACCAAACAAATGCCCAGAAATTAATTTATTCTGTTTGAGATGCAATTTAACCAAGTGGGGTGAAAAACTAAAATACGCAGAATGTTAGGCCATAAATTCTGTGCAAGTGCTACAGATAGCATTCTAAATCAGGCAGGGATCTCTGTGAAATCCCATGTATTTTAAATGAAAATGTTTTACTTTGACTTACCTTTACCAATTTAACTGCTTGGATTACTTATTTTAATTTCTCTATCCTATCAGCATTTTTTTCCTCATAATAGTAAAAACACACACTACAGCCTCTAGCCTAAAAACACCACGGAGAACACTTTTAACTTTCAAAGTGAGAATTCTTNGATGATGGTCCATCTTGCTGGTGAGTAGAGTGTCTGACTTCATAAGGAGCTAAAGATATTTAAAATATGTATATAAAAGAAAGAATAATAAAAAAAAAATCTACTAGGCTAAAGGAAATAAATATCTCAAGGTCAAGAATGTAGCTTGTGAACATAGTATCAGAGCATCATAAGTCCATTTAGTCACGCATCTCCCCAATGAAACCAGTATCAAAGTCCGTTTTGCCTTCTGCAACAGAATTCCAGCCACATACTAGTCTTTCACATTCTTCAGACACTACTGAGATGCTGTCAGTTACATACTACTAGATAATAGAAATCGCTGCTCATCATGTTGAAATACATATTTATATAGCCTGTTTATGCATTTATGTATTTTATATAGTTAGAGCCATATATAGCTCAAGAACACTCTACAAATAAGAAGAAATAATTCAACCAAGCTGCAAAAAACCATGCTTTGACAATGCTATCAAATAGCAAATCACTATTTTTCAGTATACTCTTCCTGCCCCTTCCCTAATTTCTGTTGAAAATCAAAATACATGACTCACTACTTCACCTATTCAGAGTTAAGTTTGTGAACAAAAGTAACAATTACTTCTATTGCTAAAATAAGTCACTTAGGCTCCACTGCAGCAAATATAGTAAGTGATGACACAACATCACGTTTAGGAACAATGTTTTAAAAATAGGGCAATTATGCAAACAAAAAGACAACTCACTTGCAAACCCTTACAGAACTGAGAACTTCTGCTGCCAGCCTATTTAAAATTTACCACTACAGAGGCAGTCTGCGTTAGATGGTCAGAACCTTAAAGACTCCTGATGAAAAGGAGACCAAGCGATCTTAAAAATTTTGAGTTCAGAAAGACCTTAAAAATTATACCCTAATCCCCTCATTTTCCTAAGTGGTCTTATCCTGTGTTGGTATCTATTTTTATTCCTGTACACATAACTACTAATTTCAGAACAAAAAAAAAAAAAAAAACAAAACAAAAAAAAAAAAAAAAAAAACCGGAAGGAAGGGGGGAAACATAAAGACA
>VWZG01002467.1:111049-152276 GCA_013396735.1 Grallaria varia | reverse complement strand
TTAAAAAGGTCATCCTTGTTTCACCTGCTCACTAATGGCTCTGTGACAGTAACTATAAATGATTGTAAAGTTGTTTTTTTTTTTTTGTTTTTTTTTTTTTTAATTTCTCTATTGCTTTATTAGTAGTACTAATAAAGAAAAATATGCAATTCATTACCTGGTTAGGAGTAGTACAGGTGAGTGTAGATTTGGCTCCATAATTCCCTGATGATGGTCCATCTTGCTGGTGAGTAGAGTGTCTGACTTCATAAGGAGCTAAAGATATTTAAAATATGTATATAAAAGAAAGAATAATAAAAAAAAAATCTACTAGGCTAAAGGAAATAAATATCTCAAGGTCAAGAATGTAGCTTGTGAACATAGTATCAGAGCATCATAAGTCCATTTAGTCACGCATCTCCCCAATGAAACCAGTATCAAAGTCCGTTTTGCCTTCTGCAACAGAATTCCAGCCACATACTAGTCTTTCACATTCTTCAGACACTACTGAGATGCTGTCAGTTACATACTACTAGATAATAGAAATCGCTGCTCATCATGTTGAAATACATATTTATATAGCCTGTTTATGCATTTATGTATTTTATATAGTTAGAGCCATATATAGCTCAAGAACACTCTACAAATAAGAAGAAATAATTCAACCAAGCTGCAAAAAACCATGCTTTGACAATGCTATCAAATAGCAAATCACTATTTTTCAGTATACTCTTCCTGCCCCTTCCCTAATTTCTGTTGAAAATCAAAATACATGACTCACTACTTCACCTATTCAGAGTTAAGTTTGTGAACAAAAGTAACAATTACTNTTTTTTCCTTAAAAAAAAACTACAAATTTAAAAAAAAAAAAAAAAAAAAAAAAAAAAAAAAAAAAAAAAAAAAAAAAAACGGAAGGAAGGTGGGAAACATACAGACGTCCTTGGAGACAAGGCCGCACTGCCACATGTTCGCTAGTATGAAAAGCTTCTAAAACTATCCAGAAAAACTCATGACTGCAGTGCAAAGGGCTGCCCATGAAGACACACTGTCCAGTTTTAGCGTCAGAACTGCAGCCCAGCATAGCGGCACAGAAGTTCCTTGCATGCACTACATAGAAACTTCCAGACCTGCCCTCTACAGTGCTCTCCAGGAAACTGGAAGGGTCTTAATCTTAAAGGCCAGGAAGAGCCAGTAGGTCTTGCACTAGTCTGGCACTTGGAACAGCAATGTTGAATAGCTCTGTTTTTTCACTGATTTACAAACAAGGACAAAACCTGAAGGACTAGCACACTCTACTCTCCACTGACCTAAAAGCAGGAGGGATGAGGGAAGGTCGGTACACACTAGTGCCTACTGTTGCCATCAACTTGGTCACCACAGATGCCTTACTATTAACAGGAGCTCATAAAGACATAGTTAAACTGGCTTCTGCCCTATTACCCTCTTATTAAAATTAGAATGTTTTGCCACCCACTCTAATGGCAGCAAAACGAAGGACTGAGAAACTATGCAGTGACTTTTCTCTGTATTGTCTAAGTTACCTTGTGGTTTTGTATTCATGTCCTATTATCATTTCTGTTACAAAACCTTTTCCTGCAAAGGCAGGTCCACTTCCAATCTGAAAATTAATACGTGGCTACTGAAATTTGGAGCAGGTTTTTCTGTCTTTCTAATGAAACCAAATGCATCATGCACTCCGACAACACTTTGAAGCTCTCTATCACTCAGATATATTGCACATAGTCTTGTCAGAGATTAGGTATTAGCATTTGTGAGAAGTCACACATAAAACTAATTTTATTTAATAGAAGACAGGACTGAACAGTCAAAACACACGTCTAATTAAATTTTAACATCATTAGGCTGATTGTCAGTTGCATTTAGAGTTTGGATACTTCTGATAAAGAAAATAATTCAATACAGTGTGCATCACAATTTGTATCCTACCTCCATGCTGCTGCTCCAGCCCACTTCTTGCTTTACCATATCCATAACTCAGGGGTATTCTCTGGTAAGTAGATGGAGAAGCAGGAGGTGAGCAGATTGGAGACACTGGAGGGGACTTGGGTTCCTATTTCAAAAACACACCAACACAAAACACAATTCTGAGACATAAGAAACAACCAAATAATGCTGCACACCAATCCAAACATGTACAGTATGATGGACAAAGAAGAGGCAAACACTGCAGCATCCTCAGGCCCTTTATTTCCAAGAAAAGGCATCTTAAAATAGAAGAGACAGACTTTGGTACTGAGCCTTCCAAGGATACAGCACAGCAGTGCCATAGCAAAGCTTTTCACAATGACCAGCTCCAGAAGTTTTACTTCCAAAGATGCCTGAAGGAGTACATGTAGTAGGCTCAGTGTGAGTGGGTATCTTTCAATTTATGTATTTAGTGCGAGTGCATTCATTGTGAGAGATCATTTTTCATATAAAAATGAAAAAAATAAAAAATTTATGTCTGAATCAGTATTTTAAACACCTTGTGGATCTGTAGGGTGTCACTGGGTAACTATCCTAAAGCTTCCTCTTTCCTTTGACTTACTGAGATTGCTGGAGAAGAGAATGTAATCCTGAAAGAGTTTACTGAATAAAGAGGAAAATAAAACTCAACAAAGACAACACAGATGGAGCCGGGGATGTGAGGGCAGTGTTCTGCTTCAGTGTCAGTACACACAGACACACAGGCATACATGCTCTTCTTCCTCATCCTGTTACTCCACCTGTGTATCTTGTCATCAGCTCACTCCTGCTGGATGACCTCAGGCTGGGAACACTGTTACTGACGCCAACGCCCTGTGTGGTAAATGTGTGTGCACATTTCGGGAAGATAAACTGCTTCCACTAGGCACTTATAACACAGCCTGATATGGTACCAGAGGAAGGTGTTGGGCCTGGAGAAAATTATGCTAATCAATATTTATGAAAATTATGCAGCACTGTGAAGTTGCTTGTATCTGAACAAGTGCTCTCAACTCCCCTAGATCCAGGCAATACAAAACTCCCTTACACAACTCTATTAAACTGGCAACTCAGAACAACAGATGCTGGGACATTTCACTGAGGACAAAAGAAAAGCTGATTTCTTCTGGACTGCTCCTTGGGGAGACTAGAAGGAAAGAAAACCTGGGGGGCCTTACCCCACCCAGCTCACGATTCAACACCTCTTCTCCAATTAAGTATTTCTGTAGCAACTAAGGACCATACTGGCCATGGAAAATCACTTACTCTCCTATACTGTTTCACAGACAGATTTCTGTTTGATGCCCCTCCCTGGTCCTCTCCAAGAAAAAGCATTGGATTAAATAGGAGTACAACACTGAAAGAACTTACACAGAATATTTACAGGGCTGACAGGTTTATACAAGCTCATACAGAGAATTTTCTTCAGGGAAGCAACTGGGATGCATCAAAACCAGAACACTGACACGATGGTGATTATTAGCACATAAGGAGTTCAAGTCCTGTCTAGCATTCAAAAAAACAGGTGAAAAACAATATGAGTTTACAGGGCTGGATGCAAAAGGAGGATGCATAATGACATACTGGCCTCAAGGAGACAAGCCGTTACCTGTTTGTCCCCTTCATCTGTTCTTTTGTAGGAATTTTTTTCCAAGGTTGCATGTGGAACCTGAAATTTAACTCCATGGAGTTCTGCTGGAGTTCCATAACGTACTTCAGTGTCATTTTTCAGCGCCATAAATCGCGGCAGAGGCAATTCTTTATTAGAAGAAAGAAAATTCAATTGAGACTACAGAACATTAGAAGCACTTCAAGCTGTATCGTCTTGCAAAACCAATGAAACTTTATCTATAAAAGACTAGTATTTATACTTTAAAACATTTCTAAGTTTGGAACTACTTTGATTATTTTATGTCTTAATAAAAATGTGAACATTACACAAAGCTACATTCTTCATGTATAGCTTAATATATAATCTCTATGCAAAGACAAAAGAAATAAGCCTTGTGCACATTATTAAAGCAAACAGCAAACTCATTTCCTGCCTTCAAAACCTTGGCTGTAATGGAAAGAATAGTTTCCCACAGAAACTGTGGGACTCATGAATTAAGCAGTCAGGATCACAGAATCCTCAACACTGCCATCATGAAAAGGAACAAATTAAAAATTGTAGGGTTCAGAGATCACACCCAGACCTAGTGAGACGACTGTGTCAAAAGGTCCCATGTTGCATCTGCTGTGCAGAGCAGGACAGTGACATTTTGTCACTCTAAGACAATTCCCAATTATTTTGAAGAAACACCATTTATTTTTGTGCACAGTCACCCTGAAAGATCAAATTCAAATTAACAGAATGCTCAAAACCAAGCAAAGCCATTCATCACCTCTGTAATCATTTACACCTACAGCTGCTACCAGGAGGAGAAAGAAATCAGCTGCAGTTTCATACATGTTACTCACCCCACTCTAAAGGCACTCATATGTTTTTAGAGAAAATGTAATTAGCACTGGAAGAATTTTTACTAAAATAGTAAGTAGACACGGTATCAATACAAGGACTGCAAGTATCCCCTTTCACTCAAATTTGTCAATTATTTGCAGATGCTGGACTTGTAAAACATAGTAAATCTCAGTTCAGGTTTCTAATTTAGTCCCCGGGGGGTTTTGTTTTGGTTTGTTTGGCGTTTTTTTTTTTTTTTTTTTTAAAATTAACATCCTTAAAAAGGACAACTATGAAATAGAGAGTGCACAAGTTGCCTGTAAGGAAACCTGACAAATCCAGGCTGCTCCTCTTCACCCTTGGTTTAAACTCCTATTCCAGCAAGGCACTGAACCCGACTGCACTGGCTGCATCTGATCCCCTCCACTTGGTCAGTGGTGCACTGCAGGAGCTCAGCTCACACAGGTCTGCATGTGCTTGCCATTCTGGCTTTCCCTCCTTGGGATGGGGCAGACCTGGAAACTCCTTCCCTGTGCCTTGTAACACACGTGAATTTTACATTTCATTGCCCTTACCAGGGACAGCAGAGCAGCAGCTGTGCTGGCGGCAGTGACCAGATCGCAAGGCTATAGGTAGGTCCTGCCTTTCCGACCTCCTCTCTGATCTTGCAGCTGGTCACATTGCTCCTTTTGCGGGATGGTGCCAAACACTCTTGCCCAAAACATCCTCAGGGCATGGGCTGAATGCCCACGTGGCATAGGGGAGCTAACGGTTCAAAGCTGTTCAAGCTCGAGTGAATAGCCACATGTTTTGAAGACTGAGCCCTGCTGAGGCAGAGTGTTGATCACCAAGGCAAGAGCATGGAGTTCCTTCCATTTAGTTGCTATCAAGGTTTTGCAGCTAAAAGGGACCTGCTTTGCCTCTTCATCACTTGAGTTTGGTAAGACTCTCAGGAAGAGTTTTTCTCCATGAAAAATAGTATATTTAATATTATTATCAATTCACTGGGAAGAAAAAAGCTGTTTTAAAACACATCTAATACACACTTCCATACCTACTTATATGAAGTAATATGATTCTGCCACCATTACCCATTTATTTCTGCAGGATTATTTGCTGAAACAGATGAGTGTTACAAGCTGCCCTGCACAGAGGGACCCCTTGACCTGTCCACATCCCCCACAACATGCACAACCTGAAGCAGCTATCTGCTCTCACTCTGGACAGCTGTCAAGATTGGAGGGTGAAGGTGAGAGGGAAATGCATCTCCAGCACTGATCAGCTGTCACTTGTGCCATTCCTTTGTAATGCCTTTTTCAGATGGGGATGCTGTTTCAGCTCTGCCATACATGTAAATTCAATTCCATTTTCTACCAGCTACTTAGAGCACGCAACATTACCTTCTACTCTTTCTCTGCTCCTTAAAATTGTTCACAGAGATGTAAGAAAAAAAAAACAACTAACCACCACAGGGAGCTGACAAGCATTAAAGAAAGTGAGAAACAACTGCACAGTGCTGCAAGCAAAATTTGCTACTTACCATTCTTAATGCTCTCAATTCGTACTGGGAACCCTGACTGTGCTGCCGCAATTAACTTCAAAGCAATATAAAATTGAGCAGGACCAAAATAACCCACTCGTTTGGCTCCACAAACTTCTGTAATCTAAGAGAGAAGAGACGCATTGTCGTTTTAATGCATTTCACACTTCCAGGGAGTGCCAACACCTTTACATAAACAAAGAAAAAACTCTTTAAAAAGACAAAATGCTTTTTGTATTTGAAGTTTTCTACCAAGCATATTTGTTTCAACGCAGGACATTAGTATACCAGAGACAGAAGCCTTGCTGGGTAATGCTGCTATCCTTTAACAAGTTAGAGGGTTTCATACTACCTAAGGTTTTAATAGCAGGTGAAATGATAAGATCTTAAGTAGCCTCTCCAGTAGAACACTTTCACTGCAGAAGCTATTGTATCTTCAGAAAGTTGTGCTTAACATCAGTCCTTACAACAACAATTCAGACAACCACTGTAACTGGAATATAAGAAATAACTCAGCATACCACTTAAGCTAACCCTTTTTTATGTAAAAAATTAACATGGTCTCAGAACTGAAGTTTAACTTTTACATATACTTCACTATTTGCTTCACTCAGCCACCTCTATGAAGAGAACAGCTCCATGTTCACACGCTCAGACAACAGCTAAACAAACAACAGCTACCAGCAGGTTTAAAGCACAGGCGCCAGTTCTCCGATGCCTGGAGCTCCCAGATGTCCACAAACAAATCTCAGATAGGCACTGAGGTTAGAACAAAAGCCCATTTGCCCCAAACAGAAAGGGAAGCCTCAAACTGTTTTCCTGAAAATACACCTAGATTAGCAATGTCTCCTGGCTGGTGAGGTGCAGCCTGCGTGTGGAACAGCAGAACTGTCACAGTTCTCTCCATGGGCAAGTCCTGCTCTCTGAAAAACTCTCCCAAGCTATGACAGCATGACAGAAAGTATTCCTATATTGTATATAAGCAAATAGCACGAATTTATCGCCTATTTTTTCTGATTTTATTTTTAGGTATATATACACACACAGTGGCAAAAGTCAGGTGAAACAATTACTGAAAAAGAAAAATGCTTTGGAATGGTAATTCTTAATAATCAAAGAAAACTGTCTTCAAGCAAACTCTTTCTTCCCTGGATTTGGCCCCTGCTTTGAGTGAATGAGCTCCGGCTACCTTCTCTTCCTGTGAGTTTCAGACTTGATCACAAGATGCATCAAGTAGTTTTTTCTCTTACTGTTTGATGAAAAGGGAGATTTGAGTCTCTGTATAAGGACAGCTCCAATTAACCAGCAGCATTTCCCAGTCGCTTTTCTCTACTTATCTTCTTTCTGTAGTCACTTTGATCCTTTTTTATTCCACCCTTCCCTCTATCACTGGCCTTACTTCTTTTATGTTCTGGTGGGAATGCAAGGAACTTGGGATGCGCCCTATATGGATAGTGCTGAAAAAGAATTAAAAATACGAGTGTGCGCCAGGGAGGAAGAGGTGGAGTGGAATTTCTTGGGCATGGGAAAGAGCCAATGCCATTGCATCACCTCAGTGGACAGCACTATGGAGACCCCAGCATTGCTCCATAGCATAGGGAGCAGTGCTGTCCACTGCAGGGTTGGTCCTGCTGCATCAGTGGGTCCCCCAACAGCAGCCTAGCAGGGTCCCATGGCAGGAACTGACACCACAGGTGGATGACCATGATTCTGTGGGAACAGCACCTGGCTGCCTGCCTAGAGCACAGGTGCGCTGTCACAACAGCTCATCACAGCACCTGCCCTGGTCTGGGAGGGTTGGGCAGAGCACCAGTACCCTTTCTGAGCTTCAGAGCAGTTTTCTTCTCCTCATCACTGAATGCTCCTAATTCACTCAGTCCTGCTGCCCACACCACCTACTCCTCCACAGTTCCTTCCCCACCAGTAGCCCCAGATCCGCCTGATGCAGTGGTGTAGAGCACAGATGATTGGACTTGACCCTGGACACAGAACATGCAGAGCAGCTGCAGTTCAGACTGCTCCCCACGGGCACAAGCACCCAGGCACAGCAGACCTCAACAGCACTGGGACAACCCTGCTGTGGCAGGTATGTGGGAAGCCACTGGGTTATTCAAGAACCTGGAGAAAAAATTATGAATGAGGGGCACAATCCAGCTGAAATTCTATTTGGATACACAGAACTGGTCTGTTATGGGAGACATTTGTTAAACAAAGGCCAGCACTGAATAAGGCAGTTGGCAAAAGCTGGACACCCACTGGCTCCCCTCCTGCATGACAGTGCCTGGGATGGCACCTGCTGTGGTGCAGAAATGGCACACAAAATCCCTGGGTGTTCCGAGGTGCACCCTATAGGGATTTTTCTCCTCTTGGGCTCTTTTCCTGCCATCGCTACGCTTCCTGCTGTGCCTACACTTGCTGACACAGAGCAACAGCATTACTGTGATACATGCTTCCACTTTCTGGGTGCTGGAAAAAGGCAATAGTGAGCAATTGGGACTTTCATACAGAGGTTTGAGGCGCTACAATCTTCCTGAAAAGGAGACCTAATTTTCCATATTTATTTACATTTTCCATGCATCAGTTACTGAGAGGGTTTTTTGTATTTTCTGTACTTTGAAATATTAAGGTAGTTGAATGCTGTAAATGCTCTGCTTGTTCCTCATATGGAAACATGAGCATTGTATTCTAAACAAGAACAGTAAAAATTTTATCAAGGGCGTAACACTCCTCAAAAATATGGTGTTGTTCTTCAAGTACACTTACAGTCAACCAGCCTGAAACTGCCTCTCTGCAATTTTGGTTTTTGATGATAACAGAAATTAATTTTGTAGACAGAAGCATCTCTGTTATTTGTGCAGCCAGATTCTGAGCTCTTTGTTGATGGTCCAGAGCAAAAGATGGAAGCTGACAGTCAAATTTATTGCACAATTAATTGTAGGTATTTATACAGATTAATTGCAGGTATAGGCATTCACACTCATCAGGTTCCTTGTACAGTTAAAAGAGAGGGTCTTGGGTTCCTTCCCCACAGCATTTCATACTATCTGTGTCAGGACCCTGCTTAGAGATGCAAATGGGAGCAGCCCCTCTGTCCAGCAACCACAGAGGCTGGTGGCAGATTAACATTTATCCGAAAGTAATTCCTCAGAACATGCTGCCTGCTCAAATTTCCACAGCAGCTTAAACTGAACGTTGCACTGCTTTTTTGTTTCCTGGTTTCACCTTTCACAGGGTCAGTGCACACAGCTTTTTGATGGGCAGATTACGTTTAATGATGGGCAATTCTGAAATTAGGCTAGTTTGTGCAATATACTATTAGGAGTCTCCAAGATCCATCTGAATTAAAGGCATTGCATACAAATGTGATACAGGAATTTTTAATTTAAATCCTTTACTGTAGTCAGTTTGGGCTGCATACTTTACAGCAAGCAAGCAAGGAAAGAACTGGTACTTTATACTTATGTACTGCTAAACTGACAATATAAAACAAACAAACTTGCATACCTTGATACTTCAAGGGATTTTGACACAGTTTATTGATGGTTAATTTATATTGCAATATTCCTTTTAATTCTTCAGCAGAAAACTGTAGTCCTCTAGTGATAGCCAAATAACTAAGAAAATATTTGGAACTAACTGAAGAAAAGTATTGTAAATAATTTTTCATGGTGGCAGGTTACAGATGTTGCTTGCCAAATCTAACCTCAGGATGATACCAAAATCACAGAGAATCACAGAATGGTTGGGGCTGGAAGTGATCTCTGGAGATCATTTAGTCCCATCTCCTTTCTAAAGCTTCACCTAGAGCTGGTTGCACAGGATTATGCCCAGGTGGGTTTCAAGTATCTCCAGAGAAGGATAATGTTCCAGTTTTCTGTCATCCTCACAGCATAGCAGTTTTACCTCACATTCAGGTGGAACTCTGTTTCACTTCGTGCCCATTCCCCCTTTTCCTGTTACTGGGCACCACTGAGAAACCTGGCTCCATCACCTTGACACCCACCCTTCAGATACTTACACACATTGATAAAATCTCTCCATCTTCTCTTCACCAGACTAAACAGGCTCAGCTCCCTCAGCCTTCCTCCCAGGAGATGCTTCAGTCTCCTAGTCATCTTTGGAGAAGTGATGCTCGAACAATAACCACTTGGACCCAACTCCCTACCTTCCAGAGCTCTAACCCACGGGATTTTTCCAAGTAGGTCCTTTAAGAGGCCAAAGTTCACTCTCCTGAAACCCAGGGTTGGGATCCTACTTGTTGCCCTGCTTCTTCTCCACGGGATCCTGAATTCTACCATGGTCATTGCAAACAACACTGTCCCCAACCTTCACAACCCAAACCAGTCCTTCTTTGTTTATTAGTACAAGGTCCAGCAGCACACCTCTCCTTGCTGGCTCCTCCAACATCCATATCAAAACGTTGTCACCAGCGCTCTGCAAGAACCTCCGGGACTGTGAGTGCCCAGCTGTGCTGTCTTTCCAGCAGATAGGGTGGTGGACGAAGGTGGTAAATGAGAACCAAGGCTTGTGATTGTGGGGCTACAGTAGAAGGGCTCATCGTCTTCCTTTTCCTGATCAGGTGGCCTGCAGTAAACACCTACAACAGTGTCACCCAAGTTAGCCTACCCCTCAGTTCTGACCCACACACTCTCAACCTCTTCATCCATAGCTCTGGGCAGTTCCACACATTCCACTAGTTCTCTCACATTAAAAGCAACTCCACCACCTCACCTTGCTGGCCTGTCTTCTCCTATAAAATACACGGCCATCCATGACAGTATTCCAGTCACAGCAAATTGATGTGTTCAATGGTTTGTGAGGCAAGAGCACTACGCTAAGTGGACTGAGTTTATACTTACTGCAAGGTCTAACTACTTATATGAAACAATTTCACAGGTCATTTGCCAATTAAGGAAAAAAGTTCATTTCACACAACATGTGAAAACAGGATTTCTCATAGAAGGATGAAAAACCATAGTGTCTAATCTTGTGCTTGTTCTCAGTCAGTCCTGGAAAAGCAGCTCTCATTTCAATGGGACTTCAACAGGCAGCCGTAATACATGTTCTGTACATGAATCACACCACCTTCCTCCGCAGGCATCCATAAGAAGGGGAGAAGGAGCAAGATCTAGGTGCCTGTACACCTTCTGACAGGTGAGAAGTTTTTCGGTAATTGCAAATATATGTACTTTTTAATATACATATATTAAAAAAGCCAGATTTCCAATTCATAAACATTAGAGTTTAAAATGTAGCTATGAGCTATTTGGAAAGGTGGCTGTTTTAAACTACTGCTCTCCATGGAAACTTCTAATAGAAAAGCTTTACATCTTCAGGTACTAGAACACAAAGCAGTTTTTTGTATTTTTTATCCACTCACTTCTCTGGCTGACAGCAAGTGTTATTTTTATAATTCCTCCTTGAAGACATCCCACATGAAGCAGCTTTTCCCAGCACAATTTGACATTGTTCCAGCTCTCCCCAGTTCTCTCCAAACAAGTTTCCACTGCATTCTCCAAGAGCACTGACCTCGCAAACACACTGGGCAGGTCTAATTTAGACTGCAAGAGCTAAATTTCAGGAACGGAATATGAGCTGAAGTTTGTTTTCCATAAGCGAAAAAAGAAAAAAACAGAAATAACTATACCATAATCCTGTGGACAGGTTGAGATGTTCATACTGCAGCCTCAAAGGAACAGTTTTCAGCTGCCAGGCAAAGCTAGACCTGGGATTTTTGCTTTTTCCTTTAGCCATTAACGCTGCTGTGGCATCCTCTGGATCAAGCTGGCCCAGTTCTTGTCTCTTCTCTCTTCTCTGCCACTTTGCTAACTGCCACACCCAGTCACTGCCTGTCAGTTATGGGCAAACTCAGCTCAAAGGTGCTTGTATCTCCACATGGGTTGTGAGACCCTGTGAGAGTACATGTAAACTGAATCATGCAAATTGAGCACAAGTCAACTCATTCAGAAGGAAAAATAAAATGCATGTCTGGTTCCTACGTTAAAGAAAATTTTCTCACTGCACTTTCCATCTCAGCCTAGCCCCCGAAAGTGCAGTTTTTTCACTCGTCCTTGCTCATTCTATAATGGGGTAGAAATATTTTCCAGTTCATCAACTGCCTCTGACTTTTAAGGAACGTGTTGAAAACCCTCTGCCATTACCCCCTGCACACCTCGCCCAGCGCTGTGCGGAGGACGGCCAGCTGTGACTCCACCACTCGGACCTCAACCACAGAGCAACCTCAGGCTCCCTTCTGGGTCAACCACCCGCTTGTAACTGTTTCAAAGACAAATATTTGCAGCAGTGGCTTATCAACAGCTTATCTCAAAATTGTGTCATGCATCTGACCCACTTTACCCTTTTTTTTTTTTTTTAACTTGTGTTTACAGACTCTTTGATCTGCTTGTTACAGACAAGTTTTCCTACATTCTGAAGCAGGTATTTCTCTCTGAACAGATCATTGTTCAGATATTTGTAAAACTACCTGGAGCCCAGGACTATGTATCTATTTCTTCATTATTTAAAGCAAAGTAAGAAAAAACACATCCTGGATTCAGGAGGATTACTGCCTGAGAAGGCAATAGGTAAAGGAACATACTGGAGCTGTTACATGCCCAGCTGTACATAGGAAGAGACTCTGCTATGGATTAAGTTCTTTAGCTCTCCTTCATATAAGTGATGTTTCTGTAACTATTTATTTTACTCTGTCATTTTGTCTTTTAAAAGACATGGTTTAAGCTCTGCACAATCATCACTTGACACTTAAGAACACATAATTATAAGCTGCAAAGCAAGCTATTGCTAAATTGCCAGAGCTGATCAACTTCACTTAACAGAGTGGTAAAAGCAGCAGAGAGCAACCTCATCAGTTAGGCAAAACACATCAGCGTTTCCCTAAAATCCCTCCTCCTGGCACGACCCAGAACCATTCACATCTGCCTGCACCAGGTGCTCCACGTGCACCTTTGCACATCTCAGAGGAGAGCACTTCAGGAACAAGGGAACGCTTTTCCATCAGCTCCAAGGAGAACATTTTATGCCAACACTGAGAACTGCAAGGCTTACGACTCAGCGCCTGCTTGCGCAGCCACCAAGTGAACTGCACGAAACAAACACTAAAATCATTTTCAAACAACTCTAAGTCTCACACTCAAGCTTAAAGCAGAAGTATTTTACATACTAAAAAATGTTGATTCGTGAGCAGAGGTTAAAAAAACCTCAAACCTGAAACACAACCGTTTTCAGTCAGTAAAGAGGCTTGCGAGCAGGAGCAAGGCAGGAGCAGGGCAGTCATACTTGGTCAGTGCAAGGGTCTGTGCAGTTCTCCCTCTTGTGTAAGAGCTGCAGATGCCTGTGGAAACTCAAGCACGTCAATCATGCAGTACCTCTCTTCACAGAGGAAGGCTGGTAATGGCAGCATACCCCACATCACAAAAACAATGTTCTGAATTCTGCAGCTATCAGGACATGTGAGTCAGCATTGATAATCAAAATATTTCAATTATTAAAGAGTGTTAGCAAGAAAAAGTCTGCCAGGGAATAAAGGCTGCTGATGCATGCTAATGTTTATAACCACTGAAATACACCTGAAAGAAATGCCACCTCCAAGCACAACCTTTTGTCTTTAATATACAAAGGGTACACAATCATTTACACGCATGTGATGTAGAAAAGGTGGACACTCATGTCAGTCTTAACTGGGGGGTTTAAGAACCCCTATTCCTGAGAAGTATCTGCAAGTCACCACACCAAGTAAGTAATTTTTATGATAGCAGTGCCTACAGCATTAGGTCAGAGGTTGTTTTATACATTTGCTGATACTTCTCCCTCTGAAAGAAAAACCGAGCATCACCTTCACTAAAAACATGCCTTTAGGAGTATGTGAAAAGCCTGCAGGGGTGAGAGATGAAGTAAATTATTTTCAAAATCTCCTTGCCTTTTTCTTCTCACTATTTGGAAAGCAAATGCTCCAAGAACAGCATTCATCCACCTAAAATTGTTCCATGTTTAACATTCACTAGTTTGTATCAAATTCCTATTAAAAAGGTTGATAAATAGAGCATGTGTCAATAAAGGTGTGTAAGAGTATGAACGAAATTTTAGTTAAGCTTGAAACACAAAAATAAAAAGCCTGAAAACAGGTTACTCCACCTTCAAGAACTTGGCATATGGATACCAACAAGCAGTACAGATTTTTTATAAAAGTATGAGTCCACTTATTCACTGCACTGCTACACAGTCTTTGCAGGTAATCAGTTCCTCAGCATCTGGATATGGCAAAGCAAATATTCAGCAGGTCACTCTCTGAAATGCTGCATGCACAGCCTTGCCAAAATCACTATTAAAACCTGAAAAACCAAAGAAACCTGCAAAGTACACATTACTGTTACAGATGCTTTATCTGCTTTTCAAATCTTACTGTGGAAGCAAGGGAGTAAGTACAATATCTTAAGTAAAATGGCAAATACAGAGCAGTCACACCATCCCATTCTAACAACTAGACTGAAGGAATTTTGTACAGGGGTTATCCAAATTTCTTCTGATGCAAGTCCCTGCTAAGAGCATTTCATTCTCTTGGACCATCCTATGGATGGTTAATACTAAGTTTTATACGTTGCAAATATGATTCTGCGAAGGCACTAATCATCCGAGGATTTCTGTTCATTTTCCTGCTCACCTCTTCTCTTTGAAGACCATATCTAGAGACACAACACAGAGAAGTTCCAGAACATGAGAGACAAGAACCCAGACCCTCCAACTCTTGCCTACTCAGCAGAGACCTTATTCTGAACCCCTTTAACCACAAGCAACTGACATTGCAAAAGGAGCTTGATGGAGCCAGGAAAGAACTATCTACACGAGAATTGGCCAGGGCTGGCACTGAGCCAACTAAAATACCCACCTGTTCCTAAAACTTTCATTTTCTGGAGGCTGAACTGAAAATAGTATCTAAATCTTACTATTAGTGAGAGTGAATGGGGAGTTCCTTTTTAACTCAAGTGGAAATGCCATGTTTTGCACAGGAGTTGCCCCAGACTCCTTTGGGAAGGAAAATACAGGACGACCACAGGAACATTAAAGGACAACACTATTTTTACCAGGGGAAATGCATATCCTTGCATTTTTGGCATTTTAGACCACTTCAGCAACCAAGCTGTTAAGTATTTCAAGGACTACTTCACACAAGCAGCATATCTATTAGCATATTTTGATCTTGAGACTACATTTTCACTGACTTGAAACACAGCACTCATTTACCTGCTTGAGTTCATTATTTAGAATGACATTTATCATGAACTCCAATATAATTCAAAATGCTTATTTTCTAAAATCTAGTCAAATGCCATGTGTATACACATAAGCAAAATTTAAATTAAAAGTAACTGAAACTCAGCCTTAAAAATCAAACCTTTGTAGGAAAGGTTTCCGTGATCTGTCCAAGCCTTTTTTATAGAAGGAAAAATGGTCTCTCCATTGCTGCAGTTCAGATATGGATTAAAACACGCACCCTGAGGGGGTTTCATTAAAAAAATCCTGAAAACACAGACATTTTATAATGGAGCATGAAGCCAATTATAATGCAAGACCCTCCAAGTCTGCACAAAACCATATAATTGAATCTTGCAGTTTACTTATTCATATAGAGAATCCTTAGCCTAACCTTTGTCAAGTTTCCATCTCTTAACAGTGCACCACAGATCAAGAAATCATAAATTTTTCCAAAGGAAAAAATTTCCATTAGTTGGGTTGATGTAACTTTTCTTTTGTTGAAGTCAAAATTCAGTTAGGGTATTACTCATGCAAAACAAATGTGTATTAAAGAAAATTCCACTTTATTTTGACACAGCATGAAGTGCTGTTAGACAGGATTTACCTTGCCCTTTGAAGAAGCAAATATCAATTCTTCATTGTGATTTACTCTTCAGTAAACAAACTTAGGAAGCTCTGCAATACAATTCCATTTTGTTCTCACATTAAAATGTCATCATAACAAGCTTTGTGAAGTATCGCCCCATAAAGATTACCAAACCCACCTAAGGTGCAAAGAGTAACTTGAAAATGGCTGAAAAAGTGACAAGCTTTTAGCAGTAAGGAGATAACATCTCCTATGATGTTTTATGAACAGACAATCAAAGTATCTTCTCAAATTCAGAGACCCTTTCAGCACCTAAGGAGAAACAATGCAAATAATTGCTAGATAAATGCTAAAGTCAAAGTATAATGAGGAAAATGGGCAGAAGAGCACATAAGCTTCATGAATGTATACAAATTAACTGCTATCAGAAATTTCTTCTGATACTTCTACTGCTAAACTCAAGCCAAGGCTACTCAAAATATGTACCCTTACACTCAAATCTTTCTTCTTATTCTGTCCAAGGAACTGCACTGCTACGGGTGAATTCTGGAAAACAAAGCTGTTTTAACTCACCACGGAGAGGTCTACAGGACTGGTACAGATGGTCCCACAGCATGCTCCTGCTGCCTCTAAAACAGCTGCCTTATTATTTCCACATTTCTTTGCAACTACAAGGAAATACTTCAGGAGTTTCACCCTCAGATGCTATGCCAGGATAACTTTATGATCTGTTCCATTTGTAGGCGTTTTCACAGCTGAAAGCACACCAAGAGTGACCAACAGCAAACCTCGTGACAATTACTATTATCTTTACATTCCCAGAAAAGAACATTTCTCTACTTATTTTGGAAGACAAACAGCCTTTTCCCCTAAGTCAGTGCGCTCCTACTCAATGGGACACAACCCCTCCAGCCACCACTGCAGTCTTGATGCACACAATCACACACCTCATACAAATTAGATGAAAATGAATCCTTCATCTTGGTTCATAATCAAACAAGGCACCTCACTTGCTCCCTCTGCACAGGGAGACACTGGGATGTGGAGCCGCACAGGCAATGGTTTAAAATGGGATACAATCAGTTGTAGATGACAAGAGATAAAACAGAGAGGATACCTAAAGTTGTTTAGAAAGATTATAGAAGAACATCAAACATTTACCTTTTTACATTTTAGCAACAGCTTGCTTGCACCACTGCAGCACAAAGCCTGTGAGGAAACTCTGAATCTTTTGAAGTTTCTGCGTAAACACGAGTTTCTGCAGTTTGAGTTCTCATACGCAGAATTTTACCCAAATAACAAAGTAGTCTGGGAAACTAAAAAGCCACAGGCAGAGATGGCTCAGACACAATCACCCCAGTCACTGTCAAAGGCAGTAATTAAAACTCCCCTTTCAGCTATCATAAGTATTTTACTCATTTGGCCAGGCTTTTTGGCCACAAGCAGCAGTAGCACCACCAACTGCAAGCACATTGATCTGTTCTTTGGTTTTCTCCCACAAACTGTTACAAAATCCTTGCCCCAAGCTCAAGAGACTTCCACTCCTCCTTCCCACACTGCCAACACCAGCACTTCCACAGTGCCCCTGGCAGCTCAAGGGACAGGCAGCCAGGCTGTACCCAAAAATGCCTGTCTGGGTGCAGACCTTCCACCTCCGTGAGCTCATGCCCCTGAGTGAGGGTTTGTAGAGCAGTCTGGAAAAGACTCACTTGGAGATTTGCAAACAAAGGGTTAGACAAAGAGTTAAAGCCAGCATTTCTCAGCTTTGCTCTAAAAACTATGCAATTGATTCAGCTCTCCCATGACAAGTCCCTTAAAATGCCACCTTCAATAATTATTGAAAGAAATAAAAGCAGTCTTAAAAAAAAGCAGAGGTAGGGACCTCAAACTGAGCTGAAAACTGAATTTTGTGCAGCCGTGCTGAATTGTGGATCAGTTGCACGACTGCCGTGAGGTCCAGCTGCCCACGGGATCCACAGGCCACCCTGCCAAAATCCATGGGAAGACAGGCAGGACAGGGGAACACACAGGCTCCTGGAGCACTTCTCGGCATTTTCACGCATAAGGCATTCCCAGGGCATGCACCTAGGAAACGTTCCCAAACCCCACCAAAATACAGTGACCCAAACCCAAACAGTGACTGATACACAGCAGAGCTGGCCAAAAAAATACAGCACTGAAGTTATCAGCTGCAGGTTTCTGGATTTCACTGCAGAAAGCCTGGCACATGGATCAAAGCAGGATGGCCTCTCCCACACAAAAGTCAGTTCATAGCAAGATTTTTCTACAATAAGAAATTCAAGTTAATCCCCCTGGATCTATTTATTTTCAGTGGGCCTTNAAAAAAAAAAAAAGGAATAAAGCTTTTCTTATGCATTTTTTTCTAACATTTATATTACCAGATTTTTTCACTCTGGTCAGCGCAACACAGATGAGTGCTCAGGCACTCAGCTCAGCAACACCTTTATGCTTGTTTCCACTAGCCTTTCCTCCCTAATCTTTAATTGCTTAAAACAACTTCAAGACCCAAATGTCATAATATGCAAAAATAATTCATACCTAAATTAAGAATTCCAACGCTCTTGCAAAATCTTTCATAGCACTACACAAAGAGGTTATTGTCCAGAATTAAATTTTAGCAACATGGGTTTAAAGATTCAGCAAACTATTCAGCAAAACTACTTTTTCTTTTAACCACTTACAAAAATTAAATTCTGTACATTGAAAAAGGAGACCAAAAGTGTTTTAAATTATGTCTTTTCCAAAGCCCCAGAGGGAGCAACTGATGAAGCTTGTTTTCCAAGTCTTGATAGGAGAGTGAAGATTTGTGCAATTTAAAATTAACTGACATATTATTAGGAGCATTGCACTCGACTGAAATGGGCATAATTCACAGACAAAGAGGTAAGTCAGGAGTGAAATTCTGTAAAAGGATTTTCTAAGCACCGGATCGGTGGCAGTTTGTGTGGAACAGCTGAGACCAGTTCACTCTGCAAAGAAAGGACTCATTAATGGGGCAGCCAGTTTCTCAGCTGTCAGAGATACTGCACGATCCATTGCACATCATTGCCAAGTCACTTCTGCCCAACTTTTCTCTCCTGTCCTCCGACAAAGATAATGATGGCGTAACTTGCACATCCAAGAAACCATCAAAAAGTGCTTTGGGTTTCTAAGACATCAATCGTTCTCCACACAGGGTATCTGCTGCACTGCACCAGGGAACTCACACTTGAACAGCTGAGGGGAGCAACCCAATGGCTGAGATTTGCAATAGGTACGCAAATCTGTTTAAATTCTCAGTTCTTGGCACAACTTTCAATAAACATCTATGGCTCAAATTAGCAAATTAATAAGGAAGAAATTAAAATATTGGGCAGAGAAAAGAGATGAGTAACATGGAGAGTGATCTCTGACCAGCGTTTCATGCTCATTTTGGATCTGAAAAGGTGCTAAAAATCACTGCAGGAAACACGTACTGATTCTGCAAAGCAAGAAGGAAAAGTCCAATCCAATCTTAGTGATTTTATAAGGATATGAGCATAGCTATTTGTGATCCAGGCTTCATTTGCCACAGAATTCACAAAATTCTGTGTCAAATGAAACCTGGATCACAAATAACTATCCTCATACCTATTTGTGACTGACACAAAGTACGTGAGCTAGGATTTATCTTTGAGCCTGTAAAAAAACCTTCTGCAATCAAATGGGACAATTCACAAACCAAACATCACCTGTGTTTGGGTAATAACCCCAAAACAGGGCATTAAATCTGCATTTGCCGTAGGAAAATGTGCATGTCTTCACAAAGCCTGTTGTGTTGCATATTCAGTATTTACAATCTGCTCTAATAATTACTATATTAGGCAATTATTTTGCATTGTTCCATCATTCAAGAAAATGGAGCGCAGTAGAGATGCACTGGGAAAGAATGGGATGCACTGGGAAAGAGTGACTGCGTACCAGTTCTACTCATGCTGTTGCTGAAATACCTTCTCCAGCTCTCAGCACAGTAGCACAGTGACTTGTGCATGAGAAGATCACATTGTAACTGAAATGCAAAGTTATTCAGAGTTTCTCATTTATTTGGTCTTAATGCAACAATTAACAACATGCTTATTTTAATACACCTCCATTACTAGGACAAAACACAGCAGGCAAAGCATCCAAGAATATTTATTGAGAGGCTTTTATGACTTTTACAGGACTTTCTGGGGTTAATTTAGAAAAACAAAAAGACATCTGCACACATTACTATATATCTGGATAAAAAACTATTTGCAAAAGCTTGTCACATGCGGTTTTTCTAAATATCCGTTCACTTCGCTTCAGGATTGAAAATCAAGCCCATGTACCACGACAGTGAATGAACTAGTTAGCAATCATTTTTCCTTTCAATTGCTTTATTTTGTTTCTTGTTATTTAACACCAGGAAGTTTTATATTTAGGCAGAAGTCTCTAGGCAAATTACTGCTTAAAGTAAATGAAAGCTAGATACCAAAACCCAAGCTTGTGTTGCATGCCAATTCATGTCTAAAGGCAGCAGCCTCTCTTCCTTCTCCTAACCCTCTGCCTTAGAACTTGCACAATTTCTGCACTAAATGAAATAGGAGTCCTGCAGAGCAAACAGTTATCATGCAATTAAACCACAAAACACATTCACAAAAGGGGCCAAAGTGCAGCAGCTTTAAAAAAAAAAATAATCAAAACTGCAGAAGGCTTTTAATAAATTTATATTTTAGTAAACACATACTCTTTGAATGACTGAGCTAGAAATTACTTTCTTCACATTGAAACATCCCCATGCAAATTCATTAGGAAAGCTCATGGGTTGAAAACCCCCAAGTTTCTTAACTGCTTTGTTAGTTTGAAGCCTAAGTGAGAACAAGCAAAAGCATTAGTGCTTAACAAATATACACTCTTTCCCCTATTTTCCTTGACTAAACCATTTAAACTCTTCAGAGTGCAGGATCCACTTAAGCTTTTAATTCCCCCGGTGCTTTTGTGAAGGAATCTGTTGGCTTAGTAGACTTACAACAACCACTTTGTTAGGCATGAGAAGCCAGATAACAAGGAAAGTCCTATTCCCAACACTCCCCTCCAGTCCCACCTAACAAATACTGCTCTACCTCCTGGGCTGCTGCCCAGCCAAACTGCTGCTACAGCAAGCGCTGTCAGCTTGGGATGTCTCAGGTTTTATTTTACAGTAGGAAATTAAATTTCAGGTGTTCTTATTACTGACAACTTACTAAAACCAAGTTTAAATGGAACAGGAAAATATTTTAATAAAATGGAAAACACATTATTGCTACATTTCCTCACTTGTAATTTTTCAACTGTGGCTGTTTTATTTTGCTGTTGAAACTGTCTTCAGCCAAAAAGCAGGAGGGTTTTCCCGTGTATGAATACTTAGATCTAGATTGTATTTTATCATTGGGTTTGGGGGTAGACAGACAGGAGGAAAGAGGATTTGATACAAGATATTGGGGTTTTGGGGGAGGGCGACGGGGGGAGCCCTTACAAATTGCTGGAGCTTGCATAGGGGCGAGGGAAAATGCCAGTTTTACCGCTGCTCTCCTGGTGACTCATCCACCAACTAACCAAAAAAGCACCTCCACTGGTGCCTGCTTCTCACCACAGCTGTGAGCTCACTGCTGACAAGTGTGAACTCCTTAGCCATACTAACTTTTTAAGATGTTCTAAAGCATAAGCACAGAGAAATTTCAACGATTTTTTGTTTAGAAACAATTTTTTCAAGTGGAAAAAAGATCAACACTTGCACCCACAAGCATTTTTTCCTCTGAAAACTAATCAGTGTATATGTATTTTGTAACACTATATAGAGTCTTAGATTTTATGAAAAAGAATACATAAAGGTAAAATGATTTTTAAAATAATCTGCGCTATGCCATTAGTTCTAACTAAAACAACTTGCCTGCTCTAACTAAAGACAAGCAATAAAAGGCACTGTCGACTATACAACTAAAAAAATGTAGACTCCCCAATTCTTACAAAGATTTCTGGTGAGTACAAATTCCTAACACATTTGAGGGAAAAACAAACACAAAAAAGCACCTTTTTTCAACATGTACAGCAGATACACTGTATTAACTCACTACAATTTCAAAACTGTGTTTGGGATTGATGTCACCTATAATTCTGAATCTGAGCACTGTATGTACCTTACTAGCACAAAGGAGGTATTTAACACTGACAGATAAAATACAGCTTTGAGAAACTTCATGCCTGTAGATTCAGGTGATTTTGAAGTATATACGAAACCAGGATGATTTTAATTCTGACAAATAGCAACAAACTATGCTACCTTTTTCTCTCAAACAGCGAGAAATGCACAAATCTACTGATAATTTGTACCTTCCTATGCAAACAGTCACAAAAAAAATTGTGACAATTGCAAATGTGCCATTAAGCAGAAAAAAGCATGCAAAATGCCACATAAATAATACAAAGTTTGGGAACAGAATTAAAAAAGTTATTTTTCAGAAACATGATTGATCCATTTGCTTACCTGTCTGTTTCATCCTTCCCGATTCACAAATATAGAAAACCTTTTGCTTGCAATGAACAAGTCATGCAAAAATTGTCTAATTAAACTACAGCTTCTAATAGAATGTATTTGTATTCTGTACCTTCTTTTTTAATGTCACCATATCTGGGCACCATACCCAGGCTTTTATTGTTTTAAATCCCTCAGCACTGCTTTCATAACAATAATTCCCACACCACCGAAAATCTTTGGCGCCATACTTCTATGTCAAAAGGAATTAAACTGAAAGAATACAAAACCTTTTGTCCTTTTAAACAAGCCATTTTAATGAGATATTTTAATTGTACTTCTTGCACATCAAGAGTACAAATTTAATTCAGATTGCGTAAGAACACCAGATATTTTTTTTTTCCTCCCAGCTCGATAAAAACGCTGGAGACACTTCCACAGAGCATTAACCTTAAAAAAATCTTGACACTCCCTCCAGGAAATTAATCATCTACAAAAACTTTGGGAAATATTCAACTTCGATTCCTGTGCAAGATATTTCCAGTCCATTTAAGTCCAAACCTACAACACAGCCCACAAGTGAGAGCGCAGCATTTAAAAAACCAACACGTAAAACAAGTTCACATCAAATGCAACTTTGAGAATAGCAGCCCCAGAGGAGCAGAATGGAAGGTAACAAAGCAAACAATTCAAGAGTCTAATATTTTTCCTAAGTCTCCTTATTAAGCATTCTGTACTGAAATTTTTCATGGTAATTGCTGATCTTCTCTAAGTCTGGACAGAAATATAACATGGCAACCACCCAACTTATGTTGCCCCCATGAGCTTCATACATGGTTTTTAAAGGAATTAATAAGAAATATTTCCTACTCAACAAGGCATTTACTGCAAATTCATTTCTTTACAGAGAGACTACTTTTCTGGGGTTTATGTGCATTTTAACTTTAGGGTTTTTTTCCAGTTTGCTGCCAGTATTGCCAGCCAAGGGCCTTTTTAACACTGGGCTCCAATATGAAGCTCCAATATGAATCAACCAAGGTTGATTGAAGGGGCAAAGAGTGTACGTGACCACATGAGGAAGCTACTATAGTAAGAACCATGTTTTTAAAACTAGAATTTGAAGAAAAGAAAACAGACACAGGAAAACACCATACAATACAATTCACTATTTCAGTGCATCTGTAGAAACTCTAACTTCAAGCCTGCCTTGGTGGAAACTATGATGCTCTTACCAACACCAAAATATTCATGAATTCTTTATGGATTAGCCTGTTTGGTCAAGGAGACAGTTTTGGGGCAGGCAATAACCCCAGACTCAATTCACTGATGGACAATAAAGATCCTGCAGTTGGTGTTTGCATTTTGACTGTCCTGAGAGTTGTGATCAGTGGCACTATCCAGGCACACAGCAGACTCACGAATGGATGGCACGGTCTTGTCCATAGGGAGGACCTGTCCTGACACTGCAGCTCTCCAGGGGCCTTTGAAAACATGTCATTGTGCCTCAGGCACAAGGTCATCCTCACTCAGAGCCCAGAGGAAAGCCACGGTGAAATTCCCACTTCTCTGATGAATCACTCCCATATGGCCTTTATTCTTAAGTACACTGTTGCACTGTTTTCCCTCTTATTGGCAAGTGCTACCTCAACAGTCTCAAAACAAAACTTTCTCTACTGGCATTTTCCTGTGACTTGCTGCAGAAATGTTCAAACATGTAAATGTCAGTTTGCAGCACTAAACTAATAATCTGTTCTTTATATCCTCTGTAGACGGCCTATAAACAACATCAGGCTTAAAAACAACCTTCGTAAACCTAAAGATAAGGCAGCAGTAGAGTACATTACCTATAAAAGTTAGAGTTTGCACCAAGAGCAAACAAATTGCTCAATACACAAAAATAGCATTTTGCTATGGACAGGAGAGGGTACGTACAGATGGCCCGAGGTTCTTATTCAGCCTCCTTTAAAGATGAGGTTGATGTGATCACACAACTCTGGATACTTTCCCCAGTACTCTTCACAGCTCATTAGCTTTGGCGTCCAATTGGTTTGAAAGAAGGGCAGATGTGTCCGAGAAAAGCATTTCCTAGACCATGATTTTCACAGGTCTTATCAGTACTGCTGAGACAGCTCAGCCCCTTCTCTGTGCTGACACAGCCATCAGGTGTCATGGGTTGTTTCTGAACCAGTTAATGTTTCTGCTACCACTGGCCCATGAAAAGTGCTACACGGTGCTCATGCTGCCACTTGCCTTTTTCCTATGAACAGGCAGTGTGCAAGGCCAGGAGCAAGGGATGGCAACTCAAGTCCTAAGTACTGCAAGACAAGACCATGTCCACTGGTCCCTACTTCAATAGCCATTTCATGAAAAAACTACAGAAATATCACTCATTTTCAGTGACAGTATCTATAAAAACCTCAGACACACTTTTACTGGTTACCCTTTTAGTCCCTGTCACACCTTGAAAAGCAAAAATGACAAAATCCCATCTTAGCAGGCAGCTTCTCTTACTAATGATCAAACTTTCTTCCTTCTGTATGTTAAAGAGATCCATGATCACTCCAGATTCACTGGTGTTCCTCCCTGCCAATTTCTTGCTCCAAAAGCAGCAGTCAGTAATGAAGCAAAGAGCAGAGAAATATTCAGACCCAGCTGAGCAGAGGTATAGGGATGAAGATGTGCCCATCGCTCTCATACAGCTTTTCAGAGGAAGCTCAGCCCTGGCATTTTCAGCACATGCACAAAGCTCTCTCTAGACTGGGCAAGCTGGTTAAATACAAGCAATAATCTTCCAAACAAACCATATCACAAACATTTTGTGCGGCTTAAAACCGAAAACACATTTACAATGTCAAAAGGTCACGGAAAGTTTGGCTCATAATTCGATAACGTTACATAATTTTTTCCAGGATTTAGTATCGGCAAAAATGGTTCTGTCATGAAAAGAATGATGGAGTTTGTTACTTTTAAATTCCACTGGACATAGCTCTGCAGGTTTTGTACAAGAAAGCATTTTCCTGCAATGTTTATATTTAAACATTTCTATAATGAACATTTAAAAATAAAACAAAGGTGCCTTCTAAGCTCAGAAAAATAGACAGCAGAGACGCAGTAAGAAATTAAAAGTCTATTATTCATTTTTACTCACAATAAAAACTAATGGATTTTTTAAAGATAAATACACAAAACTTGTAAATACTTTCAGAAAGTTACACAATCCTCTGAATTAAGAATGAAAATGAGATATATCCATCACAAGAGAAATTGTTTTGTATTAAGGCATAACCTTGCTGCAAAGAAGACTTAAGCAGGCAGGAGAATCTCCAGCACACCAGCACAACTAGGGCAGCTCCCTCACCACAGGCAATGAAACTTCCTGCGGGGAAACCACTGCTAAATGATCTAGACTTGTCAGACGTGGCTGAAGAAATTAATGTCTTTGCACATAAACTAATGAGGAATGGGCAAATGGCAATGAAGTTGGGTATTTAATTTAGAGGCAGCCATCAACTGCAACATGCTGAGCTGGCCCACTGCAGGTGAGAGGCTCATCTGCTTGTTGTGCCACGGATAATTCACCTGTTCATCTGAATCCCCAATATAAGGTGAGACATTGCTTGGGGTCACAGGGTACTTGGGCCTAAGTATAAATTTAAAAAAAGGGGGAAAAATGGAATGGACATGTTCTCTCCAGCTCCCAGGCAGATGGCAGTCACAAAGGCTGGAAACACTAGGAGAAAGAACTGGCACAAAGGAGCAAAAATAGTGCTGGGGCACACTGTCTTCAGCTTCACAGGGAGTTGGAGGGAATTCACAGAACAGAGAGGCAGACAGCTCCACAGCCCTGCAGCGACCAGACAGGGTCTGCAGGCAGAGGTCACCCTGCAAAGCACTCTGTGGGCACCCCTTGCCCATGAACAAAACTCCTGGCAAGTCCTTAGGTGACTACATTAAGCCTCTCAATAGCAGCATCCTATTTACTATCCAAATAGGTGAGAATCCATCTCCACTGCATCAATGTCGAAGCACTGGCATTTTGCTTAATGCCAGAGAACTAAGGAAATCAAGGAGACAACAGGATTCAGCTCTAGTTTCAAGGAAATTTTCTCACAGTAATACACTTTTGCAAGACATACAATTAAAAAAAAAAGCCCTAAGTAAAGCTGACAAAAAGAGCAAGAACACATCCCTTCCGTTTCTCTTCCCACTATTTATTTATTTCCTGGCAGATGCAGAGAAGTGCTGAACCAGCAGCTCTCTTGGCTGGTGGAAGTCGCCAGCTGGAGACAAGGAGAACAAAGAGCAGCGCAGGTGGAGCTGTGTGGGAAGAGACGGAGGGAGCAAAGAGGGGCACCACGAAAATAGCGACACAGAGCAGATACAGAGACACTCGCCTTTCCCTTTTGCTCTTCGCCACTCACTATCACAGTAATTTTTAAAATGTTTTCCTACAGTCATCTTTTATCTCATGCCCACAGCACTATTTAGAAGCACAGAATCATTTAGGTTGGAAAAGAGCCTTAAGATCATTGAGTCCAACAGTTAACCAGCACTGCTCGAGGGACGGTGACTTGACCACTTCCCTGGGCAGCCCACATCGGTTCTAAGGAGTTGTCTATGAGCAGCAGAACAGACAAACCATGACTTTCTATAGATTCTTTAATGTTTAACATGGGCTGAGTTCATTTTGGGACCTTTCAGCAGGAAAATGAATAGGGTTTTCTTTTACCAACTGATTTATGCCTGTCACATAACTGTAGGAACTCTTCAAAGTCTCTCAATTTTCTTGAAATTCTGTTGAATAGTTAACAAACTCAGAAGTTCTTACTGTGCTGAATTAATAGCATTATTGCACAAGCCTCACCTCTTTCGAAAACCAGCCTAAAGAAACCCCAGTCCATGACATGGGAAACTGGCAAATTTTAGATTACGTTAAGAAAGATTAAATGGAATAGGTAGTAATAATGGAGACTATCTGATTTTTTTTGCTCATTTTTGAGCTGAAATGACACAACTATGCAGGAAATGGCAAGACCTTGCAGGAATATAAGTTTGTGATTAGCCATATAATGATAACAAAAAGACCACTAGTTGGTAAGTTGGTAAGCTGGCAGGGGGTACAACCTTGAACTGAATAAAAAGCAGAGTGATGTGTTAAGCAAGCCCCTAACGCAGAACCAGATGAAGGAGGCCTTCCCTAGAGTATACATTACACACTCAGAAACTCAAAGGTGTCGTCAGCCATTTGACCATTTAATGGTTAATGAGACTGACGGGTGTTCACACAAAGATATAAATAGCCTTCAGATTCTACTTGCAACTTTGGTAATAAATGAGCTGCTGCTGTTACAGAGGGCTGAACTGACTTCCTATTACAAATGAGTACTTCTGGCATTATGCTTGCAGCAGCTCTAGATGGACCACAAGAAAAGGGCAACAGAGTTATTAAATCATTGACAGAGAAAATCCAAACAGAAGAGAAAGATAAGCAGCAAAGAAAAAGAAATGTTTTATGTTACATGAGACTGAAAAGTCATTTTAGGTTAAAATTTTTTAAGTGTTAAGTTTGGGAAGTGGTCCACCATAGCAATGTGTATTAGCTTACGATTCAAACACTCCTTTCCTTGGAACCCAGTACACTCTTTCATTATGCAACTATAGCCCTGGCCATCTTACAGCAATGGTGAACTGGTTTTGAAATAGCTTAATGTTCTTCTACAAATGAAAATTTCCGTACAATGTTTCTTGCAAGACATGTTGTCTTGCAACAGTCCCCAGGAAGCAGAGCAAAATTTCAAGTATTTAGAGCTGGCACAAATAATTCCACTGCTCCAAACAAAGTTCCTCCCCATAGAGTCACATACCACCCATGCCACTCAACCAGACAGTGCTGTGGAAACAGCAGAAATGCTGTTCTGGGGCAATGTCAATTTGGCCACAGGACCATCCTGCAATTATCTATTTAGAGTCCTATACATTACCAGAATTCTCCATATGGAAGGGAATCAGGAACACAGAAAGCTGGATAACACCACTCATCCACTTCTTTAAATGTATTTCACATCTACAGGCCTTGGCTCATTTATCTTCATTAAAATGTCAAACACTCATATTTTGAAACTTACCTTGACATGAGCAACCGAGTTACTGGAAGGAAAATACAAGTATTGCCATGCCCAAGTATAAATTTGATTGTTACTAATATTTGCACTTACATATTGCCAAATAATTTAAAATATAAATTTTGAACTATGTATTGGGCGGGGGGCGGGGCAGGAAAGAAAGAAAGATTCACAAACCTGTTCTCTACTTTTGCCCTTTTGGATGTTTCCCTTACTCAGAGATATTTACTTTAAGGTCTGGCCTTCAGTACCTGAACAGAAGACCTTCATTCCATTTCCAGAGTGACCTATTTTGTTGCAGGGATCAAATTCAGTAGTTACACTAAAACACAGTGCCTTGCCAGACTTAACTTAAAAGCTTTACCTCTTGCACACTTCCCCTGCAATCAAATATAAGGATAGTAAGTAATGCAGTCTAAAAACAGCTAATGAGTATTTCCTACAGAAAAAAATATTCCTTTGGAGAATATCCTCCTCAAGGACAGTCCTGATTTAGACTAGATCAAACACAAGATATAATTACTATAATACAGCTGTGGGAGGAGGAGGGAGTCGAAAGAGAGAGAAGGAAAAGAAGGGACTGATAACTTGATGCAAATAACACTATATTTTTTTCCTGCTGCCATCAGCACTGCCCAGTGCTGCTCTTGTCCTGAAACATTGCTTGGCCAGTGAATCTGGGACCTGTCACGCTATGACGTAGCAGGTGCTGTAACATCATCACCTCCAGGCTCTCCATCCCAGTTCCTTCCTATCACAACACCCATAACATGTTTTGACAGGCATGACTTCACAGCTGTATTATTTTAGAGGTATACTGTATCTCCAGAATAATAATCTAGTGCTGTTTTTAAAAAGAAGTCCATGGTTAAGCGAGGCTAGCAGCAGGATACAAGTGCAAAAAAACCTTCAAGCATACTATTTGTCACCGTGGTACAGCTCCATCATGTATCAGGTGTAGCCAAAAGATGAAGCACTCTTCATTTCTAGCCTTAGTAACACTTCATAAGAAAGAACCTAAAAACGGAGTAAGATTTTGGCTCTGAAATTTGCTCTGTTTGGAGGTTTGGAGGGTTGTTTATTTGTTTTGGGTTTGGTCTTTCTGTTGCTATTGACAGGCTTTCCATGGCACTACCCAAAGACTCAGTAGGAAGCTTCAGATCTCAGTGTAACTTTAAACCTTAGGTTATCACTTTTTAAAGGTTACCAGGTTTGAGCACCTTCCACCTGCAGCAGACATTTATACTTATAACCTGCTCATCCCCATGATATCTAAAGCAACTAATAAAAATCAGAAACAAACATCTTCCTCAACCTTGCCTTTCGTTACTCAATAACAGAGAGCAGCTGTTAACAACATAATTGGGATTTATTTATTTTTGCCTTCTGATCTCCTCCCAAACCAGACATCCCCCAATACACACACCGGCCACCTGAATGACTCTTTCAAGTTTATTCTCTAATCTCAGTAACATCCATTGCTTCTAATGAGATTCACTGCTGCACTGCTTCTGCTTACCTCCCAGCTCTCTCAGCCTTAAAGTTAAGGTCTCCACTTAAACATTCTTATCAGGTGAAACCAGCTTTAGCCTATCTGTTCTTATGCTTCCTATCAGAACCAGAAGGGATCTCATAAGTACCAGAAGCACAAAAACCTGCTGTGAGGCATGAACGTCACAGGTACCGAGCCCAGAAAGGAGCCCAGGCAGTAACCCAGAAGTCATCCCACAGTGACCTACAGAACCATATTATCACTTTGGAATAAGCTTCTACTCAATTTGTCCCACTTACTCTTTTTAAGAAGGGAATTACTGTATTTTTGATCTAAAGGAAAATTTTTTACCATTAATACTGAATTCAGACTTTACAGAAGAGAAGAACAGACAACCTGGNCTCACCAAAGACTAAAATTTAAACCACCACACATAGCTAAACCTGTAACAGCTACAAATTATCTAGGTCTTCCACAACTTTCAACAATGACAAAAATCCCACTCTTTAGATTTAAGCATTTGCTTCCCACTTCTCAGAACAAGAATCAATGACGGTCAATTCTGCATGGCAGATCTGACAGCCTGTGTCTCCTACATTCTGAAAGCAGCGGCAGAAAATACTTCCAAGTTGCTAAAAAACCAAAGGAGTTAGCATCAAGAAGTGACAACCACCACACGGAAAACCTGACAAATCCTCTCCAGCTAGATGGCAGCCACCAGACCTAGTCATCTTGAACTAGACTAACTGAAAATATTGCAACATCTTGAATCTCTTCCTGAAAAAAAAAAAAAAAACAACCACGATTCCAAAGAGCCTTTCAAATTCCTGCCAGGAAATGAAATGGTTTTTTCCAGGTCACCTTAATACAAAGGTAACACAGAGTCCCACAGAAACTGTTGTTTTGATCTTTCACAGCCTTGTGGCTCCTCAGCAAATGACATTTCTGAGGCACCACAGTCTCCCCTCTGAACAAGGTGCCTGGCCACCATCACTGCTATCTGTAATGGCAGAATGAATTAGTCTAAGGAAAGGAAAGAAACCTGAGATGATGCATATAAACAACCTCTTTCGTAAAATTTATGTGTTTAAGGTGCCACAGTACTTCAACATCCAAGCAGTTCAAAACAAAGTGTTTTAACTCACGAAATTACAAGTCTTTTAATATTTCCAAAGCAACTTCTCTTGCAAACATTTCTCAGTGTTAATTTTGCCCTAGAAGACTGGAGGAAATTCTGGCATTTCCCATAAAAATCTAGTTATGGGTTTTGTTCTGCTTTCAGACAAAATGAGACTTAACTAATACAGAAGAAAACAGAAACTCTGGGATATATGATGCATTTTTGCCACACACAAATCTCCTGCAGACTTACCTCCCATTCCATCAAAATAATATTTTCTAAAATGACCTTCTTTCTTCTGTAGTTACTGTAACGTGATTTTTTTAGACTGGCTACCCAAAAAAGCTTAATGCTTCCTGTACTCCTTTTTTACCACTTTTGGCATATTACTTGAGTTCATTTCCACAGTGCTTACAACTACAGTAGGTCTTTTTAAAGGCAATGCAGCAACCACCCAAAACACTATCTTCTACACTTGCACTGTTATCTTAATCAATAACACAAATTAAAATCCGTCCTCAGTTGAGCACTATGGACTACTTTTGTAAGACTGAGGAGTTGTCAATCTTAACCAAAGGCATACCTTTGTAGCTAATTCCATTGCACAATGTACGAAGAAGACAATTCCTGCCCTTCCTTGATCTTATACGCCATTTATCACTAGTTGGAATCAACACATCCCTTGGAAAAGCAGGTTAAATTTTTTCCCTTCCATATCATGAAACAAAACACTAATATTATCACTATTTTGCCCAAAATGTTTGCACCTTATGCACAGAAACGCATCATTCAGTCAGTGAGAACCTACCTGTCTGGGTCCAAACCAAGCATCTGTCCTCAATTCAGCTGAAGAGCACGGGACTTCAGAGCAGCAATATCGGAGTCAAAGACAACATATTCTCCAGTGCCCATGCACAGAACACCAGCATTTTACAGCACATTTTATATCATGACTTGTATTTGCATTTCTGTCTCTACACAGTAAAGGAAAAGCAGGCTATGGTTATTAAAACAAAGATGTTCTGACAAAGGCAGCAATTATTCAGAGGACGGAAAGCAAAAAAAAAAAAAATTTAAATAAATACAGAATCACACTATCAAGTTTTGGCCTCCTTCCCCTTTTATTTTAGGAATTTGGAATCTCAAAGTCCTTCACCTTTTACTGCTCCATCACTGTTACTGTTCATAACAAAATAATTCTGACTCTCTTAGTCCACAGCAGTCACCCTGTTTTCCAAATGCTTAGACACGTTTTATTCTGAAGTATCATCATTTTGGCTTTGATAGGACATTATTGTGTAAATTATGCCAGAAGTAAATAATGCATGAAATGCAAAATATTGCCTATGCCAAAACTGATCTAATGCTTCTTGGTGCAGAAAAGACTTTGAGAAAAAGAAAGGATCAAAAAAAAGGTAAATGAATTTGAAAGGCTCATGCCAAAAAACCACTTGAAATTTATAAACATAATAATAAAATAATGCTACAGACATTTGCTATTGAAAGTAGAATTCAGACTCATGACTCATACTGTAGTGACATGGGCCATGTTCAGACCCTTGGAATTCAAGCTCAGCCAAGTGTTTCCCATTAGGCAACTCTAAATTTTCAGTGCCACTAAGCCAGTGGGAATTACGAGGCCCAAATCCAGCATTTCAATATGGCCCTGCTCAAGGGAGCAGCTCCCCCACCACCTTCGGTCAGAGAAGATGACCAAGCAAGTCCTGCACGCCTAGCCTGCAGCACTACACAAATGCAGGGGTAAGATACCAGAACCAACATTCGCAGCTTTTTTGGATGAGGAAAGACTGCTCAGGGCAGAAAAAATACCAGAGACACAAAAAATAAAGCAGCAGAGGAAAATACTGAAGATGTGCTTCAGTGGTCAAGCTACCTGAAGTTTCTCAAGACCCACCCCTTTATATTTTTTTTTAAGGTATTTGCTAATCACGCTGCTGTAGAAGGGGCACTCCTGCGGCTCTGCTCAGTGATGTGTGCTCATTATAAAGCCCTGAATGGCTCAGACAGGTAGAAGAGATGATTTAACAGGCAGCCAGTGTGTAACCTCGGGGTAGTTTTAAGCAGCCTTGTCCCTAACAGAGAGCACCCATGGCACACCACAGGTGTGCTCTGCACAGGTGACACCACTTGTCAGAGACAGCATCTTCAAAACCCCTCTCTAATTGTACCACCCAGTCTGAAACAACTGACAGCATGAAGCATCCTAACTTCAAAGCTTGCAAGGCAGATTCCTGGGGAAAATATGCTATTTAAAATATTACTTAAGTTCAAAGAGATAAGACCATAACTTCATATTTTTCTGGATAAAGATCTGTCTCATTAGTTGGTCATCATTAAAAGAAGATTCTTTTCTTTTTAAATAAATATGGCAATATTTTTGTTTTTACCCCCAAGTATTAATTTAAAACATGTTTAAGGAGCCACATGACTTAATATACATTTTAATACTTATTTTATCAAAAATTTATTATACATCTTAGTTCCTATAAAATATTAAATTTTCTCCATTAATAACAGACAAACCTACTTGTGTAGGCACATGTGATATATACAAAGATAAATTTAGCTGAAAAACCGAATCCATTTAAAAATACACAGCCAGCCTTCCTCTACTGGACGGAAAGCAAAAAAAAACCCAAACCAAAAAAAAAACCAAAAAAACCAAACCACAAAAACACCCCACACATTTCTTATATATACAAAGATTTGGAAGTTTATAAATGCATGCTTTGTCTTCTAGATACTTTGATAAATAAACTAAGTATAATTTGCAGTTAGTAATTTAGCCAATTATTTCTGGTCACTGTGTCCTACCAGATGACAGAACTAATGGATCTCATCCCACCACATCTTTCCATCTCATCATCATATCTAAATGGCAGGAACAAAAATGAAGTAAAAGAACAATAATAATAAACAAAGAGAAAGTTATTCCTAACAGAGTTCTCAATTTTATGCTGTGGTCACCAAATAATGCTGCTGAATACACTGGAAAAAGAAAATATTCCCTCTGTTCAGGAAGAGGGGATTACTATTTGTCCACAGTTGATCTTCTACTCCAGCAACCTTTTCCAGTTAATTACCTACTAACTCAGCTGTTCAACTGTTGCAATGTCATCAAAAGTTGGAGTAGCACATATGGCTCATTAATGGTTTATTTTACCATACAATTGGTATGTTTAGGTGTTAATACAATATTTGTAAAGCAAGATTCTTTGATGTATCAGATGTATTCCTCAAATCACAGTATTTTATATTTAAATAGGTTATTTATCCTGATTCCTTGTCACAGACTCATGAAAGATGGAACAAGCATTTCTATCTCAACTAAGTTTTTCAGCTCAGCTACATTCATGTGTTCAGAGTTTATACAATCCCTCTTCTGTGGGGGGTGTTCACGCCAGATTCAGTCACTGAAGTGAATTCTGTGTTCAACATCTCTTTTGCAAAACAGACTGTGGCAACACCACTGATGTGCATATAAACACCACAGCATATTGCTGTAGAAACAGGCAAGAGCAGAAGGGGTTATACCAACTGTTTGGCAAACCCCACTGCACTTATGTAAGCACCACGACAAAACCACTCAAAACATAAAAACTCTTTCATCATCCCTGCTTCATAATACAGCAATCTCTCACAAAGAAAACTATTCTTCTTTGTCCCAATGCATCTTTTCTCCATACCTCTTGCAGTTACTTTAAATCACTGGCACAGCAAAGCATTAGTTACTTAGAAAATGAAATAATTAATTGACACTTGGCTGTTATGAGGGTTAATTACTGAAGGCTGCAGGTCCTGACCAGGCTAATTCTGACCATCCCACTGGATGTCTGTGAGAAGCAGGTGGTTTTACACTGTGATTTGAAACACACTTGGGAAGGAATTGTTTCTACACACGATCTAGTATATATCTCAACGTTGAAGCACTCAAAACTACTAATCTTGTAAGCAGTGACTATGAAGTGATAGTTTAAATGATAAAAAAATAATCTAAAGATGTACTAAGACCTAAGTTTTATTTTTTTTATGGAACGCATCACCAAGATTGCTTCAGGTGAAGCTTAACCTTTTACCTTGTGCCCTGGGTTTCTGTAGCAGAATTTTACTAGGGGTGAGACTATAGAGGTGGCTTTTGTTAGAAGCCGCTAGAAGCTTCCCCTGTACCATGAAGCCAACGATACTCAGCTCCAGGAGGGACATCCAGCTGCTGACCAGTGCTGAGCCAATTAGAGATAACAGTAATGCCTCTGTGATCATATATTTAAGAATAGAGTGTTGCACAGAAGAAATTCCAGAGAGTGACAACATGGGATAACAGGCAGACACCAAGGCTGGTGCAGAAGGAGGGGGAGGAGGGACTCCAAGGTGGCAGGGAAAGCACTCAGAGCTAAAACCCCTGCGTCCCAAGGAGGACCATTTCGGCGCAGAGACTCTCCCTACAGCCCATGGAGGAGCCCGTGCTGGAGCCAGTGGATGCTTGAAAGGAGGCTGTGACCCTGTGGGAGGCTCAGGATGGAACAGAGTCCTGCAGGAGACCTGTGGCCGTGGACAGCCAGACCCACGTTGAAGCAGGTTTTACCCAAGTGAGAGCTGTGGCCCTATGGGAGGGGCCCACATTGGTACATCTCACCCATGAAGGACTGTACCACTATGGAGGAGAGACACTTGGGACAGCAGATGTGAAGAACTGCTGCCCAAGGGGCAGACTCACATTGGAGAGGTCTATTAAAGACTGTCTCCCATGGTAGGGACCCCTCGGAGCAGGGGAGGGACTCAGAGCTGCGTCCCCTGCAGCCTGTGGTAGACCATGGTGAAGCAGGATGTCCCCCTGCAGCCCATGGAGGACCATTGGGGTGCAGACAGAGACCCGACTGCACCCCACAGAGGAGTAACCCTGAGGGGTGGACTCACATTACAAGCTGACATGGACAGAAGGAGAGGTGGGGGGAAAGTGTGTTTGTGTTTTTAAGACTTTTATTTCTCACCCTTTGTCTCTTGTCCTGTTAGAAATAAATTTAAGTATTATCCCACTTCGAGTCTGTTTAGCCTGTGAAGATAGTAAGTAAGTGATCTCTCCCAGCTCTTATCTTTACCTCTTTCCTCTGCCTAGTTGCTGAGTGGATTTAGTGGGTCCCTGGAATCTGGCCCAGCGTCAACCCCTTACACCTTGTAACAATTTAGAAATTTTTTTTAATAATAATACTACCGTGGTCTTTACATCTAAATTTTTTATCTTCCTACTTGCATAAACACAAGTTTGCTTGTGACTCTAGAAAGGCAGTTTAGGAGACTGGCCAGAAGCACTAATTCCAAAACATCAGTTTTCCTTTCCTCTTCTGGCTGCATTGCTTATATAAGTCGTACCCACTTTTGTTTCTTCCTGACTCCAAGACATCAGGTGGATGCAACTTCTAGCATCATTTTTTGACAGACCTGCTGTTCAGTCAACTAAATCACACAGCCAACACTAGCACGACCACGTTCTGTCAACAGCTACAACAGAGTGAATTTTATCTTCTGTAAAGTATCGCGAAGTCCAGACTTTCCTCACTCAAACAGCTTGTATTGTAACTGCCACAGTTCTTGTTCTTTTCTGCCTGTTCAAGGCAGAAAGTTAATCCCAGCCCAGCTATCATGCAGGTAATAATTAATCCTTACGAAATTAAAAAAAAAATAAATTATAGAAAGCTAATCCTTACTGGCATTTTTCCAAAGATATATCAACTTAATTTTTTTTTAGTCTAGTCTCACTTCTTTTTGAACACAAAAAAATACAGTTAAACTGTAGAGTTGTAACTATAGAGACAAGGCACAATAAACACAAATTAACTCACGAAGCCTGTGGAAGAAAGGCACGATCATTGGTTTGTGTTCCCTATTCACACAGTGCTGGAAGGAGAATCCCAGCTAAAAAATGAAGTGCCTGTACAGCTCCAATGTCACACAATTAGTACTTGTCATCCTCGGAGCTCAAAATAACACAGTGTGCTCATTTGCAGAGGAACGAATGTGTTTTATTAAGAAAATTGAATCTCGTGCTGATAGTGCCATGTCGACAAATAAGATTAAGGTTTATAAGTCAGAGAGTTACAGATATCATGAGACAACCAAGTAAGAATTAATCAAGTCAGAAATGAATGAAAAGGAAAAAGTATTTCAGTGTAAATCTTGAGTCCAATTCTGCTCCTTAGCTGCTTAAGACAAAATATTCAGAGACCACAGGAATATCAACATACAGTGAAACTTCCAGAAGGCACCTCAGAGAGCACTGACTCTACAAAGCACTGTTTTACCTGAAGTCCCTGTATGTATCAGTCCATTGGTACTTGGAACCCATAACAACTGCCCTTTGTGGTCCCAGGCTCAGGAGCAGAGGCTGTGTGTACTTGCTGGCAGCCAGCTTCAAAACAAGGTCACAAATCAACTGCCCAAAATGAGACAAGGCAAACCAGCCACCGTCAGCACCTGCGGCACAGTGGATAATGTGGAGTATTGACATTCCAATGCTCTCAAGGAGCAAAACCAAACACATTTTTCCAAGGAATGGGCCAGAAAACCCAGAGGGAGTTTGCCCATGTGTGTACACAAACCTGTTCTCGTGATCTACTGATAGCCATCGGCAGTGTCTCCTGCCCCAAGCTGTCCTCGCTCACCCCTTCCTCCTGACTGCTCCCATACCTCTGTCTGCCTTCTCCCATTGTAAGAAGGGTTACCAATATTGATCTATGTAACAAAGTATGCTGTGCAACCACCTTCACTTCAGCAATATTATTGTGGCCCCAGCAAGTTCAAAACATATTTTTTTCGAGATTTACTCTTTCTTTTGCACAAATTCAGTTCTTGAAGCATAGGAGACACCATCAACTTGGACTTGACCAACATGGGTATGTCTACATATATATATATATGCCTCCAGCTGATTCTGGAGTTTCTTCTGACAGTCTGCATAACTGTGCAGTGAATGACTAGCCTGCTCCCTTCTGCTTCAACATATATACTGTAACAAATAAAACTAAAAAAAAAAAACCAAAACCAAACAAAAAAAACAAAAACACAACAAAAAATCAGCACAAAGCATGGATCTTCTAGGCAAGAAATTACAGAGATTTTACAGAGTTACTTTAAAAGGTAAAAGATCTGCCACAGGCTTTGCAGAAGACTAAATAAAATCTTAATGGTTCTGCCTTTAATCACACAATATGGCTAGCCCAAGACTTTCAGTACACAGGAGAGGTATGATTGTACAGTCCAAAAAAACCATGCCATTCTGTCAATGTCATGCCTTTCTCTGTCCTCTGAAGCGTCTGACATTTTTCATTTTCGTGTTAACTTCTACCTTTTTTCCAGAACTAACTCTTGCCAAGTTCATTGTTCAATCCCAGCTGTAAGAAAAGTGAAATGGGCACAACCTCTGCTGTACCCTTGTGCCTAGCAGAAAACCTGGCTTTAATGAGCCTGGGTGTAATGAATCCATGGTCAATCACCTAATTCTTAGCAAAACCCAGGACTCTTGGGTGGACACCATCTGCTCCTACTGACTCTGCTGCTCTTGGATTTTTTCCATTTATTCCAGCATTTCCTCTTCTGGCACACGCTCTCACATTCCCTACCTGCTCTCCGTTATCAAGCCTCTTTCATCTACATAACTTCTTGTATTAAGCCAGCTAACCTGTAAACCAAACCAAACCCTTGCCTGTTTGCTGTCCAAGAGCACATGCCATTGCTTTTCCACAGGAACTGACATACTCGAGCCAGGATGCACCCACATGATTTTTGTCTAGACAGCAAACCCTGCCATTACGGTTAAGGAATGTGGAAGCAGATTTTCCATGATGCTTGTGAGCATCTTCCTGATCTCTAAGAAATCTCCATCAAAGACTGTGTAAGGAAAGGCTCCTTCTTTCTCAGAGATTCATCCCACTTATTACACAGGTACAACTGAATACAACAGCACAGGCTTGAGAGTGCCATGGCACGAAATGCCAGTTCTGGAAGCATCCTGATCAGTAAAACCACTCCTCAATGAATGCCTTGAGAATAAAAATCTGTAAATTGTACATTGCTTACAAAGCCATCCATAGCTGCCTCTTGTTATAACCCCTGCAAGGGCCAGGGAAGGGTGTTAAGCACCTTCTGGACTGTGCAGGTTTTGCTTAGCAGAAATCCAGAAGTGGTTTCCAATTCAAATCTCCCCATTTCTGACATGAATAAACACAGCATGACCATTTTTCAGTCAGTCAGTAGGGATGCCTGTACATGAAGCACTAATAGTGACATATGGTGATTTTAGAAAGCATTAAAAAAAACCCAAAAAACTTTCATAGTTGACACTTATTTCAAAGAAAACATGTTATCATAACCCAAATGAGCTGTCTCTGCCTAAAAGAAGCGTTCCCTGTACTAGCAGAAAACATATACCACGACACTTTGTGCCTTTCCTCTGTAACTGTTACAACAGTAGGATTTTTTGAAGAGAAAATATTAAATTGCATCTTTGGAGGATAATAACAAAAGGTATCAGAAAAATCTCTCAAACAATGTTGACGGATTTTCCCTACCAAAATATCCACATTTCTAATTATTTTTTTTTTTTTTTAACTTGTTACATTCATTTCTTAAGGCTCAGGAAACAAAGAATACCTGGCTGCAGTGGGTTTTGAGGACAGGCACTCCAGCCACAGAGCAGGACGCCACTGTGATTAGTGCCGTATAAACAAGACAGGGAGGGATGGAAAGAGGAAGAGAAACAGACCTAGATCCCACAGGCCTTATTATCTGAATATTCCTGAAGCCAATTACAGGCTTGCTTCCTCACAGCATAAATATACCTGGAAATAATTTAAACCAGTAAAAAAACCTCCAGAACATTAAAAACATAAGGACAACAAAACAAACAGAAACAAACCAACCCAACCAAACACCACCCTGCCATTTTCAGAATTAAGTTATACATTATTATCAAAATGACCCTGAAAATAATATGATCATAAATTTCACTTAAATGATAGGGTAAGAAACCTCATAGCAGAAGCAAGAGGGTTTTTTCTATACTTCTTTGGAAAATGAAGTTAACTCGGCCTTAACAAGTTTCTTAACTATGCCTTCTTATTTGAAATCCTCTGTGCAAAAAACCCTCTCCTAGTGCTAGATCTGTATGAAATCTCCACTTTCACCACTCAATTCACCTGCAAGACCAAGGTCACGGTGTGGCTCAATATAAAGTAATAATACATTGCTTGGCAATATTTTTGTTTTACTGATCTGGTAAAGAACACAAGCAAGAAGAAAAATATCCTTGAAATACCACAATTTTCGTTCAGAATCACCTGGTTCAGGCCAAGGGATGGCCTGACAGATACCAGGAAAGCAGCAGAGGAGTTCAGTATCCTCGGGCCATGCTCAGGTACAACTATACTATACATCAGCTCCATTTCAACATAACTTTTTTCTGCTTGATAAGTAAAACCTACTGAAGACTAGAATAAAATAAATAAATAAACAGGAATATCCTATACCTGCTTATTGTCAGAAGTATTATACAACTACAGTGCACTGGTCAAATTACTAATCCACAGGTGGAGAAGATGGCAACTCCGGTTCTCCCACCCCTGGGAAATGGCTGGCACGAGCCTTCTCCCACACGGGACAAGCTTCTCCTCAACACCAGGGGGGTTCTGCCTCACAGCCCCTCTTGGGGCCACTCCTGGCGCTCTGCTGCTCTGAAACCCTCGCACTTCACACCTTGTTGTTCTCCTGCTCAAGAACTGACGCAAAACACCTCAACATCATTTTACCCACAGACTTTTTCTTCCCACGTACGAAAAGAACCCATCTCACTGTTAAAGTCGGAGTTCAACACACCGCCGGCCCGTACAGCTCCGCGCACACAACTGCGCCGGCGACTTTCGGGGCCGCTGTGGGGAAGGCGGCGGCACCGCGGGCCCCCCGGAGAGCTCCGCGGGGCCGGCCCGGGGGGCACGGGCTGCACTCGGCACCCGCACCCGTAGGGGACAACCCCGGCGGCGCTGCGCCGGCACCGCCGGCAGCCCCTCCGGAGCAGGCAAAGCGGGCACAGCGCGGCCACAGCACCGCCGCTGAGGGGAAGGAACGGGACCTGCCCGGCCCTTGCCCACCGCGCGGGGGACCCGGCCCGCCCGCAGCCCGCGACTCCCGGC
>VWZG01002467.1:83359-110980 GCA_013396735.1 Grallaria varia | reverse complement strand
CCCCCCCCCGCCCCCCCCCCCCCCCGCCCCCCCGCCGCTCCGGGGGGAGCTGAGGCCGGACAGTCCCGGACCCACCTGGTGCAGGGTGTCCGGGGGCAGCTGCGAGGCCCGGAACAGCTCGCCCACGCTGCTGCCCCCGGCGGCCGCCTCGGGGGGCGGGCAGCACCGCGAGAAGAGCTCGGAGTAGCGCTGCTGCTCGGTCTCGCTAAGGGGCAGGAGCAGACCCGCGGTGCCGGCAGCAGCAGCGGCGGCGNATCGCAGAACGGCTTCTGTAGGAAGAGACTTTGAAGGGTATCTTCGTCCAACGCCCGTGCCACGGGCAGGGACACCTCCCGCTAGCCCAGGTTGTTCAGCGCCCCATCCAGCCTGGCTTGAACGCTTCCAGGGATGGGGCATCCCTCGCCGGTAGTGCTTCCGAAGTACCGCCTGCTGCTGAAGGTGCCGCGGGGGCGCTGCGGTGAGAAAATGCCGTGATGTGACACCCTGAACCGCAGTGGATCGGCCGTGACAGTGTGACAGAGAAGCCTCTCACCACGTTCTCTATAGTCTCTGCAAGGAGCCCGTCGTTCCTGGAGACAGGGTTCCTCGTCATCAGTACGCTATAAATGTTTCCTTTTACAGGCTGAGCAACACCTTCAAAGTCAGGGAGGTCACGACTGAGGTGGGAGGGCTGGGTATGGCCAAGCCAGGAGGTTGGCTGTGTGTTCAGAAACTTTGTTTCCAGCAGTTCTTTGGGGAATTTCAAGGAATAAGCTAATCAACCTGCAATCCTTGCAAATATCTATGACCCACAGAAGAGTCAACAAGTGTCCTTCACAGCAGCTTTGGTGCTGAGACATGGCCTGGACCAGGAGAAATCAAAAGACCTGCTGTTGCTTTCAGGTCTGTACCGTTAGCGATGGGTGGCTAGTGTTGTTACCCATGTTCCTGAACACAAAAACATTTGGGAAGTCTATGTGATTTACTTTTTATATGCTTATTTACTATTAATTCTGAAAAAAATCATATGTAACAATTTTGCATAACATTTTTACTAGAAAATAGGAGGTTAAGGTTACTTCCATTATAATTGCCATCAGTTTAATTTGTGGTCTGTAAAGCAAAAAAAAATAATTACTAGCTCATCATCTCTGTCCTTGGTAACAAAACCTGTTAACCTGTTTTTTAAATCTCCTTTTAAACTACTTTATCTTCTCCACATCATACATCTATGTCTCCTCACCTGCACAAAACTTGGAAACTTTTAATTCCTCTAAATGGCAATTAAGATCTGTGCCTGCCTTCTCAATGTGTGGAATGCTGAATGGATTGCTAGATGCAGTTATTAGCAGGTGAATAATTTCATGCTCATGTTAAAGGATAGAGTGTTATCGAGAAATCTTTGTTTCTTTAGGGACAGTAGATTGTCTCATTTTAAAACATATTATTTCAAAGGAGGGCAAGCCTATTGCAGCAACTGAATCTTGTAGCCCAACTTACATACCCATAGCAGCTCAGAAAAACTGTGAGACCTCTTGAGAAGTCCCTGCAGAGCAGAAGGTGAATGACCTCTTGACTGCAAGGTTTGTCACTTGGAGAGTCACAAGATGTCACTGGCCTTTTTCTGTATCTTGAGTCAGGTACAAGGTACTGCTCAGAGGAAATGGTACCAGCCATGTGGAGAGGATGTAGGGCTGTACCTAACTGTTGCCATATTTAACTGTATGACTCTTATGATACTAGAATAATATCTTCAAACTAGCTTATGGAAGAACAGCTGTCTTCCAGCTGAACTTGAACAGGAGAGATGTTATCCTAACAAGCAAATGAAAATGCTGTCAGCAATTTGGGCTAATTGTGCATTTTCTGTGCCTGAAGATGCTCATTGATAGCTGACCAACTCCATGTGTTCATGTCTCATCACAAAAAATACTCCCTTTGCCAACTCTCCAGCAGACACCATTTGACCTTTGTTCATGTGTCAGCCTTGGTTCTGCAAAGTTTTTCTAAGGTGGACCATGGCAGGAAGATTTTGGAAGCACACACTGTTTCAGAATACAATAGTCTCTCTCAACAGCCACACCTCTCACTGCAAACACACACAGCTGGTTTGTGGGGTTTTTTTCCCCTTTGGACAATTGTCTCTTCTTCCTTGACCTTTAAAACTTGCATTCCTCTCACCATACAGCCCACTCTCATCATAAATAACACAGTGGCTGTGTTCACAATCAGTCTACCCCAGTGCTGTAATCTTCACCATGTGTCGTCTACAAGATATGACAGAAGTGAACCCCCACAAACTGAGGGAGGAGGCAGGGAAATCCCATGCCTCTTATTTCTGCAAAATAAGCGTGAGCTCATAGGTGTGATGGGTGTGAGCTGACCACCCTGTGGGCATAAGCACACCTTTGGGGCAACACGGGAGGTGTGCCCTCTGAACTGCAGGCATCCTTCAGCACTCAGCAGTGCCAACCACACCTATGTACTTTGCTGCACCCAGTGCTTAGGGGGAGCTTTAACCCACCCTCTGTGCCAGAGCCACTTTCTGTACAGTCCAGTGTGCCTTGTGCAGTGGCATTGACAGGCTTTGCGTGCTACTTGTGAGGGCACATTAGTTCAGACTAAGAGGCACTTCATGATTAACAAAAGCCATACAAGTATCATAGGAAGAAAGATTCAACCTTCCTGTTTACAGGGAAGTTGTGACGTCATTGCAGGTTACAAAGCTTCCCTATAACTAAGAAATGCTACATATCAACAAATCAAAACAATTTAAGTATTTATTCTTTGCTGGAAAAAATTAAGTCAGTAATATAAACTGGATTGAAATCTGACTTATCAAACTATGGTTTAGATCTGTGTGTGGTCCTTCTTCCCTCCCCACCCAACAAGTAATGCAATGACTTACTCTGAACTCAGCCAGCAGCAGTCCTGCAAACAATTGTGTGATCACGGGTGGGAGGGAGACCAAGGTTGTAGTAAAAACAAAACAAAAATGAAACTGCTTCCAAAGATGTGCTAGTGGGAATACTAGTAATATGTATGATAGGTGCATTTTTGTTCAGGATGCAAATTAATATAAATTGTCGTGTATAATATGACATAATACATAACCTCCAGTAAGAAGTTCTAATATTTAAGTATTTAGGAGATCCTGGGAATTTTTATTTGAGCAGTACAACCAAAGACTAGTCGCTCAAATTCATGTGTTATTTCACCAGTCTTAGGGTGGTCTTATGTCAGACTTGTCCTGGCCCAAAAGGCATGAGATCTGGCTGGCAGCTGCTTCCCATTGGCAGTGGAAATACTGCACATATCACCAAGTAAAGCTTTGGGAACATATGCAAATGGTTTGTTGGAAAACTGTGATTTAGCTTTTCCCAAACCTGTTCAAGTGAATCTCACCCATTGTTCCTCATAACAATTATTTTTATTTACTTTTCTTTGCAAAATCAAAGAAGACTTTGATGACAAGCAACTGGTGGGGCAGGGTTCCTGGCCATCGTATCAGGCATGTTTTGAATATAATTGACAAGCTTGGCATTTTGTGTATAGATTCAGCGTGCAAAGACTCTTATTCTTTGCATTGTTGCTTGTGTGAAGATATTCCATCTCTAAGAAAAACAGGGGAAATGCTTAATGAACTGTAAAATTTGATTCCCTGTTCTCCAGCTTGTTAGCACCTTTAATGCACAAAAAGCCCCTAAGAAATAGTTACTCTTTTCTATCTTTGACCAATTAATTGTTTGCAAAAATTAGATGGCATTTAATTTAAATTTAATAAAACTGCTTTCCCTGTGCACATTGTGGAAGATGCAGTTCCTGATAGTTTTTTTCTGTAAGCAACTGAGTACCTAATAGAAAATTAGAGTTGGTGTCATAATGTATTTGAAAAATATCCATACATTAATTAGTTGTGAGGGGAGGGGAGGGAAGGAGTACCACACACAGATCTAAACCATACTTTTGTAAGTCAAATTTTAATCCAGTTTAAATAACTGACATTATTTTTTCTAGCAAACAATAAATACTTGAATTGTTTTGATTTACTGATGTGTATAGTTTCTTTGTTCCAGGCCACTTTTGTAACTTAAAATGACATCACAACTAGTTGTGTTTAGAAGGGTCTTTTTAAAAAGTCCTTTTGTGCATGTAGTGTGAGCATGAGTGGCATAAGGCAAAACCCATGCACACATCATTGGAAAAGCAAGGACAAAAATAGTACAATGCTTTTTAGGTAACTTTCCAGGAAAGTACAGCCTCATTTCCATTGATTTCCATCACATTCTCTGGCAGTTTATTGCTTTTAAAGTAATGGCTTCATGTGAAATTGGAAAAAAAATTAGGTGCATGTTTGTTATTTTTTTAGGTTTAGTTTTGAAATATTATCCACTTATTTTTGTCTTTGGCAGATGCAAAAGGTCACTCAACAAACCAAGCATTAGAAAATGTTGTTCCTCTATCATTTGTCCTTTCATTTAGGAATTTCACAAAGCCTTCAGCCACTATCCAAACACGTGGTTTCAACCAGAATACACCAAACTTTACGTATTGCAGCGTGATGGTTCCTAAAGGTCACATCATCAGACACTTGAACACCTGAACCAGGAAATGCTACCAGGGAGAGATCTACATGTTCCTGGAAGTCATGCACAGAAAAAGTAAAAATAAATAAGTAAATAAATAAATAAAATAAAAGAGGGATCTATTACTGTCTTCTCCCATAGACACAAGTTAAAATGTAGAACTTGCAATATATCCTGAAAGTTAACTCTTCTCATGGACAAGGAGGGAAATGCGTGTTAGGCAGGAGGGGCTATTACAAGAGCACAGATTATAATTTAAGAAAATTTCTTAGTGCTTTGTGGGGCGGCTGATGTATCATCACTTGTTTCTTTTAAAAAGCTGTTACCTGTAACCATGCTCTTAGGTGAAAAATAATTACAGAAAGATACAGAGACATTAATCATTACAATGAAGCCATTAATGCAAAGCAAAATGTGTTTTTCACTTGAAGAAATAACTAGTAATAAAATCACTGTACATTCACTCTCCTGTGTGTTCTGCAGCTAATTTGCCTCTCAAAAATTTTGCCTTCAGACTTGGAAACAAATTCTAATAAGTGTTCAGTTATGAGATAATGTATTGATCAAAAAGGTGTTTCAGTGCTGCCCCTGCAGTCTCAAGCTTCATATGCAGCTTTGACCTAAATAGGTTCCCTTTCAGGCAAACAGTATGCACTTATGCCATTTGCATAGTTACATTTTAACACAGGAAATGGTCCACCTTGCCCTCTAGTTAATTAATGAATTCAATATAAACCGCAAACAAATCAGCTGCAGTTCACTCTTGCTTCTGCTGTTGTTACAGACAGTAGAGATACACCAACAATAAATTTTACTTGCAACTGATTTTCCCAGACCAAAACCAGCTACAACATTGCCACTGCAGCTGCAGAAGGTATCATAGCAGGCACTTTCAGCAGGAGCATGCACCAGGCCATAAAATTCATAACCTGCACGTGATGGAGCTTTTCATTCAGCATCAGCCTGAGAAGGGCTGTACTGTCCCTGCGTGGCTCTTTATGCAAAAGGCACTGTAACAGCAGCCAGGCCTGCAATGTGATACCAACCCCCAGCTCTCCAAGCCCTCATGCGAAGACAGAGGAAGACATAGCCAGTTCATATTCCCCAGCAGCCACAGCTGCATCTCCCTCACCATGCCACCACCTCACTGCCTCTTCACAACCTCTCTCCCAGGGTAGGGTTCGTTGGAGCGGGGCAGCTGTGCCTGGCACAGTGCAGCAGAGGAAGCACTCAGACAGCAGAGACAGGCTGGTGGGATGTACCAGCCACAGCCTGGCAGCTCAGCCACTGTGATGCCACCATGTGAGAACCTCCTTTCCCTTCTCCCATCCCTCCAAACTCACAACAGATGCTTGGGATATCATTTTCAAAGATAAGAAACCTGAGACACCTGAATGGTGTTAGTTTGGATCAGGCATTGTTTCTCAGCAGCACAAGAGAAGGTCTCATTTTCTGGTAGAGGCCTCCTATAGCAGGGACAGCCTCAGACCATCAGAGCCCCTGAGGCCACAAACAAGAGATGCACAGGAAAAATAACACAGGCCACAGCTCACAATGTCTCTGCGAGCCCAAACATCACCAGCCTGTTCGCGCACAGCAGTCAGCAAGCAGGGGAAGGTACCACAGAGGTAATTCATTGCCTTTCTCTTGTGTAGAAGGCATAGCTGCAGAGTTGAACACAAGAGGTCCCACAAAGATTACACAGAACATGGGATGGTTTATGGCATGGTCCCAGGAGCTGCTTTCCCCTTGGAGTCTCTTGCTGCAGGTGCTCTAACCAAACCCCTCTTCAAGCTTTGTTTCCTGCTTGGAGACCTCAGGAGGGAATAGGGCTGGCTGACCCCCTCCTCACACAGTATCATCAGCTTACTTCCTCACTTTGTGGCCTTTGCTGGTGCTGCAGCAGCTTCGCCAAAATTATTCTTCATTTACAGCAGTGTGAGAAAAGAAATGGCTTCTGACCTTTGCAACTCAATGTGCTTAAAGGTCTTTATAGTTTTGCTGTTAAGGGATCTAAAGTCAGAATTTAAAACAGGGATACGATCAGGCCTAAAACAAAGTCTGTGCGTATATTCTTTTTGTTTTATTGAGCCAACATCATGTCAATTATTATAAAAAATCATACATTTTTAGTTACATTTGTTTTTATTGCCAATATTGACTGGCAAAGACTGAATATTGTTAGAGTATTATTGGCTTTGTCATTTATATACGTTCACCATTCTTTCTCTCAGTGTAAGAATTCCAGGCAGTTGACAGCTCGCATATTATTATTCAGTACAGAGATTAGATATTAAATCTCATCATAGTGGAGAAGAAAGGTGCATGTAAGGAAGATAAATTAGTCCTGTGACTGGAGAGTGTATCTTAGTGAGAGTCAGAAAAATCTGGTACTGCTCCTACCTTTGCTACATTTGCTATGCAACCCTGCAGACATTCTTTGGCAGTAGTACAAAGGAAATATTTTTCAACCATACAGCAGTCTTGTCAGATACAGGCCATCTCTTGTGAGGTTGTTGGACACTGAGATGTTCTGAAAGGGTGAAGAGGAGCAAATAAACACGTGGTAGGACTAGAAATCTAGAGGTTATTCTTGACTGACTTTGGAGCAATGTCAGGTGTGATGACAGTGACTAATAGGAAATAAGTTGGTGAAATGAGGGTTTGATTAAGTGGCTCAGAAGTTTTCTCACTTATCAGGGCAGACAGGATGGTAAAGCTGCCTCTGCCTCAGCTGGTGAGCTCAAGTGAAGACCAATGGCTGAGGTACCCTTCTGGGGTTGAAACCATCTTCTATGAACAGCACTGGGCTGTTGTGACATATCAGCTCTTTAGTGCTACAGGATTTCCCATATTGCTCAGCACAGTGTCACATAGACATGCATCAGGAGTAGTTTCCTATGTAGAAGGATAGGAACACAACATCTACAAGAACTTTAGATGTAAGAATGGTCAGTGGCACAGTAAAAAAAGAGGGATTAGGTTTTAAAAGCATCTTTCTAATAAAAGAAGTAAAGAGCATCTCCCGAGATGCCCCTGCCTTATTTCATCTCCCTCCTCTGAGTGATCCTACACTTCCCTGCTCTGGCTGTGGATGATCTCTGACCTTTCTTGTCATCCTTCTCTCATCCTCCTTGCCAATGACTTAACCATTGTGTTCCCTAGCTTCTCTTGCTGGACCTACTGCCACAAGGCACCTCCTCTCCCCTCTCTTTGCAAGTGCTGGAGGACTCTGAGGACTCTGCTTATGGAGGATAAAGCCCTTTAGATTAGAAAATCCTGTTTCTGTGCTTGAGTGCACCATTTGAAATCTATGGCTGGTATCACATTTGAATATTCAGCCCTAAATTATTGCAAATTTGTAACCCTGGAGATCAGCTGTGGCAGAAAAGAAAAAAGAAAAGAAAGGAAAGCGAAAAGAAAAGAAATTAAAAGAAAATAATAAAATTAAAGAAGAAAAGAGAGCGTACGACTTCTATGCATTGAGGTGCAGGCAGAGTTTAAGCTCTCTGCACTGGTGCAACCTGTCTCCTGTCTGAACATAGCACTGAAGAGCTCAGGTCTGCATGCACAGATCTGCCTGGACGGATCCTCTTGTCTCCCCTTGACATGCAGCGCTGCAGGACAAAGCAGTAGATGCAGCCTTTCCTGTTTACTACTCTGGGTGTGGTGCATGGACTGCTCCTGGCCCTAATATTAGAAAAGCAATTGGAATTGGGCCACAGGATGTGTAGCTACTCTCTGTGCTTGGTCAGTTAGATGTTTACAAATATTTCCCACAATATCACTGTAATTCTGCTCATAACCAATATTTCAGTCCCCCCTGTTCAGGTGCAGGAACACTGTAGTGAATATGTACCTTCTTTCTTAGCAAGCAGACAAGAATTTTTAACAGTTATATTTTTGAACACTGTTGTACTTTGCACTTAGTTTAAATAATAGACATTTGGCAAGTCTTGCCTTCTCTAAAACTTTTTAAGGGAGGAACATTTCCAATGTGTTGGTTATAATTTAATGAACCTACTTACTTGCAATGGAATTGATTTGAAGGAGTAAGAATTGTCCAGGTTTAAGGTTTTTTGTGCTTTTTTTTTTGTGTGGTTTTTTTTTCGTTGCTAATTTATTTTTCTTTTGGTATTTCAAGGTAAACAAGATAAACTTTTATGAAATGTATGTCACCGAATCACTTAATATGCTGAATTGGAAGGGACCAACAAGGATCATCGAGTTCAACTCTCATCCTAATATAGTTACAGAAGAGTTCACTCATTTAGAGAAAAGCTTATGCTGTCAATGTCATATTTATTAACCTGCCATATTGGAATAAATCTATATGAAAAAGTTCATAAAGTAAGACATCTATGCAGTGAATTTTACAGTGAAAAAGATTTACAGTGAAAACCAGAGTATGGGAGTTTTTTGGGGGTGGAATTTTACTATTATTTTTAGCGTAGCTGAGTCTTTCTTGTGCTAACTCTTGCTGCTTAAACACAGTCAAGTAGTCCTGTACCCTGAGGGTACTTTGTACTGATTTACCTTTACAATCCATGAAAGAATACTGAATTTACACAGGGCTCCACACATATCTGCAAAGGTAAGCATTTGCAGGTTAATAGTCTAAAAATTTACTGTAAGATAGATAGCTCTGTAAAGATTTGTAAAAAATGAGTGTGCCAGATAAGGCCTGATCTCAAATGTTGAATATGATTTTCTTTTTTAGTGAATTGTCATTGAGGCTTTCATGGAACAGTGCATCCCAAGCAGGCGTCTAAATGAAAAGTCATTGTCTAAAACATCAAACAACTTTCCCGGTTATAAGAATGCAATGGAAAGAAAATTAAATAAAAATAAAAGAGAAAGTTAAAAAGAATAGCTAAGCAAGATGACTGGGTATGAGTTTTGCAAGATCCTTCAATATTTAAAAAATGTGTAGGAATTAAAAAAATACATAGGCAATTACCAGCTTTCAGACAAGTACATTTCATCTAAGATATCCACATTAGAAACATTTCAGCAAAGAGAGCAAAGATGCTGGTATTGCAGGGTAATATCAGAGATGCTTGAAATTTGCAATACAAAGCCAGTCTTTCTGGGACATTCAGTGAACAGATGTTCAGGCACTCTGCTGCTTGGAGTAGTTACAAATCAAAACTGTGTGAAAAATAGTATAGCTACTCATGTCTGCAAGAAGGACAGATTCTCCTTTGTGGATTTTTTTTAATGTCAACTCTAGTAATCCTTAATCCTATAAATTCAGGGAAATCCTAATATCTTATCTTGTGAAAACTCAGCAAATGAAAAATAATTTAGTTATCAGAATTCCTAATGTAAAAAAAATGAAAAACAAACCCAAGCCAACCAACCAAACAAAATGTCCAAAAAAACCGCCAAGGATTTTGAGAAGCAGAATTCTGAAGTGTAGCTTTCCCCAGTTTTCTCTTTTCTGGATACTTGGGTGCTCACAGACAGTCCCCAGTGGGAGCACTAATTTTGGTCTCTCTCTGTCTTCACAACACAGGCAGAAAGCCTTAGTCAAAAAAGTCCTTCTCTTCTAAAGGCTGCAAGGCATTGGCATTAGTTTTTTCTTGGTGCAGTCAGTCAAGCCAGTGCATGGCAAACTTACAACACTGAAACATTTTTCTCTTCCTTCATAGATCTGTCAGGGGCTTTTTCTTTCTTTCTGCAGTCCAGTGGTGGAAAAGGATCAGCATGTTGATCCCTCTTTCCTTTGCTAAAGTTCCTGTCCTGGGCAGATGTGTATTGCTCAAACTTAAAAAGCACTTCCTTGTAGCTCCTCTGGGTCATCTGAAATTCATCATCGTATATTACAGGGAAAGAAGGCATTATGCAGCTGCCATAGCAGTTATTAGTCAAACCCTATGTCATCAGTTAAATTAAAACTGAGAAAAATCTTTGTGCTCGGGAGGAAAGAAGTAGCATCCAGTTGGCAAGGCAGCTATATTAAGCCAGATACCAATCTCAGCAGAACCAGAATTAATTAGGAGTAATTGAAATCTACTTCTGCACTGAAGAGAGTAATTTTTTTATGATTATTTATTTTCTTATCTTTATGTTTGAGCCTTTAAGATTATGATCATGTTTTTAAATGTTACTTTGGTTTGATAACTGAAAGTTGTATCTGAGGATAGACGCTGTTGTACTAGAACTCTTCTAGATAAAACATCTTAAACAAAAATAAATATTGAGATTAAGAAATAATGCCCCCAAATTAGGAAATGTCACAAGCAAGAAGCCTACACAATGTTATTTCTGTCCTGTTATAGGCACAGAGGCTGAAAAGTGAAAGGTAAAAGTAAATTCCTTATATTCAGCTATATTTGCTAAACAGTGATGGAATGAACCAGTTTATTTGCTATGTGGTAGATATGACCTTGCTCTGTAAAAATATGCATAGGCACAGAGCTACACTTTCTTTATGATTAAATGATTAGGAGAAAACACTTAAAATTAAGAAGGGGTGAAAGTATAAATCATAGTAACTCATCTTTTAAATCAGAACTCTCCCCACAAGGTCACCGGACATAGTTGGTAAAAAAAAGCCCAAAAACTTGCAGTGTGCCTGCTCTCATAAACCTCTGGAGTGCTGTAGTAGGTTCAGCAAGCAGCTTATATACAGTCTGGGACAACTCTTAGAGGTATGGTGATTTTTTTAACCATATTGCTAAATAAAGCTTACTTCCACCATAGTAAATTTATCAGCAAGAAAAAACCCTCATATTTATGTTTGCAACACTTCTGCACATCTGTGCAAATTTAAATAAGTATGTAGCCAGTGAGGTAAGAATAAGGCCCATGGTTGCGCAGTGAATTCTACTCTGTAATTGAATCAGCGTATGCGGATCTTGTCTCTGAAATTAGATGAAACACAGACTGTTGTTTTTATGTATAGTTGTGCTGACTATATTGGTTTCCTTGTGTAAAGATACGTACCAACATGCTGCAATAATGACAGGTCTGGTCTGTAATGAAGTTCCTCACAGTAAAGAACAGACCTGTGTTAAAGATAGGGGAATATAGAGGGTAGAAAAGCTCAGCTGCTTCATTTTTTAAAATACTGCTAAAGAGAGTAATTGCAGAAAATGAGGCACCTAAAAATATCTGAGTATTGATTTCCTCACAGTGCAGATGTTATCAGTTATGCTCATTTTTCTCCAGTGTATCTGTTTGCCCAGTTCTGTTGGTCTTTTACTTCAGCTGCTTGACAGTAGAAGCTGAGGGTGTTACTGCCTCCCAGTATTAGTTGGTAAACAGATGCTTTTCAAAGCAACAGCTGCACTTCCACAAAAAACTTTAATTTTCTTTTACAATTTTACAGTGAGATGAAGCAGCTGGGATTCTTTGAAGACAAAGGAGCTCATGAAAAATGCTCTTGACACCTTTATATTGAAGTATGTGTGTCTTCATTAAATGAAATTGCCTCCTGTTAAGGGCAGTGAGAGGGTTTTGGGAGGAAGGCAACGTTGTTTCCACTTGAGACCCCAGTGAATGACAGTTGGTGGCAAGGCAAAAATTAAAGAGAGTATCATTTTGCAACGTTTTGTTTATCATTACTCTTTATATAATTTCAATATAAAAGTTACTTGAGTTCAACACTCTGTAAAGTAATGCAAAGTAAAAAAAAATCAGCAGGCAGGTAGATTACAAATGTTCATGGCCAATGAAAAACAACAGATTATGCCTGTATTCACCTATGGCTAAAATCACATACTGCAGCATACAAGGTATTTTATCCATTTTTTAGTATGAAGTGGTGCTGGCTGCTCTCCTGAGTGCTCCTGAGGAGTGCATGGGGTTCCTCCCAGAGCTGGCTCAGCAGGGCCAGTGCCCTGTGGTGGTTCAGCTCCTTACCTGTGGGTTTCCAGCACTTGCTGGAACAGGGTTTTGTTAGGATCCAGCCAGATCCTTTGCGTTCTTGTCCCCCCCCTCACATGCATGAGGCACAGCATAAACTGCAGGCACTTAACATCCTTGTGCTGTCTCACTGGCAGCATCATGAGAGATGCCACTTCAGTTAATAGCTGCAGAGCAGGAGTGCCAATTTGTCTCTGGCTAGCACAGGATGAGGATGGAAATATGGAGTCTTTCTCTGGAGGTAGAGAGGGCTGTAGCAATCTGAAGTGAGGTCAGACCCTGCAGCTTTCCTCTGCCTGCTCACACCCAGTAACGTCTCACCTTTCAAGCAAGCTCCTAAAGCTCGTATAGCACATAAATATTACTGCTGACAGGTGTAAGAGAGCAGGCAAAAACCAGGTAGTAAATGTTGCATTTAATAAATTGCACAAACAGAAAAGCTGGGACAGGGCCTACAGCAAAGAAGATCCTGAATTACCAACAGAAGAGACACAGACATTCAGACCTTTCCCTCTGCCAAGAGGGAAATATGTGAAGGAAGCAATATCAAGGTGTTTTAAAAGAAATGGAAAAGTTTTGTGGTGCAGTTTGAGAGGTAACCGTGAACTACCTCGTTCCAACCAGGAAACCTGCAAACAAGTCTGGAGTAAACCAGGTAGAAAATCTGCAGACTAGTTCTTCAGAGGAAGCCCATGTTTGCACAACGATTGCTACAGAAATAGGAATGCTTTGTTAATGTATTACTCACCAGCAAAGTTGAATACACTAATGCAGAAAAAGGCACTTTTTTTCCACACATCGTGTGAGAATAACCCTGTGTCAGTAGGTCCCCTGGGGAGAGGATGTAAAATGCATTGCTTTCCAGTCACCCCTGATGAACACATAGAGAGCTTGACCACTAAAAGGACTGTGTAAAACAGAGTATGTGTCCGTACTACAATCAGTTTGTGACTGCAGCTTGCAGGGACAGTCTGGAGTGAATTTCTGGGTAGATGATTTGGAGAAGGATCTTTCAGCATCTCAGCGTGGCTAGTCACAAATGTTTACCTGGATTCTTAAATGGACTTTGCAGCCTGTAGTGACGTACGTGTATCACCTTCTATAGTGTCAGCCTCAAGCTGGCTTTGGTGTATCTACTTTGATTATACTTATGTCTTTGCTTTTAGGGTGGAGGTGTCGTGAGCTCGGTGACCTGACCATGCTCCCACAGCTGGTGAAGGAAAGGTGAATACTGTGAATACTGTGATTGTAGCACTGCTAAAAATCTCCCACGGAGTATTTTCCAATTTCCACCCTTGATGGTTTATACTTCTAGACAAAGCTACTGTATTAAAAAGAGAAATCTACTCTCTACCCCAGCTAGAAATAAGAAGCAGAGCTGTTCACACGTGGGAAGCTTTTGACCATCTTTAATGAGAGCCCTTCTACTTGCAGGCACTTTTTGATGACAGTGAATCACTGCTATTTTGAGTTATCCTGAGTTTGGTGCACTGTGAAGCATTTTGCTCACAGTGATTCAGCTGCAGTGCTGTTAGCAGCTTTAGCATGGACAGTGCTGCCAGCAGAAACCTCAGGAGCAAGGATAACTGGCACAATACTGAGAGCAGTACACAATTGTTGACAAATACAGCTCTTAGTACCGCTGACTGTGCTAAGCATGGATGGAACACCTCCTGCAGCTTGCTTGGTACAAGCACAAGTGCAGAGTCATTCCTTGGGTTTTCAGATTGTCTGGCTAAAGGAAAGAACACTCTGGGAGGTTGCTGACGCTGTCTGGCTATATTCCCTTGCTAAAAATACAGTGGAAGATAACTGCTAGTCTTTTCAGAGTTCTTCTCCTCTGTTTTCTGTGGCTTTTCTGCTGTGCGTATGTAGTACTAAATGGGAAATAGAGCACCTCAGTTTTTCACTGAACCTCAAAATTTCTTTGGTCTGGTGCCTTTATGTTGGTGAATGTTTTTGCTCCTAGCTACATTTCTGTGAACGTGTTTCATGGCCCTAGCATGCTACCAATTACAATTTATTTAATCCTAGGAAAGACTTTACACGTTTTTTTTTCTCTCTCATTAAGAACAACCAACAATTTATGGAACAAAAAAATACCTGTTAAATTTTGGAATCAGTAATCTAGCTTTGCATTCTCCATGCAGACTTTCTAATGCAACATTTTGAAAGCTGCATGTCAAGGCAAAAATCAAATATTTAATCCTTTTCAATATGGTAGAATAGTCAAACTTTTCCCTAAACTATGTCCTGAGTGACTAATGGCCATATTTCTGGAACAGATGTAAGTGAGCAGCATATCTATTCTGGACACTCTTATCAGCACTTTCAAGGGGTTTTGCAAAGGATGACAAAAAGCTATGGTACAGTAATTACTGTGATGCCAGATCAGAATTCCAAGGGTTGTGTGCTTTTTTATTTCAGCAACAGTTGCGGTGATTTGAGGCTGCCAGTCCTTACTCTCCTCACTGCCCAGACCTAGTTATGTTTTCCAACTCTCTTACAAGTGATGTCTGTGTGATTCTAAGCCAATACCATATGAAATCTAGAAGTTCAGCATCAACTGCCTCTCATAGTGATTTGGGTTCCGTTACTAAACTACTAAATTTCACAACAAATTGGCTGAAGGACCATTTTGCTTTACCAATTCCACAGGGGAAGACATGGAAAATGTGGTTGTGTTCACCTCTGGTAGAGGAAAAACAACAAAGATTTGTTGTCAATAACAATTTATATTGTTGCAGCTATTCCTTTACTGAATGTGTATCTAAGACCTACAATTTTTACTACAATTTTGCAAAACAAAAGAGAATAAATGCAGAGTTAAACTCTGCAGCTGATCATCAAGTTAGTTACTGAACAAACATTTTTAAGTGCTGTATAATTTTAGTGACTACTAACTGCTTGCATGCCACTTAAATAAATCTAATCAAATAAACCAAACGTTTGTAAGAGCCATAAAAGAAAAACTGCTCCCTTTGGCTCCACAGTCCTTCATTACTTGGCTAGATATATTGGTTGAGAACAGAGCTCCATGAGAGCGATTCAAGCCAGGATAACAAATTCCATATTCCAGATGATAAAACATTTTCCATCAGACTGTCTTTCAGAGGTAGTTCTCTTTCATATTGGTGATTCCTGTCTTGTGACTAAGATTTGTTCAATTTGAACTGAGTACTCTTTATTTTCAGAGATGAGTGTCCGTTTGAAATGGTTGATAACCTGTAATAACTGAAGAAGTGTCAAAACCTAGTGTGCTTAATGTTAGGAGGAAATAATGAAATACAGATTTTAAAAGGTCATTTTCAGAATTTCTTCATGTGCACTAAAAATTGAGAACTTGGGGAAAGGTATGAAAGGTTTAATTTTATTGTTCAGCTGATCTAAGGTAGTACATCGTCACTCCTGATTATATGCAGCAAGAGGAAACGGCTTGGAATATGCCTCTGCAAGGCTTACATTAGTCATCATTAAAGTGTCACCCTGAGTGACCTGCTGAAAGAATTCTGAGTTTGAATGTTTGTTTTTTGGGGGCTTGGTGTTTGTTTTTTTTTTTTCAGTTTTGCCAATAAAGAGTAACACTTCATATAAGCTTTGTATCTTCATATGAGCTGAGAGACATTCATCCATCTTGTTCTTTGGGGCGCTGGGAGGAACAATGGTTAGAAAGCAGAAGTAGTAGCCTGAGGTCAAAGGCAAGTATCCAGGCATGTGGAAAGACCTTCAGTTGACTTCATTGCAGAGTGATAATTAGTTACACTCGAATGATGGCCCTTGAGGTAATGCACTTGAGAGCAACTCTGGCTTGCAGAGCAGTTTTCTGGGGCTATAGCCCTGGATCTTCCGTCTAGTATGCTCAGATGTACTACGAGTTTCTTTACAGCGAATGGCAGGAAAACTTTTTTTGCCATTACAGTGTATAAAGCTATGTAACAGAAATACTGGAATTGGTCTGGATGGAAATGTGCTCAAAAAAAGCACAGGTAGAAACAATGGAGTAAAGCAGGAAAGTTGTAGCACAGTGGAAGAACCATTCCTCTTCCTGTTATTTCAGCACTGAGTCAGACCATAGTCATAAAGATATGTGAAATGAAGAGACAAACAGAACAGGCAGCAGTCTTGTTGAAAATTTATGGAGGATAAAATAAACAAAGTTGTGAGGCAAAAATATTGACCCATAATAACTGTTGATGCCTAGAGAGTATAAAAACCTCACCAAGCTCAATCTATCATCAGCAATTAAGAAGAATCCAGGAGATGTAGTGAGGACCTGAAAACTATTTGCTGCTGCCATCCATATGACACACAGGTGATCCTGGCAAAATTGGTCAGGCATGCACATGCCTGAGTGCTTGCAAGTATGTGGGCATAAGAGTGTGAGTGGGTAGAATCAACTTACTAAGGAAACTGTAAATTAAAATCATGTTCTGCCTGCCTAAGGTACTGTACTGTCTTTTGCTGTACTAACAACCTACAAAGACCATGTCTCTCCTGCAGGGTAATACTTTGCTATGGACTTACTTAACAAGTTTGCTGTTGTCTTGAGCTGAATGGTTCTGAAATTCTGATTCTGTTCTCACAACACTTCATTCAGGTATTTCAAATTGGGGTAACTGTGGGCAAATGGAGGTTTTCCAATATAAATAGCAAGTCAACGTTAGTTAATGGTTTTGACATCTATGAGTGAAATCTGATGAGTTTGGGTGGAAACATATGGCATGATTGCTTATGTGGAGTAAGAGTCGGCTCTGCTAACTCTGTTAATCCCTTGCAAATCAGTATCCTGAATTGGTGTGGTCAGTTCAGATGATATGATCATACAGCTGTGTATAGCAAAATGGCACAGAAATTATCTCCCAGTACACCCTTCAGCAAACAAAATGTAACTCAGGACATCACAAGAAGCAGTATCTTTTAGGTATGACGTGTGGGTTTTCCACTTTCCATTGCTTGTTCTTTCCATATCTGCTTCTTTTTGGGAAAAAAGGGCAATTTTGAGAGCAGTGCACGCGCACACACAAATCTGGATATTTCCCATCTTTAAAAAATATTTAGAAATATAGTAATTTTCCCTTTTCCACAGAGCTCCACAGCATTTGCTGGGATAAGGTTTAGTTAGATATGGCTTCACCTAGCTGCCAGCACAGATATCCTCTGAGTGCTTCTAACCTTCACTTTCCCTTAAGAAAATTGGTTTGCAGAATGCTTTAACCCTTATGGGTATTTCAGCATTACTGTATGCAATAAACCAAACATTAGTTGCTATGCAGTATATTCACTAACTTTCATAAAGAGACTTCTTTTCTCTTAGGTCAGCAGCAGCACCTGTGCCAAAAAAAAAGGTTTGTGGGTTGTTTATTTTTTTTTTCTTTTAACAAAAATCCTCTCTGCTAGTAAGAATTTCTGAAGCGATCAAAATGATCCTGTTAGCAGACTGGTCAAAGACCCATTGGAAGTCTGTGCCTTATGCAGAAAGATCACCTGGTAGGCAGTGTCAAGGTCCTGCTGCATTCTAAACACAAAGGAAGATTTCAGTATCAGCAGCTGATTGCTCACTTTCCTTTGAGACAGTATGTACTCTGGTACTTCTTCAGGCTTCCTGCAAGCTGCTGTTATCCCAGAAATAAGAGGGACAAGCTGATGTCTGAAAAAAACAGGCATCATGGCACATTATTACGTGCTGCCCTACTCCACCCAGCGCAGGTCTTTATGCAGACTTTTGTACTGTTATGTGAACAACACACAAGTGCCATTATCAGTTACTTAGAAAAATACTACTTAAATGTAATATATTATGAGGATTCTCTTATATTAAAATAGCTTCATTCATGGCACATTTTTAAGACCTTCTAAGAATGAATTACAAGTGCGGTGTGACTCTTGTAACATGGGGTTTAATATTCTTTTATCCCTTCTTAAGAGGAAGGTTCTGTGCTTTTATTTGTGGCATTACTTTTTTTCCCCTTGCTACTAAATGCCTATGTTGCTACTTATTTGTATTGTATTACAAAAGCTTTGTTGAATAAATGTTCCTGGGATTTGTGGTTAAAAGTGGTGATATTTATTGCCCTTAATTCTTGTGGGAGTTCAGTCCCAATGAAGCTGGGATTCTTCTGTGACCACTGTTTCTGACCACTGTCTTCTACATTTATAAGCCCTAAGACAAAGCACTAGAGGAGAGGCTGTGAGTAGCTGTACCAGTCCAAGGAAAAGTCTGAGGGAATAACCAGATTTCACCTCCTGGAGTCCTTCTTTTCCTTGTGGTTGATTGTAAGAGTGTGCTACATTACCCTTTAACAACTTGTGGTAAATTCTTCCCTTCCCTTTCCCTGAGTGTGTGGAGACAGGGGAATATTTCCACATTTCAGTCCACCAGCTCAGCTCTTTGTGTTCCACGTGTTACAAGAATATTTCTCTTCTGAACTCTTCTGTGGGATCTGAGAGCATGCTAGGCCTTAATAAAACACATACAAGATCAACAGGATACTGCCCCTAGATACTTCCATTGCGGAGCCAAGTAAGTGCGGAGGAGAGACTGATGAATGACTCCTGGCCACACATAGGAAGGAAGGAAAAGTGCTTCCAAATGTTCTGTTAAAACCTGCAACATATTTTTAAAAGCTCTCACATTTCAATTCCAAATCCCCTGAGACAGAATTTCTGACCTTCACTATCTTTAACTTTGTGTTTCCATATGTGCTACTGCCATAATACTGAGTAGGCATTTGAGATCTACCTTCAAAACATAGTTTTAGCTTACAAGATGCTTACTGTGGATCCAGGTACAATTTCAATGCAAATACTAAGCAAAGCATATAATGCTACCCAAGCAAATGCTACTGAGGCATTACAGATAATCAGATATCAACATGCTTAAGAAATAGAAGCAAAGAACACTTGAAAGTCTATCAAAAAGCTGTATTCCTTTCAACAAAAAATATCAAAGAAAGAAAGTAATTTATGTCTACCACTAGCAAGTAGTACCATGCAATAGGAATATATCAATTAGTTTTGAGGATCTTGACTCCATGGTAAATATATTGGTGGCAGGGGGAGGGAGAGGGTATTAATTATTTCACCTTATCTTTTGTCTGGTTTTGTACATCTGCCCCCTTCACTGGCAAATGGAACATATTTCTCATTTAGTTTCATTAAAGAAGGATACAGTTCATGTGCTCTGCGACCAGTCTGCAGTGTAAACCAATGTGCTCCAAGTGGGGACAATTAGAAGGTTTGCTTAAAAAGTTCACTCCTGGTCCAAACTAGAATGTTAATGATAACCCCAGAAGACTTACAATCAGGGTTCTAAAGCAACTCTTTTGAGAGGTAACCAATTAAAAAAAAAAAAGTCTTATCTGAAGAGTTATCTATCCCTTTTTTTATCCTACGTGATTGCTTCACCTGGGCACAGCTCACCCATAACCATTCATAAAGCCACTTTTTGTCTCTTTCAAATTCAAATTTCAGTTCTCTTTCTATATTTTCTCTGCTGCCGGAGAGGTTGCAACCATAACAATTGCTTACTTTGCTCGCCAGTAATTGTCATCTTGTACAGTCCTGTCTTCCTGTATCCCAGTATCTTCTTCTCAAAACCTAAGAGTAAGACAGATCTTCAGGTCAATAACTGGCATCTCCTTGAAGTATCTGTGGAGCGCTGACAGACTGAGGTGCTGACCTGTGACTGTGGTATGCAGATGTAACAGTAACACATAACTAATAAACAGAGCCATTCTGACATCCAGTGTCTGCATCTGCGTCACTCCTCCAAAAGAGAAACGAGGTTATTCACGCCCTTCTTAACCTCCCATGTGCAATGGCTTTTAAAGCAAGAGAGAGGCAAAAATGCCTTCTCACATGGTACCGTGTAGTCTGTATTTGTCTCTCTAATCTTCAGCAAAAAACAGGTCCTTCTCAGGAAACAGGGCAGAGGTGTTATGTTAAAAATCATCAATGTTCTCCTGTTCCCCCACTGCACCTAACAGCAGAGAATCAAATTAAAACACAAAACAGTAAAGCCAAACATTAGCATTCTGGGCATTTGGCTAGAAACCTGAGCTAGTATTAGCAGTCATCAGTTCTGATTCCCTAAATTACTTTGGCCAAGTTGCTTAGGCCCTGTTTACATTATATTTCCAGCTGTATGGAGAAATAGTTCAAATATGAAAGCTCAAATTTTTCTAAAGCCCTTAGTGTTAGGGATTTCCTCAGCTGATGGATGCTTTGTCTCAGATACCTTTTAAAGAGGCTCTCTGCAGGATCTCAAATCACAAGATGCTTTTAAAATTCAGGTTTTATTTATTTTGATCCAGTTGTAGTGCCTCTCAGCAAAGGAGCAATTTTTTAAAACCTTTTTCCTTTAAAAATCCCCTTTGAAGAAGATTTTAAATGCATGTCAAAAAAAGGTTTTAATAGTGTCCCAAGACACTGGGAGTTCCTGTACTCATATTTAGCTCAGTTGTCTCCCCCGTGAAGTCCTAATTATATATCTCGCTTATACCAGTAACTAAGTAAAACTTTTCAAGCTTTCCTTCTTGAAAACGAAAATTTTCACCTTCTTTCTCAGATTCTTATCTGCAGGAGACAGACAAGTGGCAGAGAGACAATACTGCTAGTTCAGGGAACTGAACACTCCAGACACAGCAGTGAAACAGCAGTGGAGTGCAAGCACGACATTGACTTGCATGGTCTGTGGTACAGTCTCACAACTGGTGCAAACTAATCTGAAACTGGAACCTGAATGGAGCAGGAAACTCTGCTCTTGCCCATGGCCATGTGCTCTCTTTTTACAGGTTTAGGACCAGGAAGACAAGCAATGAGTATGCTGAGCTTAATCAACTGTGGCTGAAAAACAACTCTGCTAAAAAAAAAGAAAAAAGAATCACCTAGACCAGGGACCTAATTTGGCTCCCCACTGACCTTGTGGATGATAGCAGTGGGCAAGGCAGGGGCAGGAGAGTGGCGAGCAAGAGGGGAGACCAGGTCTACTTTTAACATTATTATGGTCATAGACTGGCTTAAACTGTTCATTAAAACATACTCTGAAACATATTGCAAAATGGCATTAACAGCATTGAAAGGCCCCAAAGGATATAAGACAGACTGTTAATTGCAAGATATGTTCAAGTACAGTACTAACTTGACAGGGCTGTGCCACTATCTTTTTTCCTCCCATTTCTGAACATGTGGCTATGCCACTTTATCTGCAGACACTGCTGGGAGTAACTAGCAGAAAGAGCAGCAAAGTTTATTTGCTTGATTCTGTAAGATGCTTCGGTACCCACCAGTTTTAGAACTGACTGCAGAAATGTGAACAGCCACCAACCTGGTCTTAGCAGATCTTCTGTCTGCCTGCTCCTTCTGTCCTTACATGATGTCTGTAACATCCATAGTTTCTCTGGCCCCAGTCCCTGCCTCCCAAAGTAAAAAGCTGCACAGACGTCTGATGTAACACCTGCCCAGTAATACACATTCTGTGCAGGAATGGCGTTCTCAGTATTTAAAACTTTTGGAGAGAAGGCAACACATAAAATTTAAGATCTCTAGAGCTTCCAAAGACTGCACGTGAGGGTGTTCTGCCATAATGACTGAGTAAATCAAACAGCACAAACAAAAATCTTCATTACCACAGAAACTGATCAGTGAGCTGAAACAACTTGGCATAGTTCGTGTCTCAGTGGATTCGCCTCTGAGATATCCAGAACCTTGAAGATAATGCTGTTATTAATTGCTTCAGTTCTCAAAAGAGTAAAAGTGAAGAACACAGAAGGAAACCATATGGTGACCTCAGAGAAGTCTCTGAAAAAGAAGGCCAGGCAGCTCAGGTGGGGAGAGACATTCCCGGAGATTAGAAGGCAAGAGCAGAGATCATTTTCCTTCACTGAATAATTGCAGAGGCTTTTGAGCCCTAGAGTGGAAGTTGAAGGGGAAATGGATTATAATAAACAACTCCCTTTCACCTTCTTTGGCTCAGAACGCTTAGACTTTCCTATGCTTCACGATGCTTCAGCACATCATTGAGAGCAGCAGTTTGCCTCTACTCCTTTCCATATAACTGAAAACAGTGGCTTCTCGATTACAGTCTCCTCTGATTTATGTGACCCAGACATGGGCTTGGAACTACCCATTTCCTGCTCCCTAAGTTCCTCCAAGATCACAAGGAGGAAGGCCAGGGCAACAAGCAATGAGGAACTTCATTGAGCCAAATGCTGGAAGCTTCATAAGTCAAATTTTTCCTTCCATTCTACTGAAAATCACTGCACTGACACTCATTTAAGTGTTTGTACTTCCAGGAAAATCGATTGTTTGTTGTATGAATTTGCATATCTGCTACTTCTATCAAAAAGCCAAAGTATTTTCTGGTGAGCAGATTATTCTCTGCCATTTCTTTTAATATTCCTACAGGTCTGCAAACTCTACACATGGAGGTCAGAGGTTGCAGAACTACAGCAGACTATACAATGATAACACATATTGGAAATACATGGTGCTCAAACCAGCACATATTGCAGCTCTGTTTCATAAAATGACTTGTTAAAAACTACTCACATATTCCCCTGCTCTTCTGTAATTCAACCAGTTCCACTACTCAATGCAAAATTAATAAAAACTGTACCAAGACAGTTGTGTAAATGTTGATATCTATTTCTCAAATAATTTATGGGCCATTCTATATGGAATTATTAAAAAAAAAAAATAGAAAATGCTAAACAAATGCCACACAGAACAGAAATAGCCCAGCAAACCCAGTTGTTGACGGAATATTGCCCAGTCCATGCAAACAACAGAAAAAGTGTTCAGCAGGGTTGGATTTATTAGTCTTAGCTTAGTGCAGCATTAACATTACTTCAGGAGGGGAAGGAGGGACTTGTTGTACAGAAAAAGCTTAGTTTGTACCTCACTGCATAAACATTCTGCATCGAAGGTAAAAAAATATTGTATGTTCCTGAATACCAAAGGAACGCACATGACTGCCACGGGATTTCTTTTCATTTGCAGCATGAAGTTCAATGCAATCTGCAGTGGTTAGCTGAAAGTGTGACAAATGGTGCTAGTTATCCAAAACTTGCAGCTCATGAGTTCCTGATACAGCATTCCAATGGTGGGAACAGTCCCACCTAGAAGGTGCAAGAGGAGTATTTTTCTACAATGCTGGATAAAATCCCAATGAGTCATGCCTTTCCCTAAGTACATTCCTACAAATGCACTTTACTCATTGCAAAGCAAAGCTGTCATTTGCACGTGGCTATGCAGCATACAGATGTTGCACATCAGGATAAAACACAGACATGGCTATTTAGAAGTAAACTGTCAGAGATGTGCTGTCATCAGACAAATCCCAAACTGCATGTCACAGAGGACAAGTCCAAGACACTGCTACAGTTCAAGATTTTTTGTGACAGCAAGGTATTAGTTTGGTGTGATTGATACTGGGGACATGATAATTGCTGGGTAAAAATACAAGGAAATATTGGATGAGCAGTGGGGAACGTAAACACGATCACATTGCAAGAAATTCTGAGTGGAGGTTTGCATCAATTAAACTGAGATGTGCTTTTCCTATCTATATGTTTGATGAAAATGATGCTTTATTTCCAACAGGGTACTGAGACTATGCAATGGTATTAGATACATTAGAGGATAATAAATGTTGAGGCTGCTACTTTACTTTTCCAAGGAGCAATTTTTAGGTTTTGTGCAAACTTGATTTCTTTTATCCACTTTTCTGACTGAGGTGGTCATTCTCAGTAATGCCTACACCTACTTGCTGAGTTGTGCTGTGAACGTCTATCAGCTCTACATAATGTGTAAGAGACATAAGCAACAACAAACCAGCTGATTCTTTGCAGAGTAATAAATCCACAAACGGGTCTTCAAGCTGAAATTAACAAGTGCATATAATTCTTCATAAGTATATCTGGCAATTTGAAGCACTGTGCAGCACATACAGTTGATGCTGGAGATGGTGTTTTTCTAATGAATTGAAAATGCAATATTTCATGCTTAGGTTTGAAAGAAGTATAGCTTAATAAAAATAAAGTTTATGATTCAAGTCACTCTTTTACTTCAAAACTAATTTGTGGTACATTTTACACATGCTGCAAGTGACAAACAACAGGCTTGGATAATTGCTTTCCTTACAAAGTGTGGGAATCAAAGGATATGTTTTAGATGTGTGGTCACAGATGTGACCATGCTGATGAATTGCAAATAACCAACATAAGAGTCGATGACATGCTGCCTTTGATAGCTGCAGTGTTATAAATTATCTTTTCCATGACAATCTCAATGGGAGAAGAGCACTTAATAACAGGATTTTTTGTGTGCAGATTTAAATGAAAAGAAAATGTGGTTGTGTGCAAGTGTAATCATTAACAAGGAGAACAGAATTGTGCTAGTCACTTACCAACTATTTTGACAGCTAGGCGTGACAGGTTTTGTTCACCAAAGCTAGCACTAGTTCTGGAAGCTTGTTGCAATCCAACTCTATTTCCAGATCCTAAACAGAGTCTGCAAAAAATTTGTGGAGGATCAGGGAGTAATTCTTCACTTACAGTTCAGCCAGGCCCTGCATGACATCATTGAAGGACAGTTTTGTCCATCATTTTGCAAAACTAATTCACATTTTCCCCATCATATTCCAGGTAAGCTGTGGCCACAAATACTGTTTACAGCAAAATCACAAACAGCATCCCACCCATATGCTCATACATGCTTTATCTTTCAAGGGTTCATGTAATCACCCTTCAGTGAGAGCTAACAGAGGTCATTTAAAGCCAGGAAGTCTGACAGAGATTTCCTTTATCCAGTATCTGAGGTTTAAATGATCAACACTCTGTAACAACACACAGGCTCTGAAAGGTTCAGTCTTCACTCTCAAATGTTTTAGGAAGACCTCAGCACTTCATAGGAGTAGACACATACTTGGCAGCAGATTCCAAAGCAACTAGTAAGCATTGCCAAAGGGAAGCTGGTGCCACATCTGGCATGACCAAGGCCCTGTGTCCATGTTACCACACTCACTCATGTACTCCTGTGGAGTTGATTATCATACCGCTTCCAAGTAATTTAGCAGGATTCTCATTTTGAGTAAGTAAGCCATTCATAGGTTTATTTCCAGTTTGTGCAGGTTAAGGATAAGATTAATATATAGTTATTTAAGTTCACTGAAAGATTTCTGTTTTTTAATGTGCTGGCCAGAAAAGCAATATTCATTGGGGAAAGCTTCCAGTTGGAGGAGCTGGCTGCCTGCCTCAGCCTTCTCCCCCAGTTCCCATGCTACAGCCTTTGGCTGCTATTACCAGCCTCGGATTCTCCTACACACAAACATTTTCTGTAACTGAATTCCGTGTTTGAAAAACTGGAGATCAGATCCTAGAAGGCTCATCCCATCAAGAGTGTTCTCACAAAGGGGAAATTAGAATTTAATGCAAGCTATTATTTGGTTGTTTCACTCTCTCTTCCACCACTGTCTCTAGCTGAGCACAGTAAGCTCCACTACAGAGCTACTTTCCTCCCCTTCTGGGACTCCAGGCATATGAGCCTCAGTGATACAGGATTCGTCACCATCAGTTTAATACTGAAGCAAGAATTCATCTTAAGACTGAAAGTCACAATATGGCAAGAAAACACACACAATTTGGAGATAAAAACTTCCTTAGAATCTTTAGGGCCTTTGGGAGAACCTAACCTGATTCCTAACTGCTTCTATTTCCATTATTATGCTGGAAAGTGTAATTAGCTGCCAGAAAGGTCTACCCTGGTTAAGGCAAACACTGTTCATTTAAGCTGAATTGAATGACAGAATGGTTTGGGTTGGAAGGGACCTTAAAGATCCTCCAGATCCAAGCCCCCTTCTGTGGGCAGGGATACCTCCCACAAGACCACGTTGCTTGTAGCCCCATCCAACCTGACCTTGAACACTTGGTCTTTTGTCTAGTGATAAGGGAAACGAGAGATCAGCTGGGCTGGGCAAGGGATGGTGTTTAGGCTGTGTGTTTGATTTGTGTGGGGGCAAGGCTGTGTGTTTGATTTGTATGGTGGTGTGTTCGATTTGTACGGGGGTACAGGGGTAAGGCTGTGCGTTTGATTTGTGTGGGGGGCAAGGCTGTATGTTTGATTTGTATGGCGGTAAGGTTGTATGTTTGATTTGTACAGGACTACAGGGGTAAGCCTGTATGTTTGATTTGTGGGGGGGGCAAGGCTGTATGTTTGATTTGTATGGCGGTAAGGTTGTATGTTTGATTTGTACAGGACTACAGGGGTAAGGCTGTATGTTTGATTTGTGTGGGGGCAAGGCCATATGTTTGATTTGTACTGGGGTAAGGCTGTGTGTTTGATTTGCACGTGGCTGCTCAGATGAAGTCGTGTCACTCACCAGAGCATGAGACACCACAGTGACCCCAGTAGAGAGCAACAGAATTTAAAACTCTAGTAGCACTGACTGATTTGCATGACTGAGGGTTCAGCATTTCAGTCCAGTGCCTTCCATGCTGTACTGCAACTAAAAAAGAGTTCAACCGTACATTTCTTCCAGAAAATTAAGCCACCCTCAGCACCATTGCTGGAAAGCAGTCCCTGTTTGGCTGTGGCCTCGGTCACATTTCCCCACACAGATTTACTTACCTGGCCAGCGGCTCATGACAGGGCGGGTGGAACCAGCTGATCTTTAGAGTCCCTTCCACCCCAAACCATTTTAAGATACGATGATTCCATAACTTCTAGTCGCGAAGTGGGATTAATATCTAATTTTTTAAATATGACTCAGGGCTTATTCCCCCAGTTAATTCAGGCGCCCTCGGCGGCGCCGCTGTACCCACAGCGCCACCTCGCGGCCACAGCGCGGCACGGCCGGGCCGGGCCTGCCGGGGCGGGGCAAGGGCGGCACCGCCGCCTCCCGCCCGCCCCTTCCCGGCCCTCCCCCGCTCCTTCCCTTGCCTTCCCGCCTCCCGCTCCGCTCCTTCCCTTCCCGCCTCCTGCGCTCCCCTGGCCGCGCCGGGTCCCGCTCGACATGGCGAGCAAGGACGGTAGGAGCCCCCCTGCTCACTGTCCCCGTCCGGGCGGTGGGTGAGGGTGCGTGTGCCCGGGGGTGGCGGGGCTGGAGCGCTCCAGGCTCCCCGCGAGGGGCTGGGGCTGGATGTGGAGCTGGAGGGGGGGTGGGAGCTGGGGCTGGATGTGGAGCTGG
>VWZG01002467.1:45599-83349 GCA_013396735.1 Grallaria varia | reverse complement strand
CCCTTCCCTTCCCTTCCCTTCCCCGCCCGCAGTGCTGGAGGACACGGTGGAGGAGCGCGTCATCAGCGAGGAGTACAAGATCTGGAAGAAGAACACGCCGTTCCTGTACGACCTGGTGATGACACACGCCCTGGAGTGGCCCAGCCTCACGGTGCAGTGGCTGCCCGATGTCACCAGGTGAGGAGGGGAAGAGGCCGGGAAAGCGCCGCGATCGGGGGCGCTGAGTGTGCAGCGCCGTGTCCCGCTGCCCCTTCTCTGTAGACCGTGTCTGCTGGGTAACCTGGAGGTAAAAACCACGCCAGACGACAATAATTTGGGTTAGGCTACTCTTTGTGGGCTTCTAACACTTTATTTTGCTTGCGACTTTAAAACCCCCATGGGTATGCAGAGGCACTGAGGAAAAAAGTCACAAGTGGATACTTGCCAGAACTCCAGCTTAGCCTAGCAGGAGGTGTGAGGTGTGAACAGAGACATCTTTCTCAATTCATTGCTAAATAAGAGAGCTAGCAGTCATCTATAGTTAATTCTGATCAGATCTATCTACTAAATTACCTTGTTCTTGAAGACTTTTTCCTTATGCACTACAGATTACTGTTCTGCCCAAGCTGTAATACCTGTCTCTGATGTTTTTGGGTTTTTTTTAAAAGTCTGGACAAGTTTATTATTCTAAAACTGATTTTTCATGTCCTGGTTTTGTCCCTGGTTCATTGTTGATTTCACTCATCTTAAGTTTCCCTCTTGCACCTTCCCCTGAAAATTGTGGGCTCAGTGGTTAATTTGAAGAATCCTGAATGTGGGGGTAAAATCTGGGCATATGCCAGCTACTATGGAACTTAAATTGTTTCAATAACCACTTAGGGCTCCACTGAGGTAAGGGGCAAGGACTGGGTCCTGTATGTTGTTATAGTCTGGATGGAGCTAGGTTTTAAAATATCTTACGTGTAAAATTCTTGCAATTATCAGAGAACGGTCTCGTCTTTCTATAAAATTCCACGTTATAAATGTGATGTTTTACTTGGTGATTAGATGATCACTTAATTTGATATACCAAAATGTTTGGAGACAATGTTGAGATGTGCGCTAACTACTCATGGCATGGAGAAGATGAAGTGGGGATTTGAGGGTGTGGAGCCCTTATGAGGAACACTTCTGCTTGCCTCATATTTTGCAGATTGACTTAATATTCAGTTTAAAACCTGATATTCTCAATTATCCAGTGTCAAAATATGTAAGCCATTTAAGGCAAGGACTGTCTCTTTGTATGGCACCTGACATGATGGGACACCTGTTCTGATGCAAGTAAGTGCACATGCATTGTGTGTTTCTTGTTTTGTTTTGTATTTTTCCCCTTCTTCACATGGAAGTGGTGTAGTAATACCTATAGTGGTTTATGCTTGCCCAAATGATTCCTTGTTGCTTGGATTCAGGCAACATAATTAGTTTGTTGCTTTTAAGATTGCAGAAGTTGCTTGGTTTTGACTGTTCAAATTTTTCCTTTCAGAGATAAATGGCACTGTCCATCCAGCCTCGCACTTTTAACTAAATGTTGCATTGAACCACCAGAAGAGAAATTTGATTCTAGTTAACTAGGATTTGTACCGTATTAAAAAATGAGCATCTGAAATAAGATAACTGATAAAAGCTTCTAAGAGAAGTGACTGAAATAGGTTGCCACTTGTCCCCTCAGTATTTGTGTTTTATGGAAAGTAGTACTGATTGTTTTCTAAGTAAGTACTGTGAGACTGATGGGGAAATTAGATGGAAGTAGGTATTGGTGTTACCTTCAAATGTTGTGCAAACTGTAACTGTCCCTTTTAAGGTACAGTGGAAATGTTTACTGGCTTGTTTTGTCACTCTGGGCTTGCTGGTTGTGTCTTTGGCTTGCTCATGTCAGAGTCTAGTTTGCTTTATTGCACACGTCTTTGCAACAAAGTGAAGGATTTCTTACACGAGTGTGCCTTTTCTAACTCCCTGAAGAGGTTTGGATCTTCGGGGTTATTGATGCTATAGCTATGAAACTTCTGGAACTGAGCACATAATTTTATTCCATGCATTTATTATTCTAAACAGGCCAGAAGGAAAGGATTATGCTCTGCACTGGCTGGTTTTGGGAACGCACACGTCCGACGAACAGAACCATCTGGTTGTTGCCAGAGTCCAGATTCCTAACGACGATCGGTTTGATGCTTTGCAGTATGACAGTGAGAGAGGAGGTGGGCATGCAGCATTCTCAGATTCTGTTTTAGCAGTACCATTGCTAGTTGTTCTTATAGTGGTATTCTAACTTTCTGTTAAATACTAAAGTGGACATATGCTTACCAGTCCATACTAATTCTAGATCATTAATTGTGACTAAAAAGAGAAAACTTTTTGTTTCAGATGAACTTGGGTAACATTATAATGTACAATCTCTACTGGCATTTCTGTGAGCTCTGTCACTTGTGGTGAAAACTGGTACACATCAAATAGAGACTAAAGCTCTGAAAGAGGATTTCAGATATCAAAAATGTTAATGCTGTTTTGTCACATGCCATCAGTCTTTCCTAGTCTTTCTTGTATTTCATAAGATGCTTACCACTGTTTCTTGGAGTGGGGAAGATTCTGTGAAATGCTGCTTCAGCAGTCTAAAACAATTGATCTGATAAACTGCCCTTTTTCTGACAAATGTAGAGTTTGGTGGCTTTGGATCTGTGACTGGCAAAATTGAAATGGAGATTAAAATTAACCATGAAGGTGAAGTAAACCGTGCTCGTTACATGCCACAGAATCCCTGCATCATTGCGACAAAAACACCGTCTGCTGATGTGTTGGTGTTTGACTACACTAAACATCCTTCAAAACCAGGTGGGTCAGACTCCTCAAAGTTAATCAAAATGTCTCTTGTCATCAAGGGACAAACTTTTGTTTAACTGTGTTTGGGGGGAGAGTTGTTAAGCTCTGGAATCCAAATGAGACGTCCCATATCTTCAATGACTTTAACTGCCTGGTTATGCTCAGTATCATAAGAGAATTGTGATAGAAACAGCACTCTCTGAAGAGGTTTAAGTATAAAATAGAATTATTGCAACAGAAAAAAAGTTCTTGGGTGATAATGATGCTCTTTTGGATATATGTGCAAGGTGATGCTAAATGGAAGGAATTCTTTCTCTTTCAGACCCAAGTGGAGAGTGTAATCCTGACCTTAGATTAAGAGGCCACCAGAAGGAAGGCTATGGTTTGTCATGGAACTCAAATTTGAGTGGACATCTTCTCAGTGCATCAGATGATCATGTAAAACCCACATCCTTTCCTCTATTTAAAAAAACCTAACTCTTTAACTTATGCTGTAATAGATAATTAGAGAAAATCTGGCTTAGTGCAGCTGTGTATTGTTATATGGGAAAGTTCTCACACATTGTAATTCTGTTTCTAAAGGCTGTCAGTTGGCTTTAGGCTGTAATCAAGTTCTTTTTAAGGCTCTTGATGAAGTAAGAACAATGTTTTTATAGTTGTCTGCTGGAAGAAGCCTTTTCGACTTGGTTTGGTGGAGACCATAAATTAGTAAGACTAGAAGACCAATTGAACTAATTGCTTATAAGTTACTTTGAGAACTTTAAAAGTGTAAATTGCTTTTGTGACCTTATAAGTAATCCTTGGGCCTCAAACTTATAGAAAAGTGATTGATAACTTAGCTCTCTTCCCACTTACATCTTATTAAGTTTTCAAAACCAAAGAACTGCTTCAGTTTATCTCTCTGCTTATGTGTAGAATGTGACTGATTATTTGTTTGAAAAAGAATACAGTTAGAGTCTGTGTTTCAATAGAATGTAACTTATTTACAGACAGTGTGTTTATGGGATATAAGTGCTGGACCAAAAGAAGGCAAGATTGTTGATGCGAAAGCCATCTTTACTGGGCACTCTGCAGTAGTAGAAGATGTGGCATGGCATCTGCTCCATGAATCTCTGTTTGGATCCGTGGCAGATGATCAGAAGCTTATGATGTAAGTTGGGGTTAGGAGGTTTCTGGATAGTGACTGCTGTGTGCTGGAGGTGGACCTAGTCCAGAGCACTTGGATTAAAAAAAAAAAAAAGTCCAAATTTTGGAATGATTTCATGTAGCTCTTTTGCTACAGTAATGGTGCAAAATCACTGAAATCTACATGCCATTTAAAGTGTTCACATCATTGGAAAAGAAGGTGTAACTAATACATATGTCAGCTTCCTGGTGGGAGCTGCTCAGGTACAACAGACACAAAATACTGAAGGTTTTGGAGCGAAACCTGTAGCTTCAGTGTTGGGTTTAGTAATAATGTAGTCTGCTTAAACTAAGGTGTAGTGATAAAGTACCTACTGTAAAAACTTATGTTTGTTTGCTCTCCCTCTTTCCTCCTTGCCCCTGACCCTCCCCCAAACCCTTCATTGCAACAGCTGGGACACAAGATCTAATGCCACGTCCAAGCCAAGTCATTCAGTAGATGCTCATACAGCTGAGGTCAACTGTCTGTCCTTCAATCCTTACAGCGAGTTCATTCTGGCAACTGGTTCTGCTGATAAGGTTTTTACTCGTGTATACTTTAAATTCTTGAGTATTCCAGGTGAAAGCCATTATAATAAGAACTATTTCTTGTTTCTTCTGTCTCCCAGACGGTGGCTCTATGGGATCTTCGAAACTTAAAGTTGAAACTCCATTCTTTTGAGTCTCACAAAGATGAGATTTTTCAGGTGGGTAAACTTCTCACAATCTGTGGAAAAAAACCTGAGAAGAGCCCTGACTTGGAGAAGAATATGTAGATTTGAGTTCTTGTAACACAAATCAGTTGAACCAAAATTCCCTATTTTATGTTTAACAATTATGGACAGTACCACATAGTCTCTTTCTGCCTCTCCCCATTTAACTTTGAGGCAAGTAGTCAACAACTTACTGCTAAAAAATAGTGGGCATTCACAAGTACCTTCAGTAGTCCTTGGGTCTCAAACTTTAGGAGGTTTCTCTAAAATGATGTGATAGAGAGAGGGCTTGGGTTCCAAACTAATTTCATGAACTCTGCCTATTTAGTTAGGTGTAAATAACAATGATTTTTTTAGACATTTCATAAAAATATGGTGAATCTGTAACAGTGAAATAACACCTGCTCAGTTTGAGAAATTTAAGACTTAAAAGCAGTCTATTTCATGTATTGGATATCCTTCGTGCTAGAAGAAACTGATTTATAGAGTATGGTTGAAAATTAGTGGCCAGGGTGCTGGTTATTCAGGTTATGCTTTAGAAATCAGTAGCTGCTTCTCTTCTCTTAAGTTGTTTTTTTTCCAATAGGTTCACTGGTCTCCTCATAATGAAACAATTCTTGCTTCAAGTGGCACTGATCGTCGGCTTAATGTATGGGATCTAAGGTGAAAACAGTTTCGTTCTGTTAGTATATATGAACAGATAGTTAATAAAAAGGGCTGCAAGCCTACATTATTTGGCAGGTTTGATTTGTGCTCTTCTTTAGCCATGCTTGCTTACCTCAGGCCCAGTCTTTGGTGTAGAAATAGAAACAGCATAGTACATCTAAAGTTACTTCTTCATCAGGATTTTTGCTTATAGAATTGTTTTCTGGTGTCTTAGTAGTAAGTGATTTCTGCCTCCATGTGCATCACAAGTTAAGATTCCATTTCAGTAATGACAGTGCCAAACTGATGTTTTATATCTGAGGCTTATAGTTACTTCACAGTGAGAAAAAACAATAGTAAAGGCAAATACTGGAAATAACGGCCAGTAACTGCTCAGTTAAGCTGATACAGATTGCAGTTGTCATTATTAATAAAAAGTATGAACTACTTTCTTACAGTAAAATTGGAGAAGAGCAGTCTGCAGAGGATGCAGAAGATGGGCCTCCAGAGCTGCTGGTACGCTTTCCTTCAGGTTTCAGTGTGCTGATATGCTGTGTGGCAGTGTGATGCCTTGTCACTGTGCTACTAAAGCTGCAGCAGTTCATAATTCTTTTCACCTCCCTGATTTCCAGTCCATTGCTCTAACTTGCTGTAGGCTTCCTCTGTTTGATTCTGAAGGTTTCCCCATTTTCTGTGCACCTCTGGAAGTGCTCTTAGAGGTAATGAGTATGGATTTCACAGCCCAGCCCTGTGTGAGGAGGCATCATTTTGAGGATGTCAGTTGTTGCTATAATAATATGAACTGTTGGCTCAAATGCTCTCTCAGCAACTGCATCCTTGTCCGTAACCCATGAATCGGAAGTGGTTTCACACACACCTTCCTTACTTCTGTATCATGAACCTCTAATAGCAAGTTTTTCTGTGTTAGTCATTAGCATGATGAATCTAACTGCAGAATCTTAGGTTTTAACAGATTTCTCTGTAGTTGAAATGGCTTACTGAAGCTTGTGGGTTTTTTTAACAGTTTATTCATGGAGGACACACTGCCAAAATTTCAGACTTCAGTTGGAATCCTAATGAGCCTTGGGTAATCTGTTCTGTATCAGAGGACAACATAATGCAGATATGGCAAATGGTGAGTGTCACAACAGCTCTTGAGTTGCTCTGAAGCCTGTTGCATAAATGAAACTGAAAAGGCTTCTTCTTAGGGCATCTTGTGCCTTCATGGACTGAAAGTAGTATGTCCCCTGTACTTGTTACTCTCTAATCAAACAGTTTAAGACTTTGAAAAGAAAACCAAGACTAAAACAACTTTAATAAATGCAACTGCATTCTTGAATCCACGTTAAGAATAAATGTGGCAGTTGTGAACGTATATCCAGTATTGGCCAAGACTTACTCTTTCCCCCTCCCCCTGTGTTGGCTGTGAAGCAAGATGCCTTTTAACTAGTTAGTTCATATTTACATTATAGGAGATTGATCAGCTATCCTGTAGATGTGGAATAAAGTAATTTGGGAATAAGTTAAAAAACTGTAATGGATGTAAATGTGTGTCACAAGTCAGACTTCTGGTTTTTTTAATGCCCGTTCTTGTTTTGTGTGTTCAGACTGAGGTTGAAATAATTCCAAAGAAAACGTTTGTGGTAAAGCCAGTTGTTAAATGGCTAATGCTGCTGCTGTTGAAGTAGAGCAGTGCAAGAAGGCATTTGCCGAAACATAGCCACTGTGTGCACATTCCTAAATTTGGCTGCCCTTCAAGAAAAGGCAGGGAGAAGGTCCCTTCAAGGAGGGGATGATGGCTGTTACTACCTTGGTATTATCAAAGTTTTTTACGTATGAAGTGTAGAAGATTGTTTAACAATGATTGTGTCTACCACTTATAATGCAACGTTTTGTGTCTTCAGGCAGAAAACATTTACAATGATGAAGAACCAGATATAGCAGCAGCTGAACTGGAGGGTCAAGGAACATAACTTTTCTTCCTCAAGGAACCACTGAGAATGACATTGTACTCTAATTCGACTAGTGTATATATAAAACAAGGCCCTTAAGACAAAACAAAATAAAACCAAATAAAACAAACAAGCACTGGGCAAAAGCATTACATCAAAGCAAGAATATTCTTAATTGGAAAAAAGAACTTGTTAAGTTGGCCTACCCTTCATTATTTGGGCACTTTGAGCTGTGGTATACTGTACAGCAATTAGCTTTAGAGAAAATAATTACTTAATACCTATGTCTGTATTTTTAAACAAACTTAGTGAGTTCCTGTAAATAAAATAGTCAAATCCTCACTCTTCACGTAAAGAAAGTGTACAACACCCCCCCTGCCTTTTTATTAATATGTAAAAAAACCTTTTCACTTTTACACACCACTTTTGGATTGGCTTTGCATAAATAAAATTTATTGTAAAAAAGTTTGATGTGTTTAATGTGTTTTGGCATAAGGTGAATGCCTTCTTGCCTAAATATAATTCAATTGCTGCATGGTGATAAAAGTATGTGTCTTTCAGTTTATAAGTTACCCTACAGTTAATGGTCTGGAAGATGAGAGTTGTCTTGAAGCAAAAAAAAAAATTAGAGTATGTAACTTGACTCCTTCACAAAGAGAATGGGTATAGGAAGAGGTTTGAGGAATCCAGGGAGCTACACAGTAGACCTGTAAAGTTCAAGTATAAATCTTGAGCAGAATCAAGTAACCTCTTTGGGTTTGGAGGGTTAGTGGTTTGGTTTTGTTTGTTGTTTTTCATTTGTTTGTTGTGGTGGGTTTTGTGTGTGTTGTGGAGGGGTTTTGAGTGGTGGTGGAAGCAGTGTCCTGCAACATTTTCTTAAGTGCCAAGGTGCCAGTGCCCCCTCAGTGAATTGGTGTCACCTGTGTTTGGTTAGAGCCTTCCTGGAGCTTTTTCAGATAAAAATTAAGTGAGGCAATTGGGCAAGTGTCTAAAATACATTCATATCTGAACAAATACAAGACAAACAGAGAGTGTGCTTCTAAACCTCAGGCTGACTGAAAAGCTGGAGAATTTGGAATATGTAGAAGTAAAATATCTCCATATTTCTCACAGATCTACTGAGAAGCTATGGATTACCTTGGGAGCTGTCAGTCAGACAAATGTAAGTCAGTGTCTAACTGGAGTTTAAATTAAAGTTCTTAGTTACCTAAGACAGTCAGCAATTCATTTAATTAAGGTCTGTCCTGATCTTTCTGCTCAAGCTGAAAAAGGAGATGACTCGGGTGACCAATATAGAAAATGCGATTTCTTTTTCATTGAAAATGTTAACTGCTTAGTGCATGTCTTGCTCTCCACTCTCCTGGAAATGTAACAAGTTAGTAGGCTACTCGGTCAAGCTGCTTATCTTGAGTTTCCTCTACAGGGTCTGGTTGGGATGGAGTGCATGTCCCTCCCGGAAATGTATATGGTGCTGGGTGCTGCTTGGATTTATGACTAGAACAGTGTTGATAATGCACCTTGGCTTTCGCTGGGCAGTGCATGCACACCATGTGGGCGGGGGGTGGGCATAAGGTGGGGAGGAGACACAGCAGGAACAGCTGCCCCAAACTACCCAAAGGGGTTATTCCTCACTTTAGGTCATGCTCAGCAATAAAACTGGGGTAGAAGACGACGAAGGGGGCCTTACGTGGTGGCCATTGTTTAGATGCTGGCAGGGCCTCGGTCTGGGAGGTGGCAAATGATTTCACTGCCCCTTTACCCACCTTTGAAACTGTCTTCCATCTGCACCCATGAGATTTTTCCTTCTATTCTCTCCCCCACCCTGCTGGGGAAATGCAAGTGACAGCAACCAATGAGCATTAAACACCCTGAATTCAGAGGTGGTTTTTGGCCAGGCCCTGCTTGCTTTTGACAGTCATTCTGACACAGGCAGCTCTTGAAAAGCTGGAAATGAAGATGTCAAGGGCCTGGCTTCCTGAACAAACACAAGTGCTTCCCAGTGGTGGATCCTGGCGCAGACAGCAGTACTCTGTTACACGACCCTTCCTGCTGCTGATGCTCTTCAGTGCTCACTTCAAGGAGACCTGCTTGGCACCAGCACGTGTGGCACAGCTCATCCCTGGAACTGGCAATCCCAGCTTTGTGGGTCTGTGCACCAAAATCATCTTGCTGCCTCACTAACGGAGTGGAAGGTGGAGTGTACTAATTGCACTGCTCTTCTCCGCTTTTCTTAGGCTGACCACTGTTACCAGGTGCCCCTTTCTTTGTAGGCACTGAGTCACCATGCACAGACTTGTCTCTCTCCTCACCTTTTCCAAGAATGGTTCCTATTAAAAATGATGCAGGTAGGTGCAAAAGAACTTGAATGTTCCCCTGGAAGGCTGAGATGCTGTTGTTCAGCAGGTAGGTGGCAGCTGGACATGCTGAACAGCATGAAAGGTCAAACCTGCCAAAGGACAGCTTGGCCACTACGTGATTAACTGAGGTTTGGTCCAGCTGGTGCTCTTGGGTGTAAAAACACTAAAACGCCATGCACAGGAAGTGGAGATGAATGCATTCTCTAACTATGGGTTTGGTTTGCCAACCCCTCCTGCCACAGGCAGGGACAGCTTCCACTTGACCAGGTTGCCCCAAACCCTGTCCAACCTGGCCTTGAACATGTCAAGTAATGGCACCACAACCTGCTCCAGTGCCTCCCCACCCTCACAGTAAAGAATTTCTTCCTAATATCCAATCTAAACCTACATTTGGGGGGTTTAAACTCATTACCCCTTATCCTATCACTCCATGCCCTTGTGAGTAGTCTATCTGATACTGACACTGTGAGAAGTTTGTGGGTGTTTTGGTTTTCTTTACTCAAACACCCGGAACTCCGATGTGGAGCTGTGTGGGTCACTCACTGGTGGTACCTTGAATGTCCCACAAAACCCTGCTGCTTCCCCAGAGACCATGGAAGAGCCACAGCCAGCTGGCGCCTAGAGATGCAAAAGGCAGCAGGATGGACACTTTATTGTGGAACAAAATGAGAACATAATTTCATTAACTGTACTTGCAGTCCAAAGTCCTGCAGTAAATACAACTTCTGCCCTGCTTTATTTTCCCTGAGTCTGACTTGTCTCAGTAACTGTGTGCACACACAGCTTCCTTCAGTAGTAGCAACTTCATAGCAGCCTTTATTTGGCAGCTCTAGGACATCTTGGTCTCACAGCCCGTGAGAATGTGTTGCTGGGACCAATATGGTTTTTAATTGGCAAGTTATTTTTTAAAATACTTTTTTTTTTTTTAGTGGCCAAGTAGCATGTTCATGAAACAGTGGAAGATCATAATATTTAAGGCTATTTGGCTGAGTGCCTCAGGATTTTGATTTTAAAAACTGGTGCCCCCCACAGGAAGCAGGTAACTGCTTATGCACTGCTGTTTGTTAATAGTAAATACAATGGAAGGTGAAGTGTAAAAAAGTAGTAAAACAGTCAACCTGAACAACAGCTCCAGCAAGGTATTTATTTATTTGATTAGACAACAGTTACTTTAGATGTGCTTACACAGTACTTGGGGAATGTACTTGGTTCAATACGTTATTCCTGCAAGTTGGTACGTGCTGGGGAGAGGAAACACCATCAGGCTTTCCATCCACTGGCCTTTCTTTCCAAGGGGACTGTATACAAGAGCTTTGAGACCTACCTTTTTTGTATTGGCTCTTTCCAGAACAGTGACAACAAAAACTACAGAAGGTAACTTAAAGTGAAAAAAATGCCAATTGAGGGTGACTTCATCACTTGTTCTTACCACCTACATATTTGATGCAGTCTTTCAGCATAAAGGGTATTTTTTTCTCTCCAAGGTCTTCAGCCTGCACCAGGGAAATTGAAATTCTTTCATCTTTGTACTGAAATACAACATGAATGACAGTGAAACTATAATCCACATTTAAAACCTGCTATTTTATTTCAACGGATGTGTTTTTCCAGAAGATGAATGATAAAAATCTTCAGCCACGCTCTCTCATCAGACCACAGCAGCACTTCTGCAGAGCACCACTCTTGCAGTGTGGTAGAGTGCTCTTTTATTGCTAATAAAGCCAAGGGCCATTACTAGCGTGCATCACAGATTTTTGTTCCCGCTCTTCTCTAAGAACATTTCTGCATTTTGATTCAGCATGACAAAAAGCATTTCAGGGTTTTTCCTTTACTGTGTTCGAAGAACTGCATTTGCTTTTGTAGCATGCAAGACCCTGGAGAGCATTAACTGTCGGATAGCAGGCAATTTTTGCTACATAGCTGTGTGGTTTATGCCATTATACGTACTATATTATTATTATCCATGTGCACACGATGTCTTTTCACTTCAGCACTTGAACAGCTGAACAAAGCTGTGTAAACTGTCTACAAGTATTTAAGTCAACACCCAGTTTGACCTGTTGCTTTCCAGGCACTGCTAAGTCCAGTGTGGTGATTCTTCGTAATTCTCTCAACATCAGCTTCTCTCCTGTGAATTTCAAACCCAGAGCTTCCCCTAGTTCAGGCATATTCAAACATGCATACTATTCAACTATACTGTTCAGCTATTCTTCCCCTTTTGTATCTTTCCTTTAAAGCATCAACCATGCACAAAATCCATATCCTGGAGAAAAAAGAAGAGTCAGTAACCACCCAACAGGGAACAGCAGATGTGCAATAAAAGCCAGCAAAAGCTTTGATGAGCAGGATTTATAAAAAAGACAACATGACCAAGATCAAATGGTTTTATGTGAATGTGACTCTCTGTTTGTGTAAACCAACCAAACAACTCCAGTAAATTACAAGGGTTAAACACCAGTATCATATCTTGGACTTGACAGAACTGAGGTAGTTATTTTGACCCTTAACACCAGGACATAAATTTGGTGGAAATGATGGTGAATTACATCAGTATGGAGTACCTGTCACATGGCTGTAGTTAAGATTAATGAGTGACTTAAATTCATCTCCTCAGCTTGAACAACTATAAGATACAACAGTGTATTTAAATTTAGATGGTATTTAATTACAGGCTCTAAGGGAGTTAGTTTCTCGAAGTAGAGCTGTTGGAGCAGTGTTTTTGGCATACTCTGGAATTACACAAAGGCCTGCTTCAACTGTTGCAGTCCATGGGACAGGCACACCCCAGATCCCTGTTTGAACAAGAAATCCAAAACAACGAGCAACCTCCAAGCTAAAAGATAAACAGTTTCAAAGGAAATTAAAACACAATTTTCACAGGCAGCACAATGTTCTTAAATTACTTAGAAGTTCAGGCTAGATGGGTGCCAGAGTCAGCAAGATCCATAAAAGCTAGCACGATTAGATGGAACTGAGTTAGGCTGTTAGAAGGAAATATAACCTCCCATCAAGAAGAAATGTCTAAATAAGAGCAAAAAGGTGAATTATCAAAATTTAAATGTAAAAGATAGAATAAACAAAAGCCAACCAACCAAAACAAAACCAGAAAGAAACAAAAAGTACCTGTGAGGAATAACTTCCTAAAGGCCTAGAAGCAAGCACCTTTGAGTACATCAAACATACACGGCTGATGCCCTGGCAGATGGGCTGGAGGGCTCAGAATGCAGCTGGTGAAAGAGGTTCTCCCCTCAGACCTACTCTGCACAAGAGAAGTACAACTCAAATATGTGTGTGCGTTACCAAAAGCGCCTTAGCACCTGATTAAAAAAAGGAAAAAGCCAAAATCCCCAGCTATTAACTACAAACAAATTTCTCTCTAGCAAAAGCTTGCAGATCTGACCAGTTTTCATAAGGAACTTGAGAAGACTGGAGAGATCCAAGGAAGTAACAACAAATTTGACTCCTGTATCAGCATTCAGCAGAAGGAGAGAAACAGAGGTGCTTACACAGGCGCAGAGGCAGTGCCCTTTGAGTAGACAAGTGTCAGATGTGAGGGAATACTTTGAAGTACAAGGAGAGCATCTAAAACCAGGCAGTCTACTTGGATTTCCAAAATACTTGGCACGGCTCTACAAAAGGCTCAGGGCTAGGACCTTGCTCACCTTTTATACAACATGTATCGTCAAACAAGTTAGCAAATTCTTTTTGATTACAAAATTAATACTATCTTCAAAGAGTCAGAGAGACAAGAGTATGTTTTTGTAGAGCAATTCTAAACGCTACCTAGAAAAAACAGACACAAAGGAAAACTGAACTCAAAACCAGTTCCAAAACAAAATGAAGCTTAGGGAAGTTGCCAAATGTTAGGGAATATGCCAAAAAAGGCAAACTGAACACTTTTCAGCATTAGGAAACAGAGTGTAAATTAGTAACAAATGACCCCACAGAATGGGGAGCACTTGACTAACTTACTGGAAAACCTGATTTTTAACATAACTCCCCATATTTTTCACACTGCACCCCACAGAAGTATGATGGATAAATCCTGGGAGATAGAAGGCACAAGCAGAATTCAAAGCAGGCAGAGGCAGGTTCAGCCAGAGCTTCTGCCCTCCATGGTTGGACTGACCCTCACCTCAGGACACTCCCAAGGTGAGGTGAGCACAGAGTGCAGGACTCACTTACCCCTCAGCCTGTGCAGTGCCAGGAATTACTGCCAGGAACATGCAAGCCACCAACAGGACCCTGGAAGAGCCCCTTCACAAGGCAGCTCACTTGAACAATACACTTGAACTCAACTTTCACATCTTTTTAATTTTCACTCTTGCTTTTTCAAATAAATACAGCTTCAGAAGTTTCAGAAGACATGAATATGTTGTTAAAGAAAAACTCAGAGTCCAGTATATTAAGCATACTTATTTACTTAATCTATACAGAATCGAGTAGATAAAATTTCAGATTCACATTAGTGAAAAATCTCTACAAAATGTTTTTGAAAAGCAAAACAAAGACTGCCTGTTCATTTATCATTTTTCCTCATGAAAGCAGACATGGGTTGTAAAAATAAAGCAGTGTGTTTAGCACAAACTAGATTTCTGCATCACTTTTTCACAGTTATTTCCATCTACAGTCCAAAGAGGTAGATTTTCTGTAACACCTGAGAATTGAACTGTAACGTAACCAGGTGTAATGAAAGGAAGGACAAAACATTGGAGATATACAGCCCTAAACTTGTGTATGTATACATGTATTTGGGTCTTGAATTGCATACAGTTGAGCTTTTTGCAGTTTAATTGTGGTGAAACTGTCAATCAGGCCCCAGAGTCTTGACAATTAAACACACTCAATCTCAGGCTTCATGTAAACATCAGTTTACATCCCAAGTTAAACAGTTTGTAGTAGTGGGAGAAAGGCAGTAATACAAGTTTACTTAAAAACCCTACTGGAGCCCATTTGGCTGCAGCCTGGCAGTGCAATAGCCTGCAGTATGGCAGATCAGTGACAGTGCTGAGCTTAACACCTACATCAATTTGGGTTTTGGTTTTTGTTTTTTTCTTCTTTTTAAACAACAGATTTTAAGCAATGCATGAAATTCTATTGACTGGTTTCAGGACGCAAAGTACAGCTTGCCCTGGCCAGATAAATTGCTATGATATAGGTATGTTGAGGGTAGGAAAGAAAAGACATCCCCATTTAAAAACCCTTTCCCTTGGGGCGTTCTGCTTCATTTACATGTTTAGTCAGTAACAAATACATTTGTATTGCTGTTCTATACATCTGTCATTTCTCAAAAAGCCCTTTAAAATATTCTTACAGCAGGGTCCAAAAATTCACACTTGCCTCCATATAGAACAAGCACTGTAGAAAGAATTGTTCAGGATACAAATGTCCAAGTAATAAATCGTAAAAATAGAAAACTGCATGTCCTACCTTGCCAAGGGTATGACGCATCAGATGCAAAGTTTTTCACCTTTCCTCAGGAAAATTACTTCATGCTTAGTGTTAGCTGAAAACCAGTTCTCCGAACAACTCTTTTCTCAAGCTTGATTCTATAAAGCAAGTAATTTGAACACCAAGTCTGAAATACTTTTTTCCAGTTATTCTGTATGCCATACGGTTAAGCATGATCAACATTCAAAGCTCCGAGTCTAACCTGACTGCTCATTGCTACCTTCTTTTCATTCCTGCATTGTGCTTGGATCACAAACACCAAACCCACACAAATCTAGGAGAAAGATGGCCAGCTTCCCATTTGCTCCATTTCAGAAATGTCAGTTTTGCACAGTTCCTCTTAGTGGTATGAGCCTTACATATCCTTACTCTCTCTCAAAGACAGCTATGTTATTTCAACATACATTACTAAAGGAAAAGGATCAGGAGCTCAGTGCAGCCTGAACATTCAAGTAATTTAGCCACTGAACTGTCAAGGGCAACTGGGGTGGGAAGCTTGTTGAGATGTGCTTCATTCAGAAATTCCCTCCCAAGTAAGTGCAAAGAACTTTAAGTACCAGAAAAGGCTATACATGTTCGTATTTCTTAAAATGACAGCAACCAAAACTAGAAAGTAAGTACATGGGAACTAAAGTTAAGGGTAGCTTGTAGTTATATCATATTTTGCCTTGCCAAAAAGAAGTCCTAGTTTTGGTCCTAGTTTATTTCAGGAAAACAAGTCATAATGTGGATCTCAAATTTTCTAGGAAAATATGATGGTTTAAGGTTAACAAGAAAGCTTTGCTTGTGGTATGTTAGTGTAAGAATGTGAAGTACCATCTTTACCAGATAACCTGACTGGGAAGGCACTCTGACAACTGGTACAGCTTTGGGGTTGAATGTGCAGGAAGTTCCACACTGTACTTCAGGAAAAGTATGTGAATCTTCATGTTCAACTACACCCAATACACACAACGCTCAAATATGTCAGAATCCAGCTATTAGAGAAAGCCTATTTGCCAGACTCATGTCTTCCACATCTCCAGCAGTGAGTATCTATTTTCCATCCCTTCAGATAATCCAGGTATTTGCTTCGATAGCACTGGATTTCTCTAGTCAGGATAACCATGTGGTGGACACACTGCAGCTACGAGGGAAGAATAAGACCAACACCTGTGCAAAAGGCTCCACAACGGCAACACCCCACTTGGTAATGTCGATGTACATTTTCTCACACATTTCTATTCAACATGTTCACAGGCAGGGCAAACAGTCCAAACTAACCTTTATGACACAACCCTGAGACATCTGCAAAAAGCTGTACACCCTGTTTCACCAGCTGCAAATTAATGTATTTCAAAGCTGTTTTTTTTTCATACCACAAAGGACATAAAACCCTTTACACATATCTTTTACTGTAATCTGGACCTTTACTTTTTCAGTCATATATATGAAAACATACTAAAGGGGAAAGCTGACATTTTTTACTGGCCATTAGACATCCTTATGTAGATAAATTTACTGGAAAAATTGGTAATCTTTAGTATATTGAGTGGAAAATCAATGAACAAAACCAGATTGCTGTTCTTTAAAACGTGAAAGTGACCTGCTGTCACCATTTTCCCCATATGATGGTGTATCTGTACACAGTCTTCCATGACAGTGATTTGTGTTGTGGGGAGGAAACGCACATGCATCCTTTTATGGAAAAATATTTTCTTTTAAAAAATGAGGCAGATGTGCAACACAGTTGTGGAAAATTTATAGTTTAAGCTATTAAAGCTGCTATGCAGCTTCCTGTACCACATAAGTCCAGTAGTTCTAAGAAAATACAGATATGGTAGAAAAAGTAAGAAAATTTTCACCACAAAACCAAATAGTTACCACCAACAGAGAAAGTTATACACAAAATATATCTCTCAATACAGTGTTTACACTTCATTTTAGTCTACAGATTCAGTGCCAGGAACAGGACTTGTTGAGACAGTCTTTTCGGAGCTATTTGCCGCACGTGATTCCGCATCAGGTTGGATTCCTTGTTCCATGTCAATGGGACTTCCCAGCTCCTCGTGGGAATTGAGTGTGCAGGACTGCAACACCTGCACAGCTAGATCCACATCTGCTTCTCTAAGAGAAACCTGCTCCTTGAGCACTTCCACCTTCTCATTCAGCTCGTTCCTTTCCGTCTGAAGGGCCCTGCACAGCTTCTCCAAACGCTCCAGTTTTATTTGAAAGCCTTTGTATTCTTTATCTCTTACTGTTTTCTGAAGGACAAAAGAAATAAAATCTCTGTGATACAACTGGGTTTTTTTATTCCCTAAATTAATGAAAAGAATCACCGCTATTTAATCCTGAATATTAAGTCTTAATTAATCGAGTAGGTCAAATTCCAGATGAACTAGAGCAAAATTCCTCAGAATACATCACCTAATTACACTTCAGATGGTTTGTCTGAGCTGGAGTGGCAATGGACACTTTTAAAAACAAGCAACGAGGACTACACGACTACTTAATGCTAACTGTAAGTGAGGACAGGGCATCAACCAGGACCCTAACATGAAATCCCATAAAAGCAGTCAATTACAACTCAGATAAGGGCATAACATAGGAAATACACAATCCAGCAACAGAATCCAGGTCAGAAAGTACCACACTCCTGGCTCTCCTAACTAGCATCTTGTCAGAACAGAAGGATAAGCAGTGCTTTAGCAGAACCTGTATGACCCAGCACAGTTTGGCAAGGTCACACCTCACACACCTGAACCAGGCCTTAGACAGTGCAGACACAACTGACAGGACTGTTCTTGCCAGATAACAAGTAAGTAATGGCACCTCATGACCTCAAAAGCAGCAGCAATGCAAGAAAGCAACTGATCCCTTACACATGGGTTACTTCCTTCATGTCAGTCTTGTACATTTAAAATACACTTCCATGGCAGCACTGGTTGAACTTCGCTCAGCATATTAAAATTCAGTCAATTAATTCAGCTCCTATGATTTCATACACATTATCCCACCAACTACACCATAAGCAAAGGTGAGGCTAAATTTTTTTGTGCTGTTTAGATTTACAAAGCAGCCTTCCATTTCCCATGCCTGATGAGAATAATACCTTACACAACAGAAAATATACGGAGACAATCCAGAAAGAGGCTGTGTATTATTTTCAGTTCTCTGAAACTGAAAAACTGTATGAAGTTCTTTAGGACTCAGACTCAAGCTGAGCCATACTGCTGTTTAAAAGAGAATTACCTCTTCAGCCATTTGCAGAAGGGCCTTGTTGTTGTTTTCCCATTTTGTACGCCACACAATGGTTTCCTTTTCCAGTTTCTTAATCTTCTTTGTCATCTACAAAAGATAAATAACACATTTAATTTTGTGGCTTGTGTTGCAATGTAGGTGGTTTTACATGAGTAATTCAACTACTTAGCATTATTTTCCGAGTCCAGTTAGAACAAGTTATTTTGGAAAAGTGTTTCTGCACAAAATCAGCCTCACAAATACAGATTCTGCATTCAAAGAAAACAAGATTGAGCCTTACAAGGAACAGACTAGCAACTTTCAAGTACAAGCAATAAAAAGCTCCAGGAAAAGAATTTTTAAAACTAAGGCACAGACAAAGAGAACAAGAAGTTATTTGGCAAAACACTGAAATTGGGATTTATATATTATGCAAGCAGGTAAAAAACGAGAAAAAAATTACATTTCTTTTCCATAATATGCGAAATTCTTATGCCCTGTCTTATGATTCAAATTAAATGTCAAAATACTCCATATATTTTCAGAAGGCAAACACAAAAATCTAAAATGCAACCTACGAACAAGCATGCAGCTCTGTGTTACTTTCTATAATATTTCTATATTACTTCCATATTTCTGTATGACTTTTTATAGGTAATCCTATAAATACCTTTTCCATTTCTTGCCTGAAAGTTGTAAAGAGCTCATTACTTTTCGCCATGGTAGTCTGGAATTCTTCAAACTTATCCATGTAAAGAGAAAGCTGTTGGAAAAGAGGCAGGAACATGAATCTGAACAGTGGTACACAAATACAAAAATATTAAGGTACAAGGCAAAATTAAACTGGAAGTAGTAAAACATGAACTTTTTTTTACCTATCCTACAATTTCCATTTGAGGAACATGCAGAACTTGTATGAAAACATGCTATTCAAATTATATGTGAAGTAGAGTTCTGTTTACAGAACAGTAACATATTCTGAAGCAAAAAGAATATGTTTAATAAAATGTTGGAAGACATCACAGGTCATCACTACCTCATTTTTCCTTCCCCACCGGAAAAAAAAACCCCAAACCTATCTGTGAACAAACATCTACAGGAAATTCAGCACATGGTTAGTGAAATTAAAGCTTAAGAAATATCTACCTTTGCACCTTAACCAGCCAAAGCTAATAACCAAGGCTGGCACAAAATAAACATGATTGATTCCAGAAGTCACAATATGCATTCACAACCAATGTAATCTGCCCACTGAGCAAAAATCATGGAAAGTGACTATTGACAAGACATTCATGTAACAGCGAAAAGCATTACATTTTAAAAGGGAAGAGCAGTAACATTTGAAGACAAGCAAACTTTTTGCCCTGCACCACAAGGTCAATCACCAAGAAAGAACTGCAAAGTATGTTTAATTACATAGTTTTAAAAAATGTTTGATTCTTATTAAAACAATCACTGCATGATTTGATAATGTAAGAATACATGACCATTTAATAGCAGCTCCTTACTTCCACTGAAGAGTCAGTCCTCTCAATTCTTACACTGAGGGTTGCAGGAAATACAATTCAGAACACAGAAATACTGTATTTTGCTTGATTAGCAAAAAAAACTTCATAAAAGGAATTAGGCCAGCTTGTCAGCAGTACATCATGACTCTGCCATTACTGTCACTGAACTTTCTTGTTCCTCTTATTCTACAAAAAATATCTGTCAGCCCCAGGAAACCACAAACTATACTCATTGTAACTACCAAAAAGCACAACAAAATAGGCAGCAAGATTTTAAAGAAACTGTGACTAACTAGGAAAAAATCATCAAAGACTAAGTGTGGCAAAAAAACCTATTTGGAAGTATCTGGATGTTCATGAGTTCAAGTCCAATGGAGATGTGTATGATTACATTTAACTACACACATACACATGCTTTAAACATAACTCTTGGAAAGCCTAGAAAAGAATTAGGCACAGAAAGTGTGAAAAAAAAGGTATGCAATAGCTTTCAAAGAGACTGTCATGGTTTAAGCCCAGCTGGCAGCTAAGCACCATGCAGCTACTTGCTCACCACCACTCCTCAGCCTGGTGGGACGAGGAGGAGAATCAAAAGTGAAAATTGTAGGTTGAGGTAAGAACAGTTTAATAACTGAAATAAAGTAAAATTATACTAGATGATAATAAAAAGAAAAAAACCAAACAAGTGATACACAATACAGTTGCTCACCACCTGACGCCCAATGCCAGACCACACCCCTAAACTCCTATCAGCCCCCTTTCAAGGTAACTTCCCCTATTTATTTACTGAGCATGATGTTCGATAGTGTGGAATATCCTTTGGCCAGTTTGGGTCACCTGTCCTGGTTATGCTCCCTCCCTGTTTTTGGGGGCTTTTTGTGTACCTCCTTACTAGCAACACAGGAGATGCAAAAGAGTCCTTGACTTAGAATAAATGTGTGACTTAGCAACAGCCATAACATCAGTGTGCTATCAATGTTATTCTTGTAATGAATCCCAAACAGAGCAATGGAAGAGCTACTGAGAAGAAACTAACTCTATCCCAGCTGAAACCAGGTCAAAGACTTCATACAAAACCTCAACAGAAGCAATAACAGACACACAGTGAATGGAAGAACTACTGCTTCTCAGGTGCTCTGATGCTGGCTGGAACTACCATTTCCCTGTGCCTTATGTGATGACCTCACATATGGTCAATGACTTCAGGTGATCCAGAACCAAAACTCAGAAGCTGGAGACCATTTCTCCTCTCTGAGAGCGTTTCGCTGTAACATTTACAATCACAGAAAGAAAGTAATTTGAAGACAGCAGGGGCTTTGTGTGGACAGAGATACTCAGGTTACTAAATCTGAATAACTACAGGGATAAAAGTGACATTACTTGCTCCCAATCCTCCATCCTTCCAGGATGATATAGAAACACTACGAAACAGATTGTAAAACCTGCCTGAGTAAAAATCCCCACCCAACTCCATAATCCTGAACAGCTACGTAAGAAAAAAAAAAAAGTAAGAGAACAAGAGTTTCAGAGAAACCAAGCTTTCTTATGTTTTTCTTCTTAAATTTTCCTATATTCTAGTCTTTGTAGTACTAATACTATTAATTCAAAAGGACACTAACTCCAGAAATTCAATGTTTAGCACCTTCCAGTAACAGTACTCTCAGACATATTGAACAGCAAGTACAAAACATGAAGTCTTTACAATTTATACTTCATGCCTCACTACTGGACATTGAATTTAAGATTTAATTAAAAAAACCACCAAGTATTTTTCACAAGCATCTGATGAATGTTAAGTTTTTTTCCGATGCTGCATTATTTTCACTACAGTCATAAATTTCTTAGCATTTTCTTTTCAAAACTGTTACTGAATATCTCTGCATTAACAAAGATACCTGCTGCTTCAGCTGAGCTTCCTGTTGCTTCATCTGTTCACATTTGTGTCTGGACTCTGTAGCTTCTTTTAGCAGCTAAAAAAAGAATGCAAAAAGCCACATAATGAAAAAAGTATTCCTAAAAATTACTTACCTTGATCTATGACGAAAAATGAACAAACATTAACATCACCTGGGGGCTATTCAACCATGTTTTCTCACATGGGCTTTTTTATTACTATACTGTACTTTCATATGTAAAATTTAAAGCATGTGTTGGCATGCCGAGATTTGTATTGAGAAATTTTTCTAACTGGCAGCGTGAGTCAACGTTTCTATTTCTGTAGAAAGTTTGAACTGCTAAACTTATTAACAGTTCATTAACAAACTGTATGTAATTTAAAGCTGTTCATAACCTAATCTATTTTCCACTTTAATTTCTCCAGTCACTAACACTACCTTTACAGACTAGTTCAAATCAATTTGGCTTCAACTTGAAAACATTTTATAGGTTCATCTTTGAAGAGCTTATGACTCAGAAATTATGTTCAAAAAAACCCAGAACAATCCAACACTGGATGATAATTTTAAAAAGCAAGACTTTTGCCCAGAAGTTACACATACTTTTTAAGAAAACTTCTTGGAAGACTGCAAGTAAAGTGCTGATTGCCAAAATACAAATAAAACATCACTCATAATTTGAGGGGACAAACAATGCAGAAGAACACATGCTTTATTCTGCATTTGTTATTTCTTAAAGCATAAAAACAGAGATTACAACTCTCGATCACAAGAAAGTACTTCGGTGTTTCAGCTCATTTCCCAGTCTAAGAAAAATCTGAATGACATTCAGCACATTTGCTGAGAAAACGCAAACAGTGACATTACTTGCCTATTAGTATGAACATTAACATTCTAGGCATCATACACAAAACTTAAATCTCAGTCTCACTGTTGAAATTTATCCTAACTTACAAAAGACAGCAATTTCCATTTGCTGTATTTGCTTTAAATCAAAAGTCTGGTTTGGTGGGTTTTATTTCTCCTAACACACACAGAATTCACTTACAAACTCCCGTTCTCGCTGATGTTTTTCCTCTGCTTCTTTAATAAGTTGGGTAGTTTGCTGAAGTTTGGCATCCACAAGCTGCTGCTGCAGTTCCTTATGCTTGAACACTTGATCAATATGCTAAAGCAAAAAAAGAAAATCATAGTCAAATATACAGTCTGCTGGCCAATGAAGGCAAGTGTAGTGTTTGGGGAGATGCATATTGTTTAGAAGCTTCATTCAAAAGAAAAAGCAAAAAAGCGTTTTACATGCTTTTTCCCCCTCTCTTCATCTCCATACATTGTAACTATGCTTTCTTGCCTTTCCCAGAAGCCAAGTATTTGTTTTTATTAAATTGATTCAATACTGCCAATCACTTCACACCAGACATTTCAAAAATCCTGTAGCAAGCAGTCTACATCCTTACTTCTGAAGTTGGTTTATCTACCTCTAATCCTTACTGTACTTCGTTACTTATAAAAGCTCATTATTAAAAAAGCTCAAAATAACCAAAGTTTGTAAAAACAGTTTATTTAACTGATGAAATTCTACAAATCACTGAATTTTTGCAGTCTTACCTCCAACCATAAAGTAGAACAAGGCAGCTTCCTACCTTTTCTCTTCCCCGTATGCTCTCATGGTAGATACAAATATGATTACAAAAGGTGGGGAACTAGCCTACAGAGAGCTTTCTAACTTGTCCAGATTTAAAACAAAAGAAAAAATCCAAACCCAACCAACAAAATCAATACACAATTCCCCAGAAATAGCTGAGAAATTATACTCTAAACCTGTGCCAACTAAGAACCAGCCAACTAATCTTAGCTGTAGAACTCTGTGGAGCTCAGTTCTCCTCTTGGACAAGGAGAATTGGCTGTTTTCCACCACTGCAGATTAGGCAGCTAGCTCACATCCTGGCACCAATTAAAGCCAGCTCAGTTAGCCCTATAGCAGACACACTCCATGACACCAGGCCAAATATATTCTTAAAGCACGATAGCTTATTTTGACTCTATGCCAACAAGAGCAAGTATGTGCACAAAGGAGCTTCCCAAGAAGATCCCAACCTTAATGAATCAAAAGAAATAAGACAGAACAACTCTTATATCCCCTCTCATTACAATGTGAAATCATAGCTTTTAACAACTTCAACTATTAATACCTATTTATGTTGGGAGTAACATTTGGAAGCCATTTAGTCCACTCAAACCAGGGTAAACTTCAAAGCCTGGTCAGGTTACTCACACTTTGCCCAGGTGAGTTCTGAATACCTCTAAAGACAGAGATTCCACAATCTCTGGGCAACTTATTGCTATTTGATCACTTTCACTGTGAAAGACTTCTTCCAATGCATCTTGAATTTAGATATCCAAACCAGGCAGAAAAGGCAGATAGTGGGCCAAGCAGCTATTAAATTCTTCTCAGTAGTGAAGTAAAAAGAATAACGTAAAAAAAAAAAATATATATACAATGCCTGTATAGCATGAGGATTTTTGTTCCCCTTTCAATAATTATCTGATCCTTACAATCAAGGAACCAATAAAATCCCATCAAAAGTATACTGTAAGCACCTCTTCTCGCAACGCATACTGTTCAATCAGTTTCTTCAGCTTTTCCCCCAGTTCAATATTCTCCTGTCGGAGCTTGGCATTATGTATATCATGCTGTTCCAGTTGAGCCTGAATTTCATTCAGCGTAATCTGGAAGTGTGCAGTTGCTTCTTTCCGTCTTTCTTCTTCTTCACGCGCTTGCTGCATGTTTTCTTCCTTTTGTGTGAGAATATTAGAAGTGTTCAGGTCAAAACATGCACCTTTTTCATATGTTTGAGTCAGAAACAATGGTAATAATTCACTCCTGTACAGTTTCAACTTCTAGAGTGCTAGAACTAATACAAGCTACAATCATAATATATTAATGCTGACTACCCATGTGAAGTGTGTGGAATGCAGAAATTCCAAAACTTTTAGATAATCTTGTCCTTACCACTACCAACATTACCGAGAGGCACTACACAAATACCTTTGCAAGTGTCAGAACTACCCAGATGTAAAAAACAGCATTGATACTATAATGAAATTTCCTACAGTGATCACAGATAAGAATCTCTTGGCTCTCTTCCATTTCACTCCCATCCATTACATTCTGACAGAATTAAGCCTTTTTTGATACCCTGCCATTTCATGCTGCTATTATGTCACTTGTGCTATTTTTTCCAGCAGTCATCAGCACTGCTCCCAGAAAGAAATATGACAAGATCAAATACTGCAAATAATATGAACTGGTTGGAGGGGGAAAAACCCAGTGAGTCAACTACCCCTATATTCTCTACCTTAAAATCAGCTACACTTACACCACATGGCACTCATCTCCTACAGGTACACGCAATGGGCAGGCAAAGTAAGAAGCAGCAGTCCTGACTTTAAGCAGGGATCAGTAAGTAATATTTCCACCACCAGCAGCTCTGTAATTTATGTAAACAAACTAACCTTCAAAGTTTTGTTATGACGCTGAAGCTCCCGACAGAGAGATTCCAGTTTGCTACGTGCCAAAATGGCCTTGCTATGCTCACTCTGCAGGTGGACTTTCTCCTTCACAACTTGTGCTTGCTTCTTCTGCAGTATCTTCATTTGCTTTTGAACATTCCGGCTCTCCTCCAACTAACATTAGAGAGTAAATTTGTTAAATAAACATAAGTAAAACTATCGTTATGCATCTAGATAAGTAGACTGCAAAAACTTTTAAACATTTTGGATGAAAATAAAGAAAAATTTCATTAAGACCCCAAGCTGATCTTGTCTACAGACAATTCAAAATGTGTAAAGACAAAAATGAAAATACACAAACTCCAACTTAACAAACATTTGCCTTTGAGGAATAGGCACCATGGATGTGTCGTTGACCATGAGCTGATTATCAGCCTGCTTTCAACTACAGAGATAAGAGCAGCCCTGAGAAAGGAGGACCTCGCAGATACAATTAAAAGCCAGCTGAGACTGGCTTTTCAACAAGTCACAACTTTTCCCACTCTTATCTAGAAAGTACACACAGCTGTTTATCCAACAGGTCTTGTTTTTACTATCAAAAAGAAAAACCACAGAATTGTGCAGAATTCCTTCTCGTCAGCAGGAGCTCCTATCAAGGGAAGCAGTAATTGATACTGTGAAAAGCTGTGGTACTTCAGAAAGGAACAGACAAAACTAGCAGCCCTAACAAATCAAGTCAAATACTATTAAAGCTACACAGCGCAGTTTTTGATGACTTCAGGTTATCTGAGGTCTCAAACAATGTAAGCAAAATTTTTGTTCTTTTTCCTTTAGGCTGTTTAGATGTAGATACACAAACTCTGTACACATATTTCAAAATCTATCCTGTGACTATCCAGTGAACAGAAATTTCTTGCATTAATATCTCATTGAGAGCAAGTTCCATTATATATGATTTTTGGGCTCCCTGAAAAACCATATTATTTGGAGTCTGTTCTATTGCAAAGAAGGCAACTATTAAGTGTTAACACTGCTCCTCAATAGACAGCGCCTCAGCCTCAGGACACCACAGGAAAAGAGGACTGGCAATGAGGAACATGGCTCTGACAGAAGATTAGTACAATGCTGGCTTTCTGAAAGAGCTCAAAATAATGTTGAAGCACAGAAGAAAGAATAAGTTAAGGACCTCTATGACAACAGTAAATTAAATGTATATTTAATCCAGTTTAGGGAAAAGGAATGTTAAAGGAATATTTTCACATTCAAACATAAAAAGGCCTTTTCTTGGGTGGCCAGAAAACAGCACTTCAAGTGGCTGTGCTGTTTGCATACCTCTGAAACTTGCGGCCTGTAAAAGTGTGTCAGCGTGAGAAATCACCAAGGATGCAAACCCTCCTGCATCACAGACTGATCTCCTGATAGATTCCAAATTAGGAAAAAAAATTGTGGAAGATCTTTTGCCAGGAGTGAGGCATTCCTACCTTTATTGTACAGTCCTTTTCATGAGACACCACTGAAAAACCTGACAGTGAGCTTTAAAGATGAATCTTTAAAAAAAGAAAAAAAGCATTGTAGGTGCACTGTCATAAACAGTTCAAACCTCTGCTGGCATTAAAGCTGACACCTATGCCAGTGGTTTACCACCACTATCATGAAGAGAAGAATGCATCTTTACAGGAACACAATCAGATCCATCCTAAGCTTTCTAAGGGCAACAGGGTACCTCTACAACTCGTTTAGCTGAAACAGAGCTATTCTTATACCCAGACAAGCTCCCACCCAGCTTCCCAGCCATTCTGAGCATCTTGGGGAAAGCAAGTGGTTTGCTATGATGGCAACTATCTATGGACTGTGAATGCTTACTCTACCTATTGACTATGGATCCTCTCCTGGGAGGGCAAAAAACTTAACATGATCACATCTCTTCTTACTGTCAAGCTTCTTGAAGGAAATTACAATTCATCTCACCTAGCTGTTCCCCAACTGTTTTGAGATCTTTCCTTCAGCAAGAAAACTCCAAGACAAGATAGTACAAACTGTTTTCTTTCTGCAGAATTGAGGGATTCATGCTGGCCTAGCTGCTCATGCAGGCCATCATCATCACCGCTGCGAGTTGACACAAGGGCCACTTGCTCAAATATAAGAGGCATCACATGCACAAGCAATTGACCAAAAGAACCAATTCATTGCATTTTTCTCTCACAATATCAAAGCTCATTTTCAGGTGGGCTCCTCATCCTTGAGTTGCACTATGGAACTATTACTGTTTCTCATTTAAACGAAAGTGACTTCTTAGAGAAGCTGCTGGTTTTGAAGGAAATGAACTCATGTGAGAAAGCAAGGAAAACAAAGCAAAAACATAACAGATCTCCAAGGAGGACTCAGGATTTCCTTAACAGAACTAATTTAAGTCAGTTCTTAAGTAATTAATATTGCCTCTGTGATTAAAAAGACTACCCACTAGATCATCTTCAAATTTTTGGAGACATCACTAATCTCAAAGAAAAAGAAGTTATGCCGGGTTATGCAGCTATTATGTCATTTACAGAAACATTTGCATATGATACACTTGACATCTACAGAAAGAAAATCTTATGCTTTTGTCAAGCTTTTCCATTATCTCTTTAGTTCCTATCCGTTTTATAACTACAAATATGGTAGGGAAACATACGGTGTTTCCAGTCTTTCCATTCATATCTCAAGATAAATGAGTCAAGCGTTGTTGTCTCCAGAAACATTCTGGAAAGTGAAACTTATGAGCCAAATAAATTATCATTTTGCCCATTTGAGATAGGAATGCATTTTATGAACTGCTTCTTTTTGGTTTGTTACTGAAGAAATGTATACTTTTCTATCCATGCCTTTGCATCATCAGGTAGCACAAAGCAAAAATAAACCTAGATCCTTCCAATGTTCCCTATTGCCCAAAAAACACTGAATTACATGTAACTGAATATTTTTTCCCCAAAATTTCTATGTGACAGTATGTTCTTCCTCTTTATCCTACAGGGTGTAAATTATAAACCACTAGTACAAAAGCATTATCAACAGAAAAAAAAAAAAAAGGAAAATAATTACTCCCAGAAGAATGCTTAGCTTTTGTGTTAATCCTAATATTATGTTTTAACTCCAAGTTATCAAAACCTTTTTTTTTTTTTTTGGTTTTAGGCAGTCACACAGAAGTGAAACAACTACATGAGAGTTTTACTGAAACAATACTCATAGTCAGCTTGAGCGTCCTTTTTATTTTTCAGCCAACACTGTAAAATATTCAAAATCATTAACTGTCCTGTATTAGTTGTTGCATTCCACAGTTAATATTAACACATGAATAACTCCTGCTGTCTTTACAAATTACTTACCAGATCAGCATACTTCTTGCACAAAGCTGCCAGTTTTTCTTCTGGAGTAGAAAGTGTATTCAAGGCTTGCATTAACAATAACACTTCTTTTCCTATGAAATGGATGAAAGACAGTGATATTGAGGAAAAAAAAAATATACTAGAAAAGCAGTCTGTCTTTAGAAGCAAAATATAAATCCATGAGAAATTAGTGAACTAAGTTGTTCTCTAGTTTGATAGCTGCATAATCCTAACTGGTAACAAAGGGGAAGTCATCACAGCAAGAATAAAACTGTCTTGCCTTATGTGCCATTCAGAAACTCAGATAGCAAAAATTACTCTATCCTTAAAACCACAAAAATGTTTCTCCTTTATAATAGCACAGATAAAAAGAAAAATTTGAAAAAATGAAATCTAGAAAGTTACGTTTTGGTATTGAAAGATAATAACACAAATGTTTTTAATAAGCATTTGCAATTTAATTATCAGCTGTTCTTTGGCAGCATTGAACACTGCAAACCCAGATTTAAATCAGAAAGTTTAAAAAGTTGTTTATTAATGACCATGTTGTTATTATTATTGTAAGTTCCAATAAAAATAGCATTGCCAGCTGAATGCATCTTACACATGCCTTAAGAATTGTTTTTTCCTAAGCAGAAGTGCAGTTTCTCACATATCCTGTTAAAGGTGACAAGTTTTTGGATACAGAGTAAATTTGAAACAAAGAGCAAATGCATAGCTATTTGACAAAAATATTAAAGCCATTTAAAAATCAAAATGCCAAAGGAAACACACCCAAAGTTTTCTCTTTGTGTTTTTCACTCTCTGGATCTTGTTGGCCATCAGGTGGATCAGTACGGGCTTCTTCTCTTCCAGGAGTCTCCTCACGAGACTCTTGGGAGCAGCATGTGGATCCAGGGTGCTTTCTGTTCTTTGTGATATACTCAGCTTCTTCCAATGTGCCTGTGTTTTCCAGGCCATAACAGTTGGACTGCGCATGCTGCAGCGCTGTATCAGCCAGTTCATTGCACCTGCTCTTCAGCAGCTGATCCTGGTTATTCATTCCCATCTCCTGAGATCCAGCTTCTTCCATGGCACCACCAAGCACCTTCAGAAGAGAAAAGAGGAAGTGAACTAAACATTCAAGCAAATGTGTTTAAAATGGAAACTTCCAGCCTTCTTTTGCATGGACAGAAAAAAAAAACCAAAAAACAAAAAAACAACCAACCATTATTCCTGCTCGATGAAACAGAACTTTCTCTGAAGATTTCCTAAAGCGCAAAATACTTAATCATTTAACCAGAAAGTTAAGCATCACCAGTTGTTTTAATGCTGCCATGGTATGTTCATTTTTTAAAGCAGAATACCTGATGTTCTTGATATAACAATCTATAGCTTCTCAAGCACGGACCAGACTCCTCTCTCAATCATCTGAGAAGTATTCTCAATTACATTTTAGGCTGATGAGAACTTAAAGGGTGTTTGGTTGAGTGTGTTTTTCTTTTGTTCATTTGGTTACACTGCAGAGGCTGGAACTTTGTGGAGGTGGCTGGGTATTTTTTTGCTGTCCATTTGCAACCCCACTATACAACATGCATTGATAATTACAAGAGCGATAAGCAGAGCTGAACTCACTTTACTACCAAAGTAAAGGGTTAGTGTTGATTGATTTTCAAACTGAAAGTAAGTTTCCTTAAAATCAAAGGGAACTGTAAAAACAGGGCTTGTTTATAGGCAGTTATGCTGTTTAAGTAGAAATTAATTTCAGATTATCTTACATTTCCCTATTAAAAAAGTGTGTTAATTCTTAAAGCTAGGAGTTTGCACTGGGTGTTATATTCTGCACAGGACTGTTTTCCTCTTCAAAAGGAATTAGCCAACATCAAAGGAACACAGCCAACACTAATAATATATTGCGAGCTATCTTTTAACTCCCAATTTGTTCAGCACGCTTGAAAGAGTTATTTTAAAATCATTAAACAAATGTCTTTTTTCCCCAATATTCACACATAATAGCTTTGCTGTTCTCTATTCTTAAAGCAAGTCCCTTGCTCTAGACCTTATCTCAAAGTAGATTCATCCTTGAGAAGATGGAATTCACACAGTATCTTTCACAAAAGGCAGTAAGCTTTTTAACTGCAAATAATCTGTATAGATATAAAGGAACAACTTTTGACTTACCAAGGAAGATTCACATTACACAGCTTTTTAAAAGTGTGAAAATGATGCACATACTTTGTGGACAAATATAAATGCACTGAGATTTGTTGTCCAGTCATGTCAGACAACATACTTGATAAATGCCTACAAAGGTCATGCAGTAATTGAATTGGTATAACAAATAACCAATTCCAATGTCTTACATGTCTCATATGTCAACTGTAAAATGTGCAGGTTCTATCTTAGCTTGTCTTAAATTGTGGGTCTTCCATGGACATGGGAAAGGCTTACTCCTGCAAGTTTAGGGTCAGCTAAACAAATGAGATGCATCACAGAAAAAAAACAAGAAATGTGAAAATAGCACAGCTTACTTAACCTTTCTGTACATACCAATGGTTGAAACCATGGCATAGATGTTCTATAAAAACCATGATTCATACAGAAGCCAAATATAGTGTGTCACATTAAATTGACACAACAGGAAAGACCAGAGTATTCTGAACACAATATGATACCAGAGCACCTGCAGTCCCAACACAACAGCTGAAACTTGCAGTTTTTCTATCACACAGAATGTGAACGTCTGATGCTTGTGCCTAAGAAGTCTGGCAAAATACAGGGAAAGTCTGCTCTAAACTCAAAAGTTTCTGGTTTGGCACAGCATTTCCAGACTTTCTTATATCCATAAACAGACTTAAGAGTTTCTTTCTGAAAGCAGAGCACAAGATTGCCAGCAGCTCCAGTAGGAGCTGAGAAGGCCTGACTGGCTGTGGTTACACACTGAACAGCAGCAGTGCCCAAGCAGCTTTGCTATCATTTCATCCCCCTTTTTCATACGCACCTACTCTGCGCTAGCAACAACATTCATGCAACTTGTTCTAACATAATTTACAGCCAGATCAGTTCCTCACCCCAGTTCACTGCACAGCAATAGGCAATCCTGCCAACCAGAAGTGCGAGCAGGATGATTGGAAGGAAGCCAAAGCATGAGAGCCGCTAAAAAATAAAAGAATCTAATCACAGTCAGAGCACAAGGAACTAAACATAAAATACCTTATCCTCACCACAGATACATAGTTGACACTGGCTACCGAAGTTCCAGAATGCTGTCAAGAAGATGACGTTCACGAGAAGCACTGCTTCAAATTTAGACAACTGAAAAACTTTGACTGGTTTTTATCTGAGAAAATTGTGTCTATTCGGGGGGGGAAAAAACCCCAACAAATACTGGCAGGGGCACACATGTGGTCAGTAAGCAATGATATGCCCATTTCTCTTCTAGCAAACCATCACAGTAACCTAAACCTCAATTCAGAGCTGGCAATTCACATGCATATTCTAAAGCATCTGGAAGTTTGACGAAGTGAACACCAATCTCATTAATTCAGCAGAGCTTTTTGTTGAAGTCAAATTAGGTGTCAGTTCAATTTTTTTACTGACAATAATAATTTCTAAACTCTTGAATATTCTCTATCCTTTGTCTAAAAACCCACAAGGATTTTTAGAATTTCAGACTAGAATTAGAATTCTCAGTCTAACAGAGAAGTTAGAAACAACCTATCAGAATACTGAATTGAAGAAAAATGTTTGTGTACAAGTTTCCTGTATGTATCCAATATATTTGAAAATTACAAAGATGGTGAAAATATACAGAACTGGTCAACCTTTTTTCAGCTTTCCAGTGAACATGGAACTAATCCAAGCTTACTGACAAGCAAGTACGTTCCCTGCAAAACTGAAGCCCAGTGTAGCAGTAGACAGGTTTTGTAAAAATACCCAGTTTTTTTATCTTAAATAAAATTATGAATTGCTGTCCACAAGCCAGAATACTGTATTTAAGGAATGCTTCTACCAGCAGCTAGGTCTGATAACATAATAAAACACCCTAAACAACCGAAAGCCCTGCCCCAAAAAACCAAACCCCCCAAAAACATCCTTAAACTCTATTGTAGTCCATAAGTTCCAGCGAATCTGACAGTAGTGGCATGACATATTAAAATTACAATTTATTTAACCTAGATTAGAAAGTGCATATTTTTAATTTTAAAAAACAAAAGTCTGCTATTGCATGACATGAGCCACAAACACTAATAGCTAGATGATTTCCTGATTATGACTAACAAAGAATTTTCTATATTAGATGTCACTTTAGATACTAAAAACAATAACCAGAAGCCTAAACAGCCTTCTTACACTCAATGCTATTATTAAAACACTATCCAAATATAGTTTCAGATTTGGTCTGTATCAAGCTTCCAGTTGAAGTATAGCAATAATAAACATCCCATTGAGAACATTAAGTACTAAACTATATTAACATCACTGAAATTGCTCCCTCCTTATTGAGGCAATGGTCAGAACAACACCAAATCTTACCTCTTATCTTTTCAAATTTGTGCTCATCAAACTACTGAACTTCTCAGTTTAACATTCCAGCCAGAACAGGGCACTTCCCACAGCACATTGTATAATAGCGCTGATTCAGTACTGACTGAATAAAAACAAAACTACCCCAGCAAAGTCCTTCTACTGAAAACACTGCTACCTTTTCTAGCTGCTACCATGCTCTCTCAGCTTCCAGCCAGCTTCAACTACAGGTAACTCGTAATCTGACAAAACAGAATCATATTATTATATGCCTAAAAAGACTTCCAGAGAGGCAAAAAGAGAATGTTGCACAGGTAAAGTGCAACTTCAAAAGGTCATACAATTATTTATTCAAAATTCAAAACATTACCACTAAAAAATAAGGTATTTCCTACCTACCTAGCTGTGAAACTAGCTATTACAAGACACTGACTTCTGAAAAGCGTATCATCTTCAAGCTATTTAAGGCAGAGTTATAGGACAACGCACTTTGAGGATGACTGTAGAAAAATTACTGGTAACATTGCTCCTGTTCACCCCAAAGTTTTCAATCAGTCTTCTGCTCTGTTCTCTCAACTTATACCTTGATCAAAAAAGGTGCACATCAGGACAACTTTACTTACTTCATACCTAAAAGATCAGAGTACAAAACAGATATCCTATTTATGAAACTGGCTATGACCACAGGAGACTAAGCCAGCTTTTGTTCAACCAGCACTGCATATAAGGATAAGGCAGACACCTCGGCAGAACTTGTCCTACCACCATGCCAAAATGTGTCAAACAGACTTATTTTTTTTGTTCTACTACTTACACAAGTCTATAACACACAGTGCTACCCAAAATAGACTGTGCTTATTTTCAGTACTATGTGTACCTGTATTCCATACCTTCCCTAAACCACCTGAAAACACTTCTCTGTACCTTTTATTAAAAGAAACCATAATTACTAGCCATACCAACATCCTTTTTTTCTCCTGTATGTTAGCCAATTATCCTAAAAAATATAAGCACTAGCATTAAGCTATCAAAACATCTCTTACATACCCATAGGAGCACCTGGCTTGTGCTGTGAAAAGATTCTTACAACCTCAGCCTTCGGAATTGCTAATAATTCCAAGAAATATCCTGGAAGCTTTGTAAGAAACGTATGTACATAAACCAGATTTTCACAACTAAAAGACAACCTCATTAAACAAGTAAATACATAATCATTTGGTCCGCATCAGGCTCCAAACAAGACACTTTGAATGACACTGTTCAGCTGACTACATCTTCAAACTTATTGAATGTGCCACTGCATGTAAAAGCCTTATATACCCCCTTATCCTGACCAATTACATTTAAAAAAACTGTTATGAACCATAAACATTTATGATAAATAAATGCCACAAAGTTTAGGCCTCCTGCATCCCAACAATTTACTTTTTTCAGCTAAGAAGGACAAGCTTACTTTGAAAACATACATGCAATATACTTTTCCTCAGCAAAAATACTCAAGAAGACTTCATTTAATGTAACTGTATCAACTGAGTTGAAAAATCCGTCATTCTTGGTAGCAATTTTATTTATAACTTCTGCAGGAAAACTACCATTTTAGGATGTCACAGAATTGGAGTTTGAGTTTTATAGTAGGTATACCTTCAATCCACTGGTCCAGACACAATTATTCAGATGCATGTGACCACAAGACTAGCTTATTAAGTTATTTCTCCATGCAATGTTTCTCTATACTGTGCTCACTTGACCTGAATGATCATACAGTCTAATTATACGCTTTTGAAAACCTAATGGCCTCTGTGGTGGCTTCCCCACTGAACAAAGGTCTTAGTTGTGAGATCTGAGTCATTTCAAGCAAACATTTCACCCTGTTCTGTCATTACACTAAAAACTATGTTCCATGCACTCATTTATCTACTTTAAAAACACTGGACTGAGGCACCTGCAGTATTGCTCATCACTAGTTTCAAAGCACTGCAAGATTAGAAGCCCCAACACAGTAGGAGGACGATTAAGAAATACCTAGTTCCAAAATCTGTATTTTGCCTTTATAAAAGTTAATACAGACTCAATGTTAAAGAGTTGCTGGTTGTACAATTAAGGATATGCTCTTTGATATTGGTTCAGACACATACATGTTCACAGGACCGTCTCCTTATGGTCCTTACTTTTTCCTGTTACCTTTACCACGCTTTTTTCTTGCTCCTGCACTGGTCTCATGACACAGATGACATGTCTGCTTTTAAGAAAAGCTTTTTTATTTACCTCAAACACAACCACAAAGGGAAAAAAAAAAAAATCCCTTCCCTCATGTAGCTTAAGACATTAAAACACTGTGGTGGTGCATCTCTCACCCGCCCTGCCCCAGGCCACAGTATGATCTCAGAAATGCTCATCAGGCCTCGGCCTTGACAAACAGCACCTGGGCTGAGCTCCTCTGGAGCTTATCAGAAACACTGTCCACTCCCAGGAACCAGTGGTGTCCAACAAGATCATGTTTTCTAACAAACAGCCTGGGAAACTTACTTTTCTCACCTGAGTAACAATTCAAGTGGAACAGTATTTTTGTAACTGAACCTTCAAAGAAAGTTACCAACCCAAACTACAGCCAGGAAGAAAAATTATTGTGACTAAAGCCCCCTCTCTTGCAACCTTATAAACAGAGGTCCTAAGCGAGGAGCCTCGAGCCCTCCTGAACCACAGTGAGCTGTGGCCAGCGTCTCCCTCTGAGGGGGCACCTCTCAGAGCCTGCAAACCCCCAAGTTTGCTGTCCTTGGAGGACCACTGCCGACAGAGTCTGGGCCAATACCACTGCTCAAGGCTCGAGTCTCTGCCCCCTGAGAAGACAGAAAGGCATCTGACGTGAGTACTTCCCTGGATTTGAGGGGAATTTTTCACAGGGATATACCTTGTGCATACTCTTCGCGTCTGTGTGCATGCAAGTGTGAATATGCCACAGCAGCTGTACTGAGAATGTGTGAATCTCTGAGATTCTTAAGTACTTCAGATTTTTAAGTGACGCCTGTGAGTTACTGTTGTGCTATAGTAAATTCTACATAATCTTTTGTTAAATTGCTTAACTTAAGCTATTGATTAAGTGCTGTTAAAACCTTTGGGCCTAATCTGTTGGTCAAGTCCACGGCTCAGTTTGGCAGGAGGGTCCACTCTGAGCCTTGTGGCTTGACAGGACGATCTCCCTCATTACTTTTTACCCTTACCCTTTCCAATCCTTATCATTTCTCCCCCTTCCTTCCCCCAGCGCCCACGTAGATAATTCTTGGTTGGTTTTAGTGTGATTTTTCTGTGTGCTTTAACCACGGAGTAAGTAGTAGAGGGAACCTGACCAATGAACTCTGTCGCCCTTTCACTTTTGTATTAAACTGCTTTTGCTGGTGATTCTTTGAGCGACCTAAAAAATTCGTGACAAACACTTCCTGTAATTCTAGCAAAAAAATTACTGCAGGAACCCAAAGCTTACATGGAAACTTTCAGTGCATTTACACACAGGGCAAAGTGATCCACATTTCACCAGCCCTCTTTTAACGTAAGCATCTGAGACAGGTGCTAATTAAGAAAACATTTTTTAATATAGTGTGAATCATTTCTGCCAATGAGGTTTTACTTCCTCTTTACTATAAACCAAATAGTTTTCTAGTCATCCACAGTATGATTCTGGAAAAAGCAGGGTAGACAAGTTCTGAATTCCCAATGCAAACAGGTCACAAGGAACCTAAAAATAAAGAAGCTCCCATGTATCAAGGCAGGGGGAGGGAAATATGAGAGAGAGTGCTGAACGATTTTTAATTCACAGAAGAAGGTTCAAAGTAGAATTTGCTTAACATTGCCAGCCACATTGCACCTCTCCTAAAAATTAAATTCCATTTGACTGTAAATATTTGAAATAATAGGCAATGCAGGTTTGTTTGCTTGTTTTCTTTTTTAAACATCATCATAATCATCTGATTTCATAACAGGCATTAAAGTTTCTTACAAGTCACTTCTTGGGAAAGATCCTGAGAAAACACATAGCAGAAGATGGTGCTTTTCATTGAGGAAAACCAGCTACATAGACTCCTAGACCTCTCTCTAACAGCCAAAATAAACAACCACCAGCACCGCAAAGTTACTATTTCTGGGATGTTGTTATCCTTTGCACCCACGGAAAAAAGTTACCGCAAAGAGCCAATTGAATTTATGCAAGGGCACAGGATGAGATACTTAAGCAGCACGCGAGATTAGCAAGGCGGTTCTGTCACACAGAACACCGAGTGGGAGATGTTAACACAGAGCTGTTGAACTACAGCGTGGTTTCAGTTTTTGCCGTTGCGCGACCCAGCCCGTGTATTTCGGTCTTTTCCTACACGGACGCGCAGCCAGAAATTACTGTGAAATCACTGGGCGCAGTGTGGGTTCGGCAGAGGACAGAAAAAGGGGGAAAAAAAAAAAAAAGGCCTTTTTTACCTATTTTGGAAGGTAAGAACACGCTCCCGCCGCCCCCGCGAGCAGGGCCACCCCCGGGGCACAGCACAGAGAGACCCCCGGGGCAGAGGCCGGAGCCTCCCGAGCCCACCACGTGCTGCCGCCCCCGCGGCCCGCGCTCGGCAGGGACCGCCCCGCGCCCCCCGGAGGGGCCGCC
>VWZG01002467.1:20726-36720 GCA_013396735.1 Grallaria varia | reverse complement strand
TTTTAATTACGACATATAACCTGCAGTGTCTGCCTCCTCTTTTTTTCTTTTGAAGAATATAGAAGTTCAGAAACTGCTCATATAAAGAACAGAAATACTGGTTGTATTCCCATATGGAATTATAATGATTTTAGGCTCTTTCATGTCTTTTGAAGATATTTTTGTAAGCAAAATATGAAAGCAGAAATCCATGTCAGTCCTCAGAAAAAGCTTTGGGTTATAGTGATTTTGTGAAAATGCTTAATTTTCTTCTTGCAGCATTTCTTCTATTTCTTTATCCCAGTTTTCATCACGCTTTTCCGATTCTGTCACCACCTCATACTCTTGAAGCTCTTGTTGTAATTCCTTTTCCCAATCAGCAGTTTCTTCTACAAGAGATAAATGATGTCTAAGAATTTAATTGATAATATAGAATGTTGCTTATTTATATAAAACCAGATGGACTTTCACTTAATCTATTTCCTAAACTTTTTGACAATTCTCCTTAAAAACTAAGGAAACTTCAAGATCAGACATTTCACCTTCTTATGGATCACAAGTAGGAATTAATTAATAAACAAGTCTATATTCATATGCACATACTATAATTAAGATCTAAAAAGCAAATACACAACTAAGTTATTATGAGCATCCCTTTGCAAGATCATTCCTACAGTCTTTCAGTCTGCTATCAACTGAATCAACTTTGCTCTTTTAAATCTCCATAAAATATGAAGTTCATAAATGTGTTGATACACTGTTATGGGGGAAAAAAAAAAAAAGAAAACAAGGTCGATTACCGTGGCTAATTTAAAGCAAAGAAGCAGGTATTCTCCTCACTGGCAATTGTAGCCAGGCAAGCTCATTTAATCAGGGCTAAAGGTAATCATATTTCATACTTCAGGGCAAAAAATGAGTCAGAAGGCATTACACTCTTGTTAATCTGTGTTTTAATTAGCTCTACCTATCATAGGCAAGAGCATGGGGGAGGAGATGGGCGTTTGATGTGTTACGTGTTGGTTAGTACTTCAGCCTAGATACGAAAGTACGCAATTCCATAGTCCAAATCAGTAAGGCTAGCTGAGATTTCTCAAAAAACACATTAATGACTTATTGAAACACTTTCATCACAGAAATAGATGCAAGAAACTGATATTACTCACTAAAATTCCTCAAGCTTGACTATGTATTGGGAAAAAATAATTCAGAAAAAAATGATTCTGCAACATCCAGAGCACATTGTAAGACAAATTCTGAAAATTGTGTGAAATATCTGATAACCATCTACATATACAAGTGTCTTCATAGCAAATTGTTCATTGTATATGGCCAGAGTCACATCATCACAGACTGTTTTTATGTTCTTTACACTGGTACTAGTTCTTCTGAATTATTTTAAGTTTAAGCTCCACTTAATTTCTTCTTATCATTCTGAGAACTATTGTTAAATTTTAACTGTTCCAACTGCCTATAAACGTTTTAGAGCAGAGGCCTCTGCAAGCTCATAGTTTGGTAAAAATACTGCCTTTTTAGCTGGTGCCACAACAAGAAAACAGAGCCTGCCTTCCAAATACTGTACTTTACCTACAAAGATGTCAATGAAAGGAAACAAAAAATCATATATATAAGAATCAATGAAAGGGAAGGCAGGGAAAGGGAGATGGACAGAAGAAAATATCCCTCACACTTTCATAAAGGAATGACCTAAAAATTCTTAAGTGCTTTGGATTTAAATCCCTCACTGCTAATATTCTGTGTAAGATGTGGTTTGATCATTGTGAAAATTGTAATTAATTTCTGCAATATCTCATTGCAGGTAATTTCATACACTTTGAAAAAAAACTGTTACAAATCTACTTTTCTAAATTGAATTACAACTTTTTTTCCCATTACAATCAACTTCTCTTAGAATTACTCTATTTAAGACACAAAGGTAATAATAACTTTACCTTCTACTACTGAACTCTCTTCTTTCTTTTTGTCTAGCACTAGTTGTTCCATTTCTTTTCTTAGGTCTTCCTGATTCAGATTACAGGCATCAAAAGCATCACTCACAAATTCTGATACACCTGGACTTGTGGAAATCTCTTCCTCATCCTGCAGCAAGACAGTTTAGTATAAACTTATCCAGACAGGGGAAAAAATGTCACCAACACATATTTCCACTTATGTGACTGCTGTTAAATAGGGTCAGCAAAAACCAAACCAAATGCATTACTCTGACAACTATTTTTCTTTCCGGGCTACTTTTCTTTAAGAGTATTTTTGTACAGACAAAAATGTCGAATAGTTGTACAGAAAGTTATATGCTTTACATGCTAGGCTGCCTTTTTGTGTTTTCTTAACAACTTTAATTCTGTTTTTATAATCTTCAGAAACAATAATAAACTCTTAAGTAGTTTAGAACAGGACCTAAGATTAGTATTAAAAATTTGATCACAATTCAGTAACAGTTTTCTACACAAGAATAAGATTAAGAGAGGACTGTTCTTTCGAAATCTTTGTAGCTTAATTTAGTCCACTGCATATTATTGGCAAGCAAATGCACAGCTCTGCTTCTGCCAAGAATGTTCTCTAGCACCAATTTTACAATCCAGAAATGAACAAGGGTCATTACATGTCCAAAGTAAAGGTTTTTGCAGTATCAAGAAAAAATGCAATAAAACAATATTGGTATTGCAATGAATCATTTATTTTTCCTATACTCCAGCCTGACCACTGCTGAAGAGTTGGACAGAACATGGCACACATTTTTATGAAGGTACTCATCCTGTCTGAACACAACACCTTCTACTCCAAACATTTTGGAAATGTCACTCTTGGGAGGAAAAACATATCTTATTGTAATGTGCAGGATACTAATGAAAGCATTCTTCTGATAAACTACTGTTTCTTCTAGTGAAAATGAGTTTTAAGATTTTACACTAAAAATTAATATCACAGCAAAAACAGCAGCAGGTTAGGACTGTCAGATACTATATTATTGTGGTTTCACAGTAGAACTTACTCAAAAAGATGCATAATTACCTACTAGGGAACAGCTTTACATACTAAATACCAGATAAAATATAACAGCATGTTTACCTCTTGAGATTTTGTTTGAGGCTTTATTGTAACAGGTGGTGTTTTCGGCCGTACGGTTTCTATTAAGAGGAGGGGGGAAAAAGGTAGATTACATTTAAATATACAAAAATATAATTTAATCTGCATGGATATTAAATATACAAGGAAATATTGCATCTTAAATTTTAAGGAATTCTGGTGGTTAAAGGCTGAATTCAGCCATATGTGAAGCATTTGAAACAGCAAAGTGGAAGAGAACCAATTTTCTATTCTTAAGGCAAATTTAGCAAACTGTTATCTCATTAAGACTCCAAAGTTAAAGGAGAGAAACCCTCTGACCCTCAAAATGATCCAAACATCTACGTAAATAGGAGCAGTTGGGAATCTGAAAGAATGTCTTCTATAAAACACTTAAGAGATTGCACCACATGATCCTTAAAGTTACAAATGCAAAGACTTGGTCATAAAATCCAGTTACTGTCTATCACAGAAGTTCCCAAACTCCCCTGGCTGCGTACTACTACTGACATGGCAAAGAAAGTCACTGAAAAACATAAACCCTACAGGCTGATCCAAATTTCCTAAGAAAATTTGCTGTGCCTTCTGTAGTCAGTAGCATGGCTCTATGAAGACAATGATTGTTTACAAGCAAGGACAGATGTTTCTCTGGCAGGTAAAGTAACACCCCAGCTTTCTTCCTTGTGCAACTCTGAGCGTAGAGTTACAACACAGAGCCAGGTGGCTGCAAGAACAATTAACATACAGGGCAAGTTGTGCTAGTGATGGAATGCTTACTTAGCTTGTTTAAATATGCAAAGCAGCTCTGAGCTTGCAGCTTTGCTTCCTGCAGTGTGCCCAGGTGGACCCTTCCTGCTAACTTGGCAATTTCAGAATGGGGAATTTTTCCATGTTTAATTTTGAAAATTAAGATCAGTTTTAATTAAAATAATTTCCTATCACTGCTTTTATAGCTCATCTGCATCATGCCCACTGCTCTGTCCTACCTATCCTCTCTCTTACACTAGAACGTGGAATGTCTTTCACTTGTCTCTTCTTTTTTCCTTTCACATCAACCATGCCAATTTAACTTTCTGAAAAGAACAGCTAAGGAGGAGCCAGAGACACATAAAAATGGAAGGCTAACAATTCTGTTTTACAGACAGCTTTAAGAAGAAACACTGATCATTATGAAGAATTACCAACAGGCAATTACTTCACTTTTAGCCTCCAATTAGGCAATCCAACATTCAAAAAGGTTACTTAAGCCAAAAATAACATGGATGATTCAGAGCCTCCCAAATCTATGCAATTTCTCAATGAAACAAAACATGTATTTACTCCAGTCTGGTCCATGTACCTTTTCCATTACAGAACACAGAATCATTAGGACAGTAAATCTATCTGCATATCCTGCACTGGTGGTCTAAACTGTTATGAGAACCACAACAGGCCAGTGGTTTGGGTTTTTTAAAACCAAATACATGTTCTGGCTTAGTCACAAGGGAGGTTTTACTAAAATCCAGAAACTTTCACTTTGACTGGCAATTTCTAAAGGTTTAGGTGACTCTAAAATTACATTTTTGTTCTTCAATACATCAGATGCCATCTCTCCTGTAGAGCTGAGACACGTCAGTTAAAACAGCCATAGTTTTGGACAGCAGACAACTGTCCTGAATAAAAGAAGTGGGAGTTGGTGCCTTTTGGTCTGCAGTGGATTCTGGAATAGCCTGTCCTGTCAGCATTGCTTGGGTATTAACTTATAGAAAACTACATTTTTCACTCTACATGGAGACCCTGGCTAGGCTGACATAGGCACACTCCAAACAGAACCTATGAGAAACAGAACGAGACAAACTGACAACAAAGGACATACACACACAAAAGCTTGAGGAAGCTACTACAGTTCTTTTGGAAAAGGTGTCTTCTATGTAACATGCAAGCCCAGCTCTGAAATTCCATTTGTAACCTCCCCTTCACCCCAAGGTGCAGCTGCCAGTGTCCAAGAAGCTAAGGCCCAGCTGAATAACCTTAGCTCAGACTGTGCAGAAAATTAATAAGCTGTGCAAAAGACCTGTGAGAAAGTCCGTAAAAAATAAGAAAGGTGATGTTAGAAACTGAGGTAGGAGTAGAAAGATGGGGCCATTGGCAGTACAAAGACTCAAGAGGAAAAAATACCAGGATAGCCATTACATTTGAAAGGAGGGAAAAAGAAGTTAGCTTGGCAGTGATCAGCTGGCTGTCAGTCAGGCCAGCAGTGTCAACATGACAGGACATGAGTATCAATGGCTTTCATTGATGATGACAATTTATTCATATTGGGGATACCAGAATCTGTTCCAAGGTGCATCAAAAGCTTTTTCCTGCCCAATGCCTGCCCAGCCTGACAAGATTTTCAGGTGTCTTATTCAAGGTGGTGAGCCCATCTAGCTTAACATAAGATTTAACAAGCTACTCCTTATCTGTTGCATCTTTTCCAGTAATCACCTTATACTCTTTAAACTGCTCATACTCCTGCTTGCAGAATTTGTTTGCGTGCAGACAAAGAGGCACAGTAGTTCAAAAGAGGTCAGAAAGAACGACCCACATAAACTAATCAATATAACTGAAGACACCTATGTTGAAGTGGCTTTTTCATCTCAAGACTGAATCCCAGGAAAGTTCCTGGTCCCCATTTTTCTCCATTTCTATAATACACTGTGGGCCCTGCACATGTCTCTACCTCTACCACTGCAGAAATTCTGCCCCTCTATCACTCACTAATTTCTGTTTGGCCTCAGGGATGAGCAAAAGTCAAGAGCAAACCATATGCCATCTGGCTGGCTTGCCTAGGACCTGTTGTCTGACCAAGTAAACACAAGGGATCTCCCATTTTGTTCTGACAAGTCAAAAAAGCACACGTGAGACCACTAGTGGTCACGAGCTGTTATGAGCCAGGTACAGCGTTTCTCCTCTTGGGATTTCCATTCTTCTGACAAAGTTAGCTAAAGCTGGAAAACAGCTCAAAGGCATTAGGAGCCTCTTCTTCCCCAAGCTACACAAACACACCAAGTACCAAGAAGCCCTGATCTAACAGGAAATCAACAATGAAAATTTGATGGCACCTGATGTAATCAGCATGACAGCAAGTTAATGAGCTGTGCTAAAACAGATGTTTCCCATACCTTTCAGTTCACTATCCTCTTCTCTGCATTTGCTCTCTTCTTTTCCTACTGCTTGCTGTTGAGCTGCAAGTGCAGTGAGTTGTGCAGACTGTTTAATTAGGGACACCCTGTAGAAATAATTTCTCCAGAATACCTCCTCCTTTACACTAGAGAGAACAAAGGGATTTTGATTACTGCATTTGGAAATATGGTTCCTTTTACCATCTAGCAGTGAAATAAAATTCAATATGCAGAGAGAAGTAGATACAGCTATTTAAGTAAAAAAAAAAGAAATTTGTGGTGTTAACACATTTTTAAAAATCTGTAATTGTAGAAGTTCTTGATCTATTACAAGACAGTTGCAATGGACTTGAACATATAATAATAATGTTATGACATTAGAAAATGCTTAACAGCATGCAGCAATACATTATGAAAACATAAAACAGTATGGAAAAATATGATGCTGTTCCATGTCTCTTGACAAATTATATAAGCCAACCCAGCAAGCCAAACAACCCTCTTCACTTCCTCTAGCCACAACATTCTATTGTTGTCAAACTATATTCATCTACATCTCTCCCAGACATCAGGTGGAATTGGAACACCTTTATTGGCAGAAGTCATTCCTTGATTGTGGCAGAACTATTTCATTTATCTGCACATCTTTCAGCATATCCACAGTACTTTTAGTAACTAGAAACTGCCATCCTGGAAATGACTAGCTCTGATATCCCATATCTCAGGTAACATTTCCCTCTGAGATCCCTCCAGCAAGCAAGAAAAGACCCAACTTTAACCCAGTGGCATCAGAAGGCAGAAATGCCAAGACCTTTGGGGAGGAAGGTGTGTAGGTCAAGAAAGAAAGAAAGAAAGAAAGAAAGAAGAGAGTGAAGTTACCTTCCCACCCCTTCAGGCCACAATGACCACTAAGAACAGGGGGGAAAAAAAACTATTAAGCAATGTGGTAGAAAAGGCGAGGATAGCATGACCAGAGACTGGAGACAGAGCATCAGAGATAGATCTGATGAATGCCTAGAATACAGGCAGCTCTTCAGGACTGAAAGCAGAGAAGAGGGTAAATAGAATGAGGAGCTGATGTTTATAAAAGGACAAAATTTGAAACTGAAAAGGTTGCAAAGAAAGATGTTTTCTGTTTTCATCCTTAGACAAGGAGGCAAATGTTGGGAACTGCAACTTCAGAAGAATGTTGACTTGTGAAACAAGCTTTAGGAGCAGAGTTTGGGACTAGACAAGGAAGAACAGCTAGGGAATAAAGCTGTGATCAAGAAGGCATATTGGAAGAGGCCATAACTGCTCAAAGACCATTGGATCTTTTAGTTAGGTCCACTAGAAGGAAGGTAGTTTCAACACAGAGCTTTTCCCACTGCCTATTCAAACCCAGTTTTTCTTGCTTGCACTGCTGCTGTTTTGTGACAGATTCTTTTACCATTTCTCTGGGGAGGGGTCTCTGACTATCTGTAACCACCTTTTTGGGGTGTCAGTTATACCAACAGATCTGAACAATTTTGTTGTTGCATTTACCTTTGTTTGGGGAAAAAAAATTCATTTAATTTAGCACATTAGACATGGAAAAATTGAAGGAATCTCCCATACTTAAGTCAACAGGTCCTCATTGGTTCTGAAGGTGTAACAGATGTACCTCTGTTCTTTCCTCTAACTGCTAAACTTCAACACACATGCAGTGTTGCACACATTTGACATTAGCAGATAAATTAGCAGATACATACATTAGAAGAACAGAAAGAACTGAAGGAAGTGAAAAGGAGTAATTTATGAGCATTTAAGGAAACATTAGAAGTATAATGATACATACTTACCAGCAGAAATTACTTACTGTTTGGGAACGAGATCAAACCTCATCCTATTGAGAAGTTCATCTTCTTGTAACATCACCAGTGCTACAGGGTACATTTGATCAAAATCAAAATTAAACTGCACACCTGCTGGAGGATCCCGCAGAAAATTCCGTTTGTCCTTTGAAGAACATATTTATGGTCATTAACTGGTATTGGAAAAAGGACACCGTATTTCACACTCAAAATCAGCAAAGCAATTCTTAAAACCTTTACCAAAATAAAAATTATATTGAGGATCTGCTCTGGCTTAAGTTGAAACTGATAAAATTATTTACTTTTTCACATGATCAGCACAGTGACAAACATATTAAAAGTATATTGAAAATACATAATTTAATAATGCCAGCCAAACTTACTTCAAAAAGGAAAAAAAAGAAAAAAAAGAAGGAAGCTTTAATCTGTCCAAGAGAAAATTTCAAATATTACAGGAAATTAAATACTTACTGCTGATAAGGCCAGTATTTGTTGTTGAATTGTTTCTTCTTCATTGCTGTCTACCCAGGGAGGCACTGCAGCTTCTGTTATTGAAAAGAGGAACATAATTGCATGTGTGTTACTTGAAACCCCCCCCACCCCGCCACCAAACAACAAAACAGACCTTCTATAAAGTAACATATAGTGTCACAAAAATAAGCAGAGTTATACCAGTAGGCCTATTCATAGTTCCTTTTTCCTAAACTAAGCTTATGGCATGAGACAAAAACTGTAGGAATGGATTTTTGCTTATCGGAGATAAAAAATAATAATTAAATAGTTGCTGATTCCTGTTGTTGTAAAAATAAAACTGTGGGGATTTCTTTGCAGTATGCACCGGGCAGAACTTGGTGCCTCTTAGTTTAGTTACTGCTGTATAACTGGCTAAGTTGTCTGCAAATAGCATTTCTAGATTCACTTTAAATGTGTAAACCTTGTTTAAATTAAGTCTGCAAAATAATTTACTCCCAGAAGACATCAATTCTTTAACAATGGAGATTGTCTTTAACAATGGAGATAATAAATTACAACAAGTTATATGCTGAATAAGCCTACTTGAGTTCAGCTGATTTATATATTTATGCAGATACTTCCAAAATAGTTATGTAGGCTGTACAGAAAGGAAAAGAAACTATTGTAGATGTATAGTTATTTATTAATCTTCTCACTGTCAATGCAAACTCAGCCTACAGAGACAACAGGACCCATCTGTAACAGTTAACATATAATCCTCATGCCCTTAAACGAACAATGCTTATTTGCCTGTGCACCCAGTATCAGCAAGATCTTTCACCCACATGCATTCCCCTCTGATGCTAATCCTTCTTTCAGTCAGGCCATCTGTTACTCCACTTTTGGCCAATCTAGCTACTTCACAAAGCTTGTAGAAATATATTAAGAGATGGCAAAGTTTACTAACAGGGACTGAAAGAATGACCAACAACACGATCACATAAGCAATCTTGCAAGAAGAAACCACACCAACAATATACACCATGACAAATTTTGTCACAATCCATTTAAAACCAGCTAATTTAAAAGATTAACAATAGAGTCACTAATTATTCAAACTTTCAGAAATTACTGCATTCAGGTAACAGTCAGATAAAACTCAATGATGAAACTCAATGTGAAAAAACAACTGTGCTTATTTTAAAGTCTTGAATACATCTACTGACGGAAATAATACATGGGTGGGTAACTCACAGGGTTTAGATCACAGATAATTATAAAGCAAATGATTTATGGGAAAGCAAAAAAGTAATTAGTCCTTGAATGTAAGCAGAGTATCTCCTACAGCAAAACTAATTCAATATTATAGTGCAAACCCTAACCCATGTTTTTAATTTCATTATGAAAATGTGACATGATTGCTAAAGCGCGGAAGAAATCAGCATGCATTTTCAATAAATGCACAGGCTTAAGATTCAAAACACCAGCAAGAGATCAGTGATCTCTGAGTTAATTTCATAAAGCTGAATTTGGTTAAAAAAGCTAGATAATGTAATACTAACCTCACTTATAAATATCATCTTTCTATTCCACAATATGCATGAAGTTGTGCCATAATGTGTGTTTCACTGAACAGAGCTTTGATAGATTAGTTTTAGATGTAGCTCAACTATCCAGCTTCCAGCAAGTTTTCACTTATGTGATGTTAGGCATTAACCAAAAAAGCATACCTTACCTGATTTTTTGGTTTGCTGCTCTTGCACAAATTTTTTCTGTTCCTTCTGAAAATCTCCAATAATTGTCTAAAATAAAAATTAGGGAACTACAATTAAAAAAAACCAACTTACTCCTCTTGTTTCATGTTCACTCAGAAAGTGCTTTCAAATACAGTGAAGAACCACATTCACATACCCCTGGTGGCCCTTCTTGTAAGTGAAAGGTGTTTCATGTCAATCATACATTCCCCTTCACTGAAACATTTGATTTTGCATTTAAAAGTTAAAAGTATTTTGTATGCTTTCAAAATTATAGTTTATCAAGTTTAGAGGACAAGGAAAAAAGCTGATAATTTGAACACTAGCATACTATGCATATTCACTTACTACCTTACCATATCAAATACGGACAGCACAGACTGTTTAGACTTATTTACTTGCAAAATTGTGAAGTAGGATTTTCAGAACATCTGCTTAGCTGAAATAACTTCTCCATTTATGTAGTTGACGAATTTTCTTTTAAAAAAGTACATCCACAAATATCCTATATTGAATTTAGAATTAAAAACTGGAGAGCGGTCTCAGAACATGGCATGCCATAATCTAGAAGTAACAATGCAAATATTCTGTAGTTGAAAGCAGAGGCAAAAAAACATAAAGGTAGAAATGAATAGTTAAACCACTGAGGAAATACAATTTTTTTGCAGTGAGGTCTATGGCTTAACAAGTTGCCAAAAAGCACTCAAGTCTTCAAGCTAAATCCTGATAAATTCCTATTTTTTTTACCTTCAGCAACCCAGTATTTCAGTTTGGGATTATTATCAAAGAGAACTACAGTAGTGCCAGTTATCTAAATAGATCATTGTGGTTCCTTCTGGTTGTAAATTATGTGATTTTTTTTCTCTTTATGGAATAAAATAATTTATATAGGATAAAAAGAAATCTTTATAATGATACAGTCATAATCCTGTTTCTCCTATTTGTAAAACTTATTAATCGAAACAAGGAATTCATATTACTTTACGACATTCACAGAAAACCAGAAAATTATATTTTAGGCATAAAATATAGGTAGGTACTTAGATACAGTTTCTTAGGAGCATTATTATTTTTGTATTAGATTAGCAAATAACCTTCTTACTTGATTCTTCCTTCTTTATGTGGATTAAAATTACATTAGACTCTAATATACTGTAGAAGGAAATAGAACTCTGCTATTATTATATAGACTGTTGTCAATGAAATCTGAAGACAGAATGTGACCATAACAGAACTTCAGAAGTGTCATTTGATCATTTATTTGGAAGACAATGTGAACACTAATTATGTCAAGAAATTGAATTTCATCATATTAAAAAAGGGAATGCTGTAGTTCCCCTGAAGGGCTGTCTGAGAGACAGAAGCAGGAAGAGGGGTCTGGCTGCATCTCCCCTGCCAGACACTCCTGGATGCACAGTCCTACTACAGCTTCACTTTGGCCACTTCTCTTTCCCTTCTCCTTCCAAGCTACCCTCAATAACAAACACAGAACCCTGCATAGCACTTATTGCTTTTTTTTTTTCTTTTCCTTTTCCTTCTGCCAAGTTTGTGACTTAAAGCACTGACAGAGCACTTCCTGGCAGAAATTAAGCAATTTCAGCCAGGAACAGCAAAGAGCTAGGTGGCAGGGTCAGTGTGGGGAAAAGAACAGGACAAAAGCAAGGTGTATTAGCTCCCTGGCTCTTCTGAAACTGCATCTGTATAGCCCTATATCCACAACACTGAGCTAATTCCGATGCTTGCTTCAGAGATGCATTTAAGATGCAAGCTATAGCATTCCTCCTTCCAACTAAATAAACTGGGAGGAAAAAACCCCAGCCCACACACCTCCAGACAGACACCCCTCAACTGCCTGTCTCAAAATCTTCCAGCCCTTCCTCCTACATCAGAATTTTTCATATTTTCTTCTGGTCTTTCTCCAGTGTATGAAGATCCCGAAAGAACAGAACACAGGTGCAGTACTGAGTAAAGCAGGGTGACTATTTTTTGGCAAGTCTACCATGAATAAACATTTGGGTTATATCATACGTCATGACGGGAGATGCGTAATATCTCTTGAAATACATAATATCTAAAAACAGCTTAAAGAAATGTTACTACATGCCAGATTTGCCACATGTTGTAACAACAGTAAGCAAACATATCTTTCAGATCAAGTATCTAGAAACAAAATACCTTATCAATGATACTGTCAATTTTTCCTTCTTCTACAGACTTCTTTATTGTCTGTGCTGTTTCGGCAACAGATTCAGATATCTTTTTTGTAGCAGCAGTGGCAAAATTGAAGAGGTAACCTTTCACAGAACAAAAAAAGAAAGACCTGAGAAAACATCTCTTTACATCCAGTTCTCTTACTAGATTCATTTTTTCCTTCTCTTTAGACATTTGGATACCTACTTAAAAGTTTCTTTCAAAACAACTTAACCGCTTCTGGCCTACAAAGAACTCCTAAAATTCTATTTATCCTTTTCTTTTTTATATTCTTTAATGATGATGATCAAACTATATGTTTGATCACAACATTCTGTAAATCAAACTTTAGTACATGAACCTTGTTTACTAAAATCAAACATTCCTAGTGGTCCTTGAAAACTGCTATCCAATGAGTTTTCTGAAGCAATAGGTCTTGTCTGATTTCACATAAGCATTTCAGAGACATGAAGCAATAACGTAACTTTAGGCACTGTATTAAAACATTTTATATTGTTATGTATAATAATAATCTTATAATATACAATTATATATTAATAATTACATATACTTTTAAATCAGCATGCACAATAAAATCTCACAAAGTGAAGCAGAAAAACCATGAAAAATTTCAATCAAGCAAAACCTGAGAGTCCTTCAAAAGTCTTAACATAGAAGCTTGTTCTTGGTGTTTACCCTCATCTACTTCGCACTGTCTCCCTCTCTTTAGCTCCATGAAAAGCACTGTGACCCTGGTTGCTTATTTTTCTGAATATGTTCAGTGTCAGAATAGCAGTGTCAAATATCCCCAAAGACTCACATTTTTTATATTAGTTGAAGTGAAGGGCACTTGCACTGCATTATTTGTTTTTAATTAAGGAGATGTAAATCATAAGCTTCAGAAACAGAACTACCTTCCTTCTCAAGACCTCTCAAATATCTAGTTTCCTTATGGGTTAGAAATAATCACACAATGCAGAAAAAATGTGAGTTCCTTTAACACACAGTTGTTAATCACTGGTAGAATGAGTTACTTTGGAACACTGATGTCACCTTTTAGAAAGCTGACTTCTTTGTGGTGTATAAAATACTCTCTTTGTTATGTTATCACCGAATCAATACTGAAATATGCAGAGGTCTAGCAGGCCTTTAAGCAAGCCAGGTTTTTATACCTAACTTTTGTTTACAGGCCACAGAATGGTGGCAGCCCAATATCCTTCAAGTACTTGCCAGCATCTTTCGTATCTGTTATCAAGCTTTAGAACTCATCATGGACTTCACATCCAAAAAAGAAATTTAACTTCTATGCTTCAGATATAAACATATATACTATTCCCCTTACAAGAACAGAGGAAGCCGCAGTCTACTGGATTGCTTACACCCTACCAGCTTTTATTGGTTGTTTCATTTATCCTTGGAAACTTTCTCACATGCAATTGTGCTAGAGGCAAAAGGTGCTGAGACATTTGCTGTCTAGTGACGTTCTGGTGTTGTTGGACAAAGTAGTTTTGGTCAGTCCTGGAGCCAGGTCGGAGAACAAAATGATGTTATTTCCATTAAGGGCAAATATATTTTTGAACTAAGGTTCTTATAAAACCTCACTATGAGGTGGCACTTAGCCTTAGAAAAATAGAATTAGTGGTGGAAAGCAACACTTCCACTTCCAAATGACCAAAAAACTTACCCTCCATCTTACAAATCCATGCCTGTATTAAGAACACATATCTAGCAATAATTCTATTATCAGTTCATATTGGCAAAACTCTCAGAACCTTTAAAATGGTATGATAAGGAGCAAAAAATGTCTGTAAGGCTTTGGTTTTACAAGGAAAATTCTTTATGTGCCAGGAAAACCTTTTCTACACAGCTAGACTGGTTGTTAGCCATGCAGATGTTTCTAGAGTTATGTGTTAAAACAGTAATTTCCAAATATTTATTAAAAAATCATTCTGCCACAATCTATCCTGGTGTCACAGACAAGGAATGGATTTTTGCTTCCAGAGCAAATTATGGGATGGACCTTTATATCAGTAACAGTCAACACTTATTCTTCCCCTCAAATTCGAAGTCCTTCTTCCTTCCTGAACAGCGTGATTAGCAGATTAGAATCAGTTTATCACAATGAGACAGAGCAGGCATTTGACCAAACTACACAGGCAAAACTGCTGCAGTTCAGATCACCCAAGACAAAGCACAGCAAAGAAGCATCTCAGATTAACCTCTCAGATTATACTGATCCAGCATTACAGAATGTCAATTAAAAAAAACCCTTTAGCAAAGAGTATAGATCTGTACTTTGGATTAATTTCATCTAGGAATCCATAGTAAAGCGGGAATCTTACTTAAACATATTACAGCTTTGCCCCATCCCTGGCAGTGTTCGAGGCCAGTCTGGATGGGGCTCTGAGGAGCCTGGTGTCGTGGAAGGTGCTCCTGCCCATGGCAGGGCGGTGGAACGAGGTGATCGTTAAGCTCCTTTCCGACCCAAATCATTCCATGATGCCATGATTACAGATGACTTCAACAAAATCATCAAACTCCATTATTCCCCCCAACCCCCCAGTTCACGAAGTACATCATCCTATACAGACAAACCTATTCTATCCATACAGAGCCCGTCTCCCGCAATGCCAACAGAACAGATACTGAGGGAAACGCTGCTCCTTTGGCAACACCTCTGAGAGAGATGGTCACTGGAAGGCACGACTGCAGCCGCCCGCTCTGTCCCCACGCTAAAGCAGACCCGGACACTCACTGCCGAGCCCCTTGGCCTGGCTGAGCAGCGCCTCCGAGTCCGCCTGCAGCTCCGCCTTCTCCTGTACGCCCGGCGCGGCCTCCTCCTGCTCCTGCTCCGCGCCGGGGCCGCTGCCCTCGCCGGCGGGCAGCAGGCGCTCCTCTGCCGCCCGCTCCAGCCCCAGCCAGCTGCCCAGCCCGCGCAACATGGCCGGGGNGCTGCCGCGTCCCGCCCCGCCCCGCCCCACCGGAGGCGCTTCCCCCGCGGCCGTCCCGGGGAGCCGCCCCCGCGGGTTCGCGGTCGTGCCGCCTCCTCTGGGCTCTCGGGCCGCCCGTCGGAGCGCCCGCCCGCGGCACCTGCGTAAGTCGGAGGACTCTCCCCTCCTGGCCCCGAGCGCTCCCCGCGGGCCGGCCCGGTTCGGGAGCGGCGCCCCAAATCCCTGCTGGAGGCGCAGCCCCTNAGCAGCGCCTCCGAGTCCGCCTGCAGCTCCGCCTTCTCCTGTACGCCCGGCGCGGCCTCCTCCTGCTCCTGCTCCGCGCCGGGGCCACTGCCCTCGCCGGCGGGCAGCAGGCGCTCCTCTGCCGCCCGCTCCAGCCCCAGCCAGCTGCCCAGCCCGCGCAACATGGCCGGGGAGCGGCGGCGGCGGCGCTGGGGCTGTGCCGGTGCCGGGGCTGTGCCGGCGCTGCCCTGAGGGGACTGCGGCGGCCGCTGCGCGCTCCTTCCGCCTGCGCCACTTCCGGCGGCAGCGGGGGCGGCACCGGCAAGGGGCGGGAGGGGCGGGGAGGGCGGCAAGGGGCGGGTGCGCGCGGCACTTGTCGCGCTTGTGGC
>VWZG01002467.1:0-20661 GCA_013396735.1 Grallaria varia | reverse complement strand
CCTGGCCCCGAGCGCTCCCCGCGGGCCGGCCCGGTTCGGGAGCGGCGCCCCAAATCCCTGCTCGAGGCGCAGCCCCTGCCGATACGGCTGGACGGAGCAGTCTCCGTGCCGACTCCCCGCGAAACGATTTGTTCCAGTGTTCGCTTTCAGCTCTCCCCCCCTTCATTTCCCACTCCGTTTACAAAGTGACTTCCGAAACCACCCGGAGTTTTCTGTTTCTGGTCGCTAGTAAACATCGCGTTTCCTGAAGCTGTTGGGAAATCGCTGTTGCTTTTCTAAAATCACAGCGGGCTTTTGATTTTGGTTCCTGTAAAAGCAAGGTTTAAGAGTTCCGAACTGGCGCGTACTCAGGATTTATACTTGTTGAAATTATCCGCCCTCTTTTCCTGAAAATAGCTTTGAAAACGGCTTAGATGTTTATGAAATGTGACTCCATTCGATGAGTTATGAAGGAATAGTCTGAAACACAGGTAGTAGGCTCTGAATCTTAAATTCTAGGTAACTGGAAAAATTATGTATTAAAATTAAATGGCAGGGAAAAGTTAATTACTGATGGTCCTTTTCTCCTGAGGTAAATACTTATAATGGTTGTAGTCTTTTATCCATATTGACAAGCAAATAGTAATTTATTAATTCCTACTATCAAGAAATTTAAGAGGGTTGATAAGAAGCATTGTTACATGCCTGAACTCAGTCTCCTGAAATCCAGGCCTTATTTATGTTATTTCAGTACAGTAAAAGGAAGAACTACAGTGTTTATTCACTATCTGCTTCTTACTACCAGTAGCTGAAGAACTGTACTGCTTTGATTTATACTGAGTGCCATTAGATCACGGGCTGTTTTGTGTTGTTTCGGATGAATTGGGTCGTTAATTAAGGCAAGATTTTCCTGACCCTGGAGTTTTTCCTCTGTGGTGAGCCGTGCTCTCATTGTTCAAAAATTGTTCCAGTGATTAGCTTCCACAGCGCCCTGAATGGAATGTGAGTTCAGTTGTGGATGAGGCACGCACATCATCCTGTTTCAGATGGGGTGGAGGAACATAACTTACAGCCAATGAACATTAGTACCTTTATTTTCTAAAATGTATAAATCATGAACTGGTAGAGGTCATGCTGGCTTTGTGGATTTGCCTCCCAGCACCCCTTTCTGCACAGAACTGTACATGAATACCTCAACCCTGTGTGTGGGTTGGCCTCTTGTGCATGGGATGAAAGAACCTGTTTTTGGACAGTGTAGGTGCGCAGCTTATGTATTGGTGTATAAGCTGGGAGAGGTGAATTCTGCTTCCAGATCACAAAGTGGTCATAGGTAATTTCAACTTCGATTCCTTGTAGACTGTGTCTGTGTATTTCCCTGACGTGAATATGCATTCATCAGATGTACAACTTCGTTTTAGGTTTCCATCTCAAAGTCTGTGCACATGTGCTGATTTTCCAATGAAGTACATCCTGGTAACCGGTGGTGTCATCTCAGGCATTGGCAAAGGGATCATTGCAAGCAGCATTGGCACCATTCTGAAATCATGCGGTCTACGTGTCACTGCAATCAAAATTGATCCCTACATAAACATCGATGCTGGAACATTTTCACCATACGAACATGGTATGAAGACTGGTGCTGTTCTTTTTTGCATAAATATTTGTATTCACAATATGTTTTGTTTTTTAAAAACCATAATATGGTATTTATTAGTAATTTTATAATTATTTCACAAGTTTATTGCTTACATATTCTCATGAGCATTCTCTTAGTAGAGAGAAGTCTGTTTGTTGAAGATACTATGATGAGTAGATGCTTCCTGTCTATAAAATACCACTTTATTAGGAAATCCTAGATGTAAGCCTTGTTCAGTTAACACTATCTTCTGTTCAACCTGGTTAAAAAGAAAATTTAAATAGTGCTATAAAACTTACTTAAAAATTCATTCTTCAACAGTTCCTTGTCAGTGCTGTTCTCTGGGTATTAGTGTCTTCTAGTGTAAGTGCCTTCATGAGAGTTAGCCTAAATTCTCATTTTAGTCAAGAGGATCTAATCAAAAATGTCAATGAAGCTTAGAGAGCAAACTAACAATATAATTTTCAAGTAGATTCTTTGGTTGGTTAGCTCTCTAAGCCACCTTGGTTGTGTTGCTGATGATGTGCAGGACAGTCTGACGTGCATTTAAAATGTTGAATGTTCCTTCAGCTGTGTGGCTTTTCACTAGTACACTTATTAAAAAGAATGGTTTTCAAAGTACCTTCAGCCAATAGACATTTTAATAATTTTTATTCCTTGAATTTTATTTGCTTATTTTTAGACCAGACCAAAATTTTTAGAACTGAAGATAAATGTGTGTCTCCTAAAATGAAAGAAGATCACTTTGGTTTTGAAGTGGAGGAGAAGCACAGCATGTTAGACCTCTCTCAAAAAGCAAAATTTAACAAATCCAGTAGTCTGTACTTTCAGGAGCACATCTGGTGCTACTTAGGCAGTTGAGCAGGTGTTAAAACTGCTGCGATGACCTGACAATGTGAGGACGTGTGTATTCTTTCCCTGGATCAGATACAGGGGAGAGGGAACACTGTGGCATGTAATTCCTTTCTTCACTTAAGAGTTTCTTACTGCTTGTGAAGAAAAACTGGCTTGCTGTGTAGCATGTGAAAGTTCACATGTGCCAGAATGGTGAGCCTCTTTTGTTACCGTTTTGACAGAAATATGATTGAGCCTAAGGATTTTAATTTAGCGATTTCCAATTAAGAGGGTTTTTAACAGTGTACTCTTTTTATTCTTCCAAGGCATGCTTAAGAGAAATGTTAGTTCCACTCTACATCTGTTGGCTCAAATAATGACTTAGTATAGAGGAGGTACTAAATGCCTCACAGAATCAGGCATAACTCTTCCCCTGTTGTATACATTGGGGTGATTTGCTAAGCTGTTCATTGAATTGGAGTGTTGTACCTTGGTGGGATATATATTTCTGTAGCCTGCATTGTTTCTCCAGGGGAACTGTTGGGGTTTTTTGTTTGTTTGGGTTTTTTTTTGTTTTTGTGGTGTTTTTTTTTTTTTGGTTGGTTGGTTTTTGGGTTTTGTTTTTTTTGTGTGTGTGTGTGCATGCATGTTCATGTGTGTGCATTAGTCCTGTAACTTGCTTAGTCATTCATTCGTTGGGCAAAATATTTTACAGTTTTTCTGAAGAGCTTTTCAGCCTTGCATCAAGATCTAGCACCTCTAGTTGCTTTAGAAGTTGGCTAGATTCAGAATTTAGACTCTTTGAGGCCTAAGGAAAGTCTGAACCTGAAGGATATTTTAATTAGATTTTTCGGTGTCAGAAATAACCCTTTTTGTGGACACAGCGAGCCAAATACACAAGGTGAAACAACTGAATAAGAAACAGTGATCATATTTGAAGAAACATATTCATCATAACATTACTCCTCATCCAAGCCTTAATCACTAAAATACATCCAAACAACAATAATTTATGGTGAAACACTTTGAACATGTATGATAATTCATGCTTATAAAAACACATTATTTGTCTCCTTCAAGTAAATTAGTATTTTATTTGTTGCTGATTTATGATTCCTGGAGATTGTTTTCTTCTGATGAAAGATTGTAGTGCTGTTGAAATGCTGGTTAAATATTTATAAGTGACTTAAATATTTTGGCAATATAACTTTTATTTATTTGCAAACTCTACATGTTTGAGGGACAGACATTAGATGTAAAACTAATGACTTCGATATTAAGTCACACAGAATGACAATGCAGATTGAGTTGCAGTATGTGTTTTACTGATATGTTGTTGTGATCTGTCATTAGTGGTATTCCTGCTGTGTGTTTAATAATTTCTGATTATTTCATTGTTCCTCTGCCTGTTTTCACTTTCTTTTTTCAGGTGAAGTTTTTGTATTGAATGATGGTGGAGAAGTTGACTTAGATTTGGGAAATTATGAGAGATTTTTGGATATCAATCTCTATAAAGATAACAATATCACCACTGGAAAGATATATCAGCATGTCATTAATAAAGAAAGACATGGTGATTACCTGGGAAAAACTGTTCAAGGTAATGTTTTTAATTTTGTGATATACTTGTCCATTCTGTCTTGACAAAAGAAGTGATCAGTTAGAACAGGCTGCTCTTTGCAGCACCGCCTTACTCCTTTCTCTCGTCCAAAAGATACGGGCATATTCTTGTACTGTTTGCATTCCGGCCTTAAGGAGGAATAGAAAAAGGATCTGGTAGTTTCCTCTTGACTTTCTGTTTAATTTTCCCCTGTTGCATACAGAGATTAAAGTAGACTATGCTCACCTTCTTTGGTTCTGTCTTGTAGTTGTTCCACACATCACTGATGCAGTTCAGGAATGGGTAATGAATCAGGCAAAAGTTCCAGTGGATGATGACAGAAAAGAGCCCCAAATTTGTGTAATTGAGGCAAGTATGGAACCTTTTAGGTTATATATCCACAGTGAACATAAAACACTAGTTTGCTTTCTCTCTGCTCTGTACTATAAAAATGTCAGACTGAAGTTTTACCGAGAGCAGCGCTGTAAAGATACGTTTTATATTCTTTTGTTTGTTCTGAAAGTGATAGGTGTGGTCTTAACCCTGCACCTTCAAATCCCTTCTAGAATAGTGCTGAAACTGAGCTGCTTAAGAGTTTATTAACTTAAAGAATTAAAGTGGACAGTTACTGTACTGTGGACTGTCTATTCCAAGATCCAGAATACTGAAGCTTTATACTGTTAATAGTATTGAGAAAACTTGTGCAATACTTGAAATCTCCTCTGGTCAATAGGAGAGCCAGTAACATTTTAGCTTTCCATACGACTTCACATGTTCATCTTGTTGCTTGTGGTCATATTTAAAGGTAGAGATTTAAATAATGTATAAGTTAGTTTCCCACTTTCTGGTATTATGTTTATAATCTTTGCTGACAACCTTTTTAATCACTTGACCTACTGATGTTCTGCACAATGGAAAAAATGAGTTTTCCCCACCTTTCATAGGACATTGACAATGTTAGGAAAGACAGTGTTACTGTTATTATTACAACAGACAACACAGAAAAAGATTATACTTTACAATTTTACAGAAGACTATGTCAGAAGTGACCACTGCAATCAATAGTGCGTGAACTTTGTGACCCAGGCAGCAGAATTGCTCAGTATTTCTGTGGCAAAAGAATCTCTTAATTCAAATATACTCACCAGTATAGTTATAGATCTTTTTTATGATGTGCACAGTGAGAGTCAAACATTTCATTTAAAACAAATATGAAGACAGTAAATACAGACGTTGTACAAGAACCTTAATAAGTGATGGTCTTATCAGTTCTTTTACTTTAGTTTTAGTTTTTGGTTTCCTCCATGTAAGGGTTTGGTTTTTTTCTCCCCCCTGTTACACTCCTATACCTCCAGCCTGATAAAAGTATTTTTCTTCAGTACTTTAAGAATAATTGTAACATTTTTTCCATGGAAAAATCCTGAAGGAGTTAGACTGAACATGTATGTCATGTACAAATGTAGAAACCAGAGAAACAGAAATAATGCAATTCTGTCAAAAGCCACTTGATGGCACAAGAAGATCATTCTGAAACACAGCTATTTCATCAGACTTATGTGTTAAACTACTTTATTCAGTGCTTAGTCTACTATAGCTCTCTGTGTCTTTTAAAGACATCTAATTTCTGTGTTTATAAGTAAGTTTTAGCATGGACTTGTCTTGCATTTTGGTTTGGTAATAAATATTTACTGGTGTTGGAAAATATTGCAAAATATCTATATCTTGTCGATCACAACTGTTTCTTAACCTGACAGGAAAATAAAGTTTTTCCATACAGAAGCCTTCACATCAGCCTAACTGTTGGTTCCTGATTCACCACTTTGAAGGCAATACGAAAGCATGTACTATTCAATAGCACCACACATCTTCCCATTGGTGGTGGAAAGTAAATAGAACAAAACTGGAAAATTGTTTAATGTTTTCCACAGGAAACAAAATGTGTGTGTGCAGCAGATGAGGGCTCTTTTCAGAGTATGCCCGCAAATTTCAATTGTCAGGTTTTTTTAGGATAAAAATTTCAGAAAACATGTTGAAGTATATAAGAAAGAGTTTTCTGTTGTTTTTGCTTTCTGCCCCTCTGACATATCTGAGCTTTACTTTTCAGCTGGGTGGAACCATTGGAGATATTGAAGGAATGCCATTTGTTGAAGCATTTAGGCAGTTTCAGTTCAAAGCAAAAAGAGAGAACTTCTGTAATATCCATGTTAGCCTAGTACCACAGGTAAGTTATTAGAATTAATAAAATAAATTTTACTCTGTATTGGGCTTTATATTTGTTTACTTGTCCCATTAACCCGTTCATGCTGAAGTCCAGTCAAGGCCACTGCAACTCTTTGTACAGGGCTGAAAGCGTTTTTTCATTAGAACTCTAAATTTTTCTTCACAAATGGATTTTCTTACTATTTTAAGATGTAAATATTCATTTAGGAGATTTTTTTAAAGTAGAGGTTAGTAGTGATGATACGATTTCACACTTGTACAGATAAAAAGATACCTATTACTAACTACAGCTGTGGATTAGAGGATTGATCAGAAATTGGTAGGATTAATTCTATGTATTTGAAAACAGAATTATTTACTACATCTGAGTATTTCCAAGGACAGTCACTGGAGGCTTTGTGCTGTGTTGGACATTCTCCATTTATTAGCAAAATCCAACTTTTGGAATATTCTTTTCCTTCTTCCCAAGTCAATTATATTGAAACTTTTCTCTGAAAGAAAATAAGACAGAATAAACCTGACCTGAATTAGGGCCTTGTGGTTTCTTCACAGTATTTCTTAGAAATGACAGCATTGTTAATTACTTATATGTTTCTGGCATATTGTGGCTCTGTTTGGAGATGTTTATTTACTGTAAATATTATTACCTGCAATGAATTTTATCTTTTAATCTGTAACTGCTCTCTTAGTAAAGGTTGGTTCTTATTCAAGCTTTCAAATGTGCCTTTCCAGCCTAATGCTACTGGTGAACAGAAGACAAAACCAACACAGAACAGTGTTCGAGCACTGAGGGGTCTAGGCTTGTCTCCAGATTTGGTGAGTCAATAAATACAGATCTTTATTGGTAGTTCATCTAGAAATGTCCTTGTGTAACCTGTGCTCAAAGAATGAGCCTCAGTCTCTGAGGAGAGACAAGGATTTTAGAAGAAATGCAAAATATGTGCTGCACTGCTTCACTAAAGCCACAGGAAATCAAATTACTCAAATTCACTCAAAGTTAACTTAATTCAGCTAACTCCTTGCAATATCTTGGGACTGCCGCTATGTTCTTCTGAAGGCATCTTATAAAAATAGTTCTTCACTGCTAAAAATAATCTCAAATCTCAGTTCACTTTGTGGGAAGAACTAGAATGTTTCTGGCTTCTAACATTCTCACAAATGTCTTTTTATGCATGTTTAAGAAGAAGCAAAGTGTATGTCCTCAAAAAGGAAAAATGATTCTTAAAAGGATAGTCAAACAACTAAATTTTGTGTTGTGCTTCTTTCTGCCTTTTTTTGAGCTCTTGCATTTTACGTGTATGAATGAGTGTGTTTATAACTACAAAACCAATGGATTTATAAGTAGGATATATGAAGGTTGTGTTTTAACTTCAAATTGTTGTGACCTGGTAATTGTAATCATCTCGTGGAGGGAAATACTTTTATTAATGCAGTGCTGTACTCCAAGCTTCAGGGCCTAAACTTCAAAATGCCTCTCGAAGTGCTAATTATGTAGGGAAAATTGCATGTGATTTTTGAAGGCCTGTAAGATAATTGCCAGTGCCTGACTTCTCCCTCCCACCCCACCCTCCAAAAAATAAAAAATTTTAAAAGCCCTGTTAAGTGGGTGTGTGTATTAAAAGGAAAACAGACAAATGTAGTTGCTTTCTCAAATCTTCAGTTCTTACCTGGGGCAGTTCCAGGACTGCCAGAAGTGCAAGGTCTACTTTTTTTTAAACTGCTGCTGTTGACTACTAAAGCAGCAAGAGATTACACGCAGGCGCCCTTTGAGAGTAACTTGGATGCTGCTTCAAGACAATCTTTAAATGGTAACTCTCTTGGGCAGCAGCCTGAGGCCAAGACAGCACTTGGGGAAGCTCTCACAGCAGTAGCCAGGAGGGCTTCCTCCATAAGCTGTGCTTCCAGGCTGCCTATTCTGAATACCTGCTGCCTCACTGCCTGCTCCCAGGCTTCCTAGGGTGGCCTGCTGGGGTAGTCTCAGCTGTGTGTGCAGGAGCCTTTCTGTTCTCCTTGGGGTGTTCACAATGCCTAATTGAACATGCTATAGCTGCAGATACCATGTACACTGTTACAGTGCTCTGAATACTGTGTGTACACTTGTCAGTGCTGCCCTGTTCAATTGAATTGTTCCTCATCTTCTGTGTACTGTGTTTCTTTGAGATGCATCTCTGCCGCTGTTATTGTATTTTCATGATTTTCATGCTGATTCTGATGTTTTTGATTTCTGTGTCTGCATTAGCTTTAAATTTGCTTCAGTAGTTTTCAAAATGAATTTAATCATGTGCCCAGTGCTATCAAGGTTTATGAATTATACCTTTACCTTCAAAATGTACCCATTTTTTGAGTTGTGCTTAATTGAGTAGAATGTACAAGTTGTCTCCCAATTCTTTTTTGATTTGAATGTGCACTAAGTAGGGGAAGTTAATTAGACTTCATTAATATCAGTGTAGCTAAACTGCATTAGCAAGACGATCAAAGGCCTGCTACAAGTTTCTGAACAAAAGGGCTTAATGCATTAAGTAGTTCCATTTGCTAGAACGATGAGGAAAATAATGAGCTAATCTTGTAACAGGATTATTCTACTTTTTGTTATACTTTCAGGTTTCAAAATAACTGATAGTAGTAGACTGAGTAATCAATAGGCACACTGATAGAGCAGTTCTGCATTTTGAGCTAGAGGCATGGAGTTACATACTGCAAAAAAAGACCCCTTCCAACAAACACTGAAACATATAGTAATTTTCTTCATTGGTAAAAAATTAACTGTATTTCCTAAAATTACTGAATTTTAAATGTATTGTTGCCTAAAATGGAGAAAAGAACTCTCCGGACATTATTAGTATGGGTAAAATAGAGAGAGGGTCCTTTAATGAAAGCGCCTTCAGGTGCAACAAAATACATAAATGTACCATACAATGTGTGGATTTTACGAATTTATAACACTACTTAATTATCACATCTAATGGATACATCCAACCCGAAAATTGTCCACCCCTCGGGCCGTTCTCAGGTCTGCCTCTTTGGAGCTTCTCCAAGGGTTTTGGGCCTTCTATCTTGCTTTGACTACAACGTATCTTCCAGGTTCATGGGTTCCAAACAAAATTTCCTTGCTAAAATCTCTTTCCTTTTAAAGAACATTAAACAGAATTTCAAGAATGTAGGATAAACCATGAGGAAGAGATTTTAGTAACTGTCAACTGCTACCTTAAGTGTGAGAAACTATAAAGCTATATTAAAATCTACAAATATATTAAAATCTTAAGGGTCTTAAGGCATCAGTGTCAGCAAAATACTGGCAGAATAATTTCAGCAGTAGAAACCCCACACAATTATGAAATAGTTTTCTCATCTTTGACCTCATCTTGTTTGTTGTGACATGCAAGTTAAAAATTACAAGAAGATGCTAAAGTACTGAAACCAAAAATGTGCATATAAGCTAAGTATTATTTCTCTAAATTTAAATCTGATCTTACTTATAAGATCACAGTGTACCTTCTGATTCATCGTATTGCTCATACTTACAGAACTGCTGGACTTTAGGTAGAGTATTAGAGTAGTGGCTGGTGAAAGGAGAACATGAGGAATCAGTATTACAGAGTGTGTCAATGAAAGATAAATAAAAAATCATCAGTATGGGCAGGTGACTGATTTACTTCTGCCTTGCTAATAGATATTTGTGAGCTATGATATATTGTAGAGCTCCAGAAGAGGGGAGAGAGTAAAAAAAGCATATTTGTTTGTGCTCTGCTTCCAAAGGAGATGAAGTATTGAGGTTCTTCTATTGGTTTGCCTCATAAATACTTGAAATTTTTCCTTCTGTTATGACAGATAGTTTGCAGAAGTGCAAAACCTATAGAAATGGCAGTGAAGGAAAAGATTTCCATGTTTTGTCATGTGGAGCCTGAGCAGGTTAGTACTTTAATATTTTATTTGTCATTATTTAGACATATGGGAAAGCACACAATTATTTCCATGCACTTCTGTTTTCAACTTCTGACTGCTTCATTAATTTGTAATTGGTTTTATAATTTTTATCTTACTGTCATGTACTATAGCATTTTAAAAATACTGGGAGTTTATATGTTCAGTTTTATGTGAAACTGTCATTAATAATTTAAATGCATATGATGCAAAAGCTAATAAAAGGAATAGTTTTTGAGTGCATAGCTAGTTGCTGTATATATCTTAAAACTGCACAGTTTTCACAACTCTGGTTGGTTATTGGCCAGAAATCAAGTTAGGTGATTATGGTAATAGATGAACCAAGTGTGGTGAGCTGGGTGATTTGCTTATGTCCACTGATGATCACATGTAGTAGGTTACTTATGCCCTCTAACATGTTTAGAACATCTACTAGTGTAGTTATATATCCTTTTATAATTCATGTGTGATTTTTGCTTTAAGAGTTTGTGATTGCTATTCAAAAATTAATTTTGATCAAATTCTCTTTAATATTTTTTCTAGTGTTTTACTCTTCAGTGTAATGGATAATACAAAAAGTACAATAGGTGCAAGTAGCTATGTGGTATTTAAAATATGTATCATTGTTGACCTCTTTGTCTGTGGATATGTAAGAGCCCCTCATTTCTTCCATGTGGAAGACAGCACCCTTGATGAAGCTGGCTTCCAGAAAATCCTTCAGAAATGCCTTTGTGATTCCTCTCCAGCCAGAGAGAAAACTGAAAAATCAATCAAACAAAAATGGTGTGTGCTCTTCTGCCATTATCAGGCCATATGTAAGCACAGACATGCTCAGGTCCCAACTGCAGTTATTACTCCAGTCTAACTGGACCGAGAGCCAGATGCGCACCTGAACTTCCTTTAGGGCTCCCTGGCAGGGAGAGAGCTGTTTTTATGGGACTCTTCCTTTTTTCCAAATTTTAGCCTTATAGGGTAGAACCTCAGTAATTGTATCAGTCACAGCTTTCATGAGGGCAGAGTGCTGCACTCTTTTTGTACTGTTCTACCTAGTTCAAATGTCTTTCCTGAGCACTGAATTGTGCAATATAGGTGTGTCCCTGGTGGTTAGACCCAGTGGACTGAGCTGGGTTGCTGCTAGGTGCCACACTGTGTTGCAGCTTTTTTTTCTTCTTTATGTTTTTTCATAACTATATTCATCACTATTCTGCAAAGCTGTTCTTAAACTCCCCTGTGTGTCTTAAAATTAATGAATCACTTTTGGATTTCAGAAGACACTTATCTGCATGTCTGCTGTTTTTCCTAGATGATCCTGAATTCTTTGTGAAATCAGTATGTCCATGTCTTTCTTACACTGGGAAACTCAGAACTGGACTCAGTACTGCAGGTGTGGCCTCACCAGTGCTGGGTAGAGGGGAAGGATCACTTCCCTTGGCCTGCTGACAGCACTCTTCCTAATGCAGTCTAGGGTACCACTGTTTGGCTAGTGTTCAACTTGGTCTCTGCCAGGACACCCAGGTCCTTTCCTGCCAAGCTGCTTTCCAGCTGGACAGCCCCTGGCATGTGCTGGTGCCTGGGGCTGTTCCTCCCCAGGTGCAGGGCTTTGCACATCCCCTTGTTGAATTTCATGAGGCTCCTGTCAGCCTATTTGTTCTGCCTATTGGCAGGGTGACAGCACAGCCCTCTGCTCTGTCAACCTCTTACACCACTTTGGTGTCTGAAAACTGACTGAAGGTGTGTTCTGGCCCATCATATAGAATTAATAACAATATGGGGTTTTTTGTATAATATGTATTATATAATTACATTAATGAGGATGTTAAACAGGACTGGGTCCAGTACTGAGCTCGGGGTACTCTGCTAATTACCGGCTTTCAACTAGACTTTGTGCTGCTGATCTTCACCTTCTGGGTCTGGCCATTCTGACAGCTTCCTCACTGGCTGCTCATCCTGCCCATACATGAACAGATTGTCTATGAGGATCTTAGAGGAGATAGTGTTAAAAGCCTTTCTGAAGTCCAGGTAGAGGGTCTTCACTGCTCTCTTCTTATCTGCCAGGCCAGTCACTTCATCATAGAGGTTTATCAGGTTGATCAAGCATGACCTTCCTTTGGTGAATCTGTGCTGACTACTCATGGTTATTTTCTTGTCTTTTGTGTGCCTACAGCTGGTTTCTAGGACTGTTGTAACTAGTCCATGTGCTATTTTGTCCACAGTCTTTCTCTTAAGTAGATTTTTGTTTTAATTTATTTATTTCAAGAGAGTCCTCCCTCCTCTCTTGACTGTATGTACTGTCAAGACAAAAGCAGTGTCTTCAGGTTGTTTCAGGATTATAACAGTCTCTGTAGTCATCATGGCTGTAACTTAAAGCAGCTAGTGATTCTTGCTTAATGTTATATCCTTAGGATGGTAGCTACCAAGCTGTCCTGCTCATTCACAAGAAAAGTATTTAAAAACTGGAGTGTATGTAGAATTAAAAAAATACATGTAGTATCCAAAACATAGAATGTGTGTTTCCTATGAAAATTTTTGGGTAAGTCTTTTATGTTATGCTCTTTTTTGCTAGGTGATATTTATTCATGATGTTTCTTCTACTTACCGAGTACCAATCCTGTTGGAGGAGCAAGGCATCATTAAGTATTTTAAACAGAGGTTAAATTTACCTATTGATGACCAGCCAAGTGATCTTCTAATGAAATGGAAGAAAATGGCTTGCAGGTATTCTGCATCCTGCTGCTTTTTCTACAAGCATTTTAGTTCAAGCTGGGTTTTAAGCTATTGTGAGTCACCAGACTGGACTGGGATCAGTGCTGATCAACACCTGTGAATGGTCTGAGTTTAAAAACATGGTCAGTTTGGAAATTTTAGAAGGTATTTTGTGGAATTAAATTAAAAGCAAACAGTGTTAAAATGTTTACTTTGTGAAATTTGGTGTAATAACCAAAAAACTTGTTTTTGTCAGATATGAAAGGTTGCTGAAGGTGTGTTCCATAGCTCTCGTTGGCAAGTACACAAAGCTAAGTGACTGCTATGCATCTGTTTTCAAAGCTCTGGAACACTCTGCGCTGGCAATTAATTACAAACTGGATTTAATGGTGAGGATATTTCTGGCTTTTGCTTTCAGGAATACTTTGAATCTACTATTGTATAATTCTGTGGTACTCTAGTAGTTCCCATCATGTGAGGCAGTTTTAATTCATGTGAAAATTAGAAAATAAATCATGCAGATAAATACAGACAGAGTAAGTATCTAATTTTTAAAATAAATGTTTGCAGATTTAATTTATTTTTTTTTTTAACTGAAGTTATCTGACGGGAACACTGACGTTACCTGAAACTAGATGTCATGAAAAAGCAGGCTTTACCTGCAAATTTATATATACTATCAGAGTTAAATTTCACTTGTTCTCATGAGAAATAGTTTCGTGGTGGACTTGACAGTGCTGGGTTAGTGGTTGGATTCAATGATCTTAAAGATCCTTTCCAACCTTAATTATTCTATGACTAGAAAAGGGCAAATGTACCAATCTAAAAAAAAAAAAAAAAGATGGGGCAAACATGGCAGGGGGTCAGTCTCTCCTTGAGCAAATACTACAAAAAGTTGTTTCTGTGTGAATGAAAAACAACAAAATGGGACCAGCCAGAATTGTTCCCTGGAGATTTTTAGATCCTGGCAGGAAATGACCCTGAGCAACCTGCTCCAGTTTGACTTTGTTTGAGTGGAGAGTTGGGCTAGAGACCTCCCAGGGTCCTTCCTGACCTACCTGATTCTGTCTCTGAAGTGTTACTGGCAGCTGCATAGTGGGAAATTTTTTTGATATGTAAAATAGATTTATTTTATAGTAAGATTAGATACACTGTGGCACTCAAAAGGCAGGAAAGTGAACATCCTGGCCACATCTCATTTGGCTGTCAGGATAAGGTCAGCATCGCTCCTTGACTGGAGCCCTGATTGCCATAGGAAGATAACCTGAGTACACGGTTTATGTGAAGCATTCTAGCAAGTCTCCTTACCTGGAGGATGCCAAACAGGACTGTTGGCAGGCAGAACTTCTGAGCAGTGTGGAAAAAAAGGGGCATGGATTGCTTAGAGCAAACACTGTATCTTCAAAGCAAGTACTGGGTCTTCCATGTAATTGTTGCAGGTTTATTGGGAAATTCACTTGAAATGCTTAATAATTTTTCTTAATGCTGGACTGTATACTGTATGTTGTTTCTTTCTGTGGAAGAAAAGACCATTTCTTTGCCTATTTTTCTCTGTTAGTACATAGATTCAACAGAACTTGAACGTTCTACAGAAGCAGAGAACTCAGTGAAATATCACCAGGCATGGCACAAACTGTGCAAGGCAGAGTAAGTGGCATTGGGTATTCTGTAGCTCAGTTGCAGACCATGATCTTTATTTCATATGATGAAAAATCCTTCCATAAATCAAATAATTTCTCATTGCATTCAAACTTCTGTTAGTTATGTAAACAGCTTTATTATGTAGTTGGTGACAAGCTTCAGACGTAGCAAATTAAAGTATCAACCTGTATCCTCAAACTCTGCTTTAATGTTTTTAGACAAGTTGCAGTTGTCTGGTTGTTGGGTTAGGGGTTTTGTTGCTGTTTGGTTTTTTTGGATAGCTGGACTTTATTCGCAATGCAGGTTAGCTGACAAAAGTTTTTCTTTGTCAGCGTCAACATACTGAAAGGTGCTTGTAAATGCTATTGACACTCTGCAAATCTCTCTGTTAAGAATCATTGCCAGGATTTCAATTTGTGTTTGTGAGGAGATACTGTTTGTTGTCAAAATGCATTTAGTTTCTGTATTATTACTTAGTAGATCTAAAGTTTTGGTATTAGGATCCTAGAACAGTGAATACCTAAGTAGTTTATTTGAGCAATATATATTTAAGCAGTGGGAATTTCACTGTGAAGCATGAGGTTGGTCAGGAGAGAATCAGGGTGGGTAGATGAAGCAAATCTCTAAATTTAGAGTTAAATTCTTTGTATTCTGAATGATCATACAAAGCATGCCTTTGTGCTTGCTTAGTTATGACCTCAAAAGTCTTCAATTTGTATTGACTTCCTCTGCGTGCTTGATTTTACATGTTGGTTTTTTATATATGGCTGTCATTACAGTGGCATTCTGGTCCCAGGAGGGTTTGGAATTAGGGGAACAGAAGGCAAACTTCAAGCTATCTCCTGGGCAAGATCAAAGAAAAAACCTTTCCTTGGTAAGATAATTAGAGTCAGAAATTACTATGTTTTGCAGATGTATGGCAAGCTAATTGATTTGATTAAAAAAAATAAAATCAAACCCACACTAGGGAAAGATCCTGTCTGAGGGAAGTACATGTGATGTTGTGGATATTTACCATGTAAATAACACCCAGGGTCATAGTCACGTACTACATCGGCTGTGTAAGAAAGGGAAAAAAGACTATCCTTATTCCCAAGGTCTTATTTCCTGTGTTCACATTTTAAACGGAGAGTCTTTACTTCTCATTGTAATTAAATCAGTATAATTATATATATTATACAGTGTGCAGAAAACATGGATGCCTTTGTTCGACACATTTGTTATATTAAATTATTTTTGTTGATTTACTTGTATATTTTATTGCAGTAAAGTCATCTGGCCTGTAAGCTAAATGCTGTTTATGTGAGTGCCTCTGAAGCTTTCATTCCTGCTCCTCATTTCTTACAATTTTTGAAGTGTCTGTGTAGTTGGCAAAGCAAACTTTGAATCTGGATATACCCAGGCTTTCAGCTTCTGTTTGTCTTTGCAGTAAATATTGGTAAAATAGATGGGAGAAAAAAATGTATCTCTGAAAAGGCTTAAAGCACAGAATTGTGTCACATGTATTTAGAGTGTGCCAAGTTTAAAGTGTGAATGTTATATTGAGCAGCCACTTTTGATTTTGCTTTCCATAAGTCTGTGTAGATACGCTGAGTACCAAGATTTCAAACTGGCAAGTTTAAGACAGAAGAGCAAGTACTTAGTCAGTCCTGCTCTTTGTCCTGTTGAATTCTGGGGTTTTTGTTTTCTCTCCTAGGAGTTTGCTTGGGAATGCAGTTAGCAGTTGTGGAATTTGCAAGAAACTGTTTGAATTGGAAAGGTGAGCTCAGTATGTTAGTGTGAATATGATTTGCTTAGAAGAAATGTTTATTGCTAGAACTATTTGCAGATCCTATGACTGTTAGATACTTAGCTCTTGCAGCAAGGTCATTTTCAACTGTGTACCCTTGTGCTACCTCTCTGTGCAAGGGAGTAGGAACTCTTGATTATGCAAATTGCTTGTAACCTGTTTCATGATCTAAAGTGTAGGAGAGAGTGCTTACAGTTCACCTCTGGTCTCTTTCTGGAATGTGCAGGTTATGAGGAGTAAAAAGTGAGAAGTGGTTTTCTCACTTGCCTTCTTTAGCCAGAGCAGCCAAACCAGAACCATTGCAGTAGTAGTACGAAGAGATTTAGCTCATCTATGAATGTTTATTAATAAAGAGCTGAGAGAGAGGAGTTTTGGAAGGTAGGAAAGGGAATGCATGTGTCTGAGGTCATATACTTCCTATGCTTGCTTCAAAAGTGGTGCAGTATGTGTTTAAACACATGCTTGTAGCTTAAATGCAACAAGCCCTGAAATGCCACAGACCTGTTATGAGTTTGTAATGCATGTAGAACAATTGTACTGTGTTTACCTTGAACTTGTGTTTCAGATGCAAATTCTACAGAATTTGACCCAGACACGAAAAACCCTGTTGTAAGTACAGGTTTTTTTCTGCATATGTTTTATGAACATACATCTTTTGTTACAAAGGGAGTTATGCCTGTGTTAGTTAAGATTTCTCTATATTTTTACATGGCAGGACTTGAGGTGGTTTCTACTGTCCCTATTTAATATGATTTAAAAAGGTATTTTCTTTGGATAGTGTCTTACCATTACCTGCTTGCTTCTGTGAATTGCCTTAGCTTTGTTTTTGTGATCTTTCTGATAGTTTCCTTGGCTGTAAACTGATGCTGGGAGTAGACAATAATGATTAGTTTGGCTTTACTAGGGAATAAAATATAAAAGAGAACTGAAAAGTATCGCATAAAGCCTTTGTCAAAATATAAATTTACATAAGAAGATAAGGATTAAGTGGAAAGGGTTTGAAAAAGTCTTGTATTTCCTTTATATAAATAGCATAGTTAACCACTACACCCTTCCTCCCTAATCATCTTAGTCTTTCTTTTAACAAAAATTTCAGTGCTATAGATAGGACAGGGCTCTCTGCATCACATGCTGATGGTAGAATGTGAGTGAAGTTCGTCACATTGTCATTGTAGTAAAACTTAAAAATTATTAGTGAACATAATCTTTCACTGGAGGAGTCAATTTCATTATAGCAATGTGTTGTAAAATGTGGAAGATGTTGAAAGCTTACTGTAAAATTTTTTGGGTAGCAAGAAAGGAGAGTACAGAAGACTGATTCTGGGGATCTTTGTTTCTAGAGCTTTTTGAGTGCCAGTTAACTGGGTGATTTGTAGTTTGCATTCAAGGGCAAGTAAGGTAGATATGTTAAAGAGAAAGCTATGTGGACGTAAAGCTAAGAAAATAATAGAATGAATGTATATGTCATGGAAGATTAATGCATAGTTTACAATGGAAGCAGTGTGCTTGCAGTATGTATAATGGATATTCCTTTGTTCTGAGCTGCATTAAGGTTCTGAAATTGGTTATTACCAGTCGTATTTCAGCATCTTAATCTGGTCTTTGACATCTCAGTTCTGGGTGAGAAGCAGATGTAAATCATTCCAAGGGGGAAATTTGCACTACTAATAATGATGACTGCTAAATAATATGTCTTAGCAGAGCCTGTCTTGTGCCAAAACCTGTTTAGAAATTCTGTATAATCAATAAAAATGATTGGATGAGAAACACGCTAGTGAAGCTGTGAACTATCAAACTATATAGATGTTTCATTATGCAAGAAAGTTAATTGGAATGTATCAGCGCTGATATCTTGTGATGCCACTCTATGCTAAGGACCAAAGCAGTGTACTTTTCTTTTAGTTCTTGTTCATTTGGAAACTAAGGGTGAGAAGAAAGGTACTGGTGAGGCAGTAGTTCCTTTTATTTTTAAGAAAAAGAGACAAAAGTTGATATGTGTAGATTGGCAGAGAAATTCAGGGGCACCATTAAATACGCTGCTACTTAGATCCCTTCTTAATTTGCCCAGTTACTCAGAGCTGTACTCAGCAAAGCTGATAGTTTCTTCTAAAGTACTTAGAAAAGAACTTGGCCTCCTCTGCTTCCCTTTGTCTGCATCTATGGCAATCTGAACCTTTTTATTAGAAACAAAAACTGAGATTATCAAGTAATCGTGTAACTCAGATTTACAGAGAGTCACAGAACCATTTAGGTTGGAAAAGACCTCCAAGAGCATCGAGTCCAACCTTTGATCCATCACCACCTTGTCAACTAGACCATGGCACCAAGTGCCTCGTCCAGTTGTTTCTTGAACACCTCCAGAAACAGTGACTTCATCACCTTCCAGGACAGTCCATTCTAATGCCAGAAAACCCTTTCAGTGAAGAAATTCCTCCTGATGTCCAGCCTGAACCTCTCCTGGCACAGCTTGAGGCTGTTTTCTCTTGTCCTACTGCTGTTTCCCTGGGAGAAGAGGCCGACCCCTACCTGGCTACAACCTCCTTTCAGGTGGTTATAGGGAGCGATAATGTCTCCCCCGAGCCTCCTCTTCTCCAGGCTAAACAACCCCAGCCTCCTCAGCTGCTCCTCGCAGGACTTGTGCTCCAGACCTGTTCCATTGCCCTTCTCTGGACATTCTCTGGCATCTCAATATCTTTCTTGTAGTGAGTGACTTAAAACTGGACGCAGTACTTGCGGTGCAGCCTCACCAGTGCCGAGTACAGGGGAACAATCCCTCTACAATGCCCTGGTCTGGCTGGCCACGCTATTGCTGATACAGGCCAGGATGCCACTGGCCTTCTTGGCCACCTGGACACTGCTGGCTTATGTTTAGCCACTGTGGACCAGTATCCCCAGGTCACCTGGGCAGCTTTCCCAAGCCTGGAGTGTTGCCTGGGTTTATTCAGTAGAGAAGGTGAGGGAGGTACCTGAGCTCTGAGCACAGCCCCTCAGGTTCTTGATCTCATCTGTGTTGCTTATTTGCAGATGATGTTCCCATTAAGTTTTCTTAAGCTTTCTGCTTTACTTTCTAGCCTTTTTGGAAAATAATGATAGGTAAATTGTTAATGTTCTTTGCAGAAAGGTGGCTATTCAGAAAAATAATGCATTTGCTTGAGTGTAGTGCTTCATGTGAATTTTCTTATACCAATGATAATTTGGTAATTTGGCAAATGATAAGTTCAAAAATAACTCCTTTAAAGGGAAACTGTATAGTCTGTGAACTGCTATTTCACTGGATGGACAAAGAGTTGTTTGTTCCATTTCACTCATCTTCATCTATTATTAAACTTAGATTTTTTTAATGGACCTTTTAATTATATTTACTGTCAATTTTATTGCAACTGCATCTAATGCTGATCTAGAGGGGGAAAAAAAGACTCTAGAAATTAATGCTTTTTTCTTTGTTTTCCCCCTTGATTTAAAAAAGCTGATCTTAGTTGTGACCATTGTTCTTCATGACCTATTGCACATTTTATAGGATCATGAAACTGAATTTATTGCACGGGGTAAAACTGCATTTTTCTATATACTCAAGAAAATGTGCAGAAATATATTTTGCCAGTAGGTGACACTCTTAAAGCATGTTTGTTTTTGGTGTGCATGTTTCCTATTTGGGATCTCAGTAGCCTGATTGAATTCCAAAATTTCTAAGGTTGTCTAAGAGATGAAAAGGACCATATGTCTCACTCATGCAGAAGCACCACTTAAAATTCTGTGATTGTACTTAGGTCTGTAAAGTAGCTAGTGTAGCTTAGTAAGCAAATGTGTGTGTGGTGTATTTAGTTTTGAAATCAAAGCGTGTTGTTAATTTAGAATATTTTTTTATAAACCAGAAAAAGTAATAATTATCATGATATTCTTTTCTTCCAAGAAACCATATATTTCAACAACTAGAGGATTTTTGTAAAAGAATGACCTGGGAGCCTGTTAGAACATTCATATTGTGACTAAACATAGTATTTTTTGCGGCTTCTATTCATTCATCACTGGTGTGGAGTACTTTGTTCCTCATTTCAGGGAGGTGTAATTCAGGGATAGGATCCACAGTTGTATGAGGTCTGGAATGCACTTGACAGACTTTGCAATTAAGCTTAGTTATTCAGTCCTTAAGTAGCTCTGAGATCTAACTGATTTATCAAGATAATGGGAGATGCCGGTGTTAAAATTCAGTCCAAAATTCCAAGTTATCTAGCAGCATTAGTGCCTAATCCACTGATTATTTGCCATCAAAATTTCCATGCTTCTAATTCCTCTTCTTTCACTAATTTCTTCTTAAAGTAAATAACAATGCCCATAAAT
>VWZG01002466.1:138020-180756 GCA_013396735.1 Grallaria varia | reverse complement strand
AAAAAAAAAAAAAAAAGACTCCACGATCAGTAATTTTCACATTACAGAGGAAAAAAACCCCAGTCAATACCCAAGAAAATTTCTGTGTCGCTGTCAGAGGTTTGCTTTAAAAGGGATGTAAAATGCCACCAGCAACCTCCCATTGCCCGAGGTCTTTGCTTGCCCCTGAGAGACCACAAGGTAAAAAACCCCTTCCAACCACAGAAAAGCTTAAAAATCTGCCCTTTTCATATTAAAGCCTTTGTTGCCTCTTATTGCAGCTGCCTTTGACAGCACTGGGTTCAGCTGAATGCCAGGGCCCTGCGTGGTGCCAAAGCAGCAGAAGACCTGGGACAAGTGGCATCAACACTCATTTATCTGCACATCAACCAGGGGACAAAAACCAGCAAGGGGAGACCTGGGACAAGTGGCATCAACACTCATTTATCTGCACATCAACCAGGGGACAAAAACCAGCAAGGGGAGACCTGGGACAAGTGGCATCCACACCCATTTATTCGGACATCAATCATGGGACAAAAACCAGTGACAGGAGACCTGGGACAAGTGGCATCCACACCCATTTATTTGCACATCAAGTCCAGCCCTGTCAGCCAGAGCACCTGGAGGTGACTCCGAGGGACGGACACGAAGCAGAACCTTCCCCCAGTGCCCAGGTTGGGATGAGCAGAGCCCCAAGCCCCAGCTCCTCCTCACCCACCCCTGCACACGAGACACACGGTCTGCTAACAAGGTTTAATCTGACTGCAAAACTTCTCATCGTAACCTGGCTCAAAATGCCCCAAATCCCCAGCAAAGTCACTGGGAAGCCTCTCCCAGCTATGGATGTTGTGGTGTGGATTTAATGAGCCTCGTTTGATAAAACGAAGCAAATGAGATGGGATTTTTCCCGTCGTTTCTATCCTCTTGTAAATCTGAACAATTTATTGAAATAGATTTTAATTTGGCTTAGAGTAAGAAACGTGGACGGTCTGGAAAACTCAGTTCCCAGTGTTTATGGGTTTGTGTGGTTCCAAAGCCATTTGGCCAAGGGTTGGATGAAGGTTTTTGAGGGCTGTGTAAAATCTTAGGCCTTTCTTCCCAGTCACAAGATGAGAAGGGTAAGAACTCACAACTGGGTCTGAAAAGGTCCCAGAGGGCAGAACCCCCAAAACCATGGGAAGGTACATTGATTTCTGATGGATTCAGGGGGAGCACAAAGAAAGCAGCGTGGAAAATCAGCATGAATTTATGGAAATTGTCTAAACACACCCAAAAAGGGGCTTGTTCTGCCCCGTCCAACCTGGCCGTGGACACTCCCAGGGATCCAGGGGCAGCCACAGCTCCTCTGGGAGATCTATTCCAGTCCCTCCCCACCCTCCCAGCCAGCAATTCCTTCCCAAAATCCCACCTAACCCTGCCCTTCTTCCTTCAACAAGAACAACCTCTTGTTTAGGTGACATTTAAACAAAACCCAGCACCTTCAAAGGAAAAGGTATTTTTGGCAATCTTTACATCTCCCTTGCACAACAACAAAGTCAGAGCTGAAAGAGCTTCAGAAGTGGCTCCTTCCAGCTTGTGCACAACCCTGAATAAATAAATGAACGGGGCTTGGACCTCGAGTGCAGCTCCTTCTCCAGAACTTGGTGGGGATTTATTTCCTCGTGGACACCCAGGCAGTTTCTGGGCTGTTGGATACGGGGGGTGTGGGTGGGTGTTTTGGGGGTTTTTTAGTTGGGTTTGGATTTTTTCCTGAGATAATGCAACAATTAAACTGAAAACCCGTCACCAGAAACACAGTCAATCATCCCTTCTGTAGCTGTTTTTGTTTGCTGTTGGTGACAGCCTTTGGTGCCTTTTATTCAGCACCAGCTCCTGTTTGTTTGCAGTTATTTTTTGCACAGCTGAAGAGGGCAAATTAAAGTTTTAGTGCTACATTCAGCTAAGCCTATTTCTGAAAATAATTGCATTCATTTTAATGTCATTGTAGTGATTCCTCCAGACCTTAAGAGGTTTCTTCTCACTGACACCCCACACCTCTCACCCTGGCAGGACCCCGGGTGGTCTCAGAGCTTCAGCATCTTACCCAGGGTTGTCCAGCCCTCATTAAAGCCTTAAAGATTTGCATAATTCACCACATAATGGTCATTAATTATTCTCATTCCTAAGTGCTGATGCTGCTTCTACCCTGGATTGTCGTCCCCCATCACCCCCAAACAGAATCCCTTCCCAGACCCTCAAAGCCCTTTTCTTTCTCTCTGTTGGTATTTTCTCATTTTACCCGAGTTTTTCCTTGAGGAAATTTCTTACTCAGGGCACGACACAGTTACAGGACCATTTCTTTAATGGCAATAATTTGGGCCACTCAGCAGCAAGTTTAGCAGCAGGAGAAAACAACTTGGGCTATTTTAAGCTCCGCTCTCTGGGCTGCAGTTAAGGCGTAATTTCATCTCATTATAAGGCCAAGTTCTTATCAACTTTGAGAAATATTTGGATGACTCTTCCCGTTTCTGTTCTAAGTCCAATTCCAGCCAACTGCTTTCATTTGGAAGATGTCATTTCAATGGTCATAACAATTAGCTGAGTGGGATTGAATTGCACATCCAAACTGGGGGTGGATCCTCGCACTGAACAGCCCATAAAGGAGCTGGAAACAGCCCCAAATATCTCAGTTTGTTACCACTGGGGTCCCTGCCTCAGTTTCCACTTCTACCAAAGCACAGGAATAACCTCAACTACCCCTGCAAAAAACGAACAATAAAAGCACTGAGATATTAGAGGGGAAATAAAATTTAAATTAATTAAGTATGCATGGTACTGTTGGACTTCAGTGTAAATTATTGACTCAATTTAGGAGGAAGAAGTAAAAAAATATTTTCACCCTTGCACAGATTGATATTTTTTTTGGTCTGTTTTATTTGACCTGAAGAGATTTTGCTTGGAAAATAAACATGTGAGCTTAGATTGAAATGGTCCGTACTCTCTGTCCTCATTAGGAACTAATTGCTGCTGTTTATCTGGCCAACATTTTTCAATAAACCGAGCCTTCCAAAACTCTTATTTTCTTCTTTAAATCAACCCAGCATTTGTTGAGATAAATGGAATGGCTTCAATTCTATTTCTGATTAATTTCTATTTAATCCCACGACCAAACCAAATCTCTCCAGTCAGCAGAATCCAGACTTGCAGGAGGAGTTTTCCTGCCTTTTCCTGGGTTTTTGTGGGTTTGGGGGCACAGAAAAATCAAGGCCAAGGGCAGGAAGAGCCTCTGGCCACTCTGCAGACCAACATCACCCACCGCCCAAACAGCATTTCCTTCTGGGGGAGAAATGTCCCAAATCTTGTCACCTCCCTCCACTTGCAGCCTCCAGGCTTTTCTGGGATGAGCCTTTGATTTTGTTTCCATGAGCTGAACTGGTGCAATAGGGCATCAAAACCCCCAAACTTCCCCCGGTTTGGGGGGGCTGGAGCTGGGGAGCCCCAAAGGTGCTGGGCTGTGATTCCATCCCACCTTTCCCCCCATCCTTCTCCATCCCAACCCAGTCCTGGAGCTTCCCAGGGAGGAGACAGGAAGGGATTTATGTGGCTCTTACCCTGCCCATGATTCGGGACCTTGTTGGACAGAGGGTTGCACAACTGCCCAGCCTTGGGAAGCTCCAAATGCAGCCATAAAATACAATAAACTTTGGAAAGTGCTTTTCCTGTCCAACAGCCCAAGGCACTGCACAGATCAGATGGGAGGCAGCAGGTCCTTCCTGCCTTGAGGAAGATAAGGGGCAGCAAACAGGGCCTAAGATAAGACCCACGACAGCAGACACGGATTAATTTACATCCATCGGGAGCAACAATTGCGACGGGCTTTAAAATATGCACCGAGTCTTTTTTGCCTCCCACTCATTCCTCTTTAAATTTATAATCCCGGGGGGAAATGGAGAACCTGTGACCATCGCCATGGGGCTGCAGAGACACACAGACAGTGGGAAGGTGTGCCCAAATCCTGCTCCAGGCTGGCACCAGCGCCAGGGGTAAGACATGAATCTCGAGGCACCGTCAGCCCAGTCACCGAGGGCACAGAGGGTCTGGAAATGGGAACGAGGGAAAATGTCCTTGTGGAGCTGGGCTCTGTCACACAGAGAGTGACACCTCAGGGACAGCAGGGCTGGGAAGGGCTTTTCTCACTTAGTCTAGGCTGGTTTGGAAACGTGGAACTTTCCACGTCCTTGGAGAGGATTTCAGGGTTTTCGCGGCACCGTGCAGGAAAAGCCAAAAGGAATTGTTAAGGCTTAAACATTTTGGAAAGGTTGGAAATGTCCTTTATTGCCCAGAGAAGCTGTGGCTGCCCCTGGATCCCTGGGAGTGTCCAAGGGCGGGTTGGACAGGGCTTAGAGCCACCTGGGCTGGTGGGATGTGTCCCTGCCCATGGCAGGGGTGGCACTGGGTGGGCTTTGAGGTCCCTTCCAACCCAAACCATTCCAGGACTCCATGCCCAGAGTTACAAAGCTGTTGTAAAATGTTCTGCGTGAAGGGACCACGCTGGGCTGAGGGGACAGATGGCCAGAACACCCTCAGTCATGTTTGCCACCCCAGGAAACAACAAGGGGTGTCTTTAGTCACAGAACGTCACCTTTAGGAGCAGGTTTGGAAGGGAAGTTGATCAGTCAGAGCTCCAGTTCAAGACCTGTGACTTGGAGCACAGTGCTGGTGACACCTGCCCAGCTGAGCATCCTGCCCTTGGGCAAGGTGTCCCTGTCCCCTTCCAACCCAAACCAGTCCGGAATTCTGTGATCCATGGAAGCTGCACAAACAAAACAGCCCCTGCTGTCGGCCCAGCAGTCCCTGACACATCTCCTGAAGGGCCTGTTGACCAACCGAGCCGGGAGCCCTTTTTGGGTGCTCCTGTGAGGACACAAGACACCCCTGTGGCTCCTCCTTTCCCACCTCAGAGGGCTCCATTCCTGCTCTGAACCCCCTTTCCAGCAAAGCCAACCCCCCAGAGCCCCAGGGCACTTCTCAAGAGCCCTGCAGAGCACCGTGGGCTGAAAAAAAGAGATGGATTGAGCATAAATACCCTTCTCCCTTCTCCTCTCCAATTTTACAGAGCCGGCCTGAGGCAGAGCACACACAAACCCCACTGGATTTGGAAAGGATCTTTATCCACACACGGTGTAGGACACCAGGGGCAGGTGAGAGCAGGGGCTCTGCTCCTGGCCCTGCCAAACCAGCCCCGGGAGCAGAGGAGGCACAGCAGGAGAAAAAGCCCCACTTTGTCCCACCTTTTTGGGGTCACCATTGGCTCCCTACTTTGTGCAAACTGGAATAAAGCCTGAGATGCCTGCCCTGGGGTGGGAAGGGGTGTCCATAGGACCCACGGAGACTCCGAGGTAAAGCCCTGCTTTGTCCCACCTTTTTGGGGTCACCACCAGCTGCTTGTTGTGCAAACTGGACCAAGCCCTGAGATGCCTGCGCTGGGGTGGGAAGGGGTGCTCAACACAAGGGAACCAGTGAGACTCTGGGGTGAAGCCCTGCTTTGTCCCACCTTTTTGGGGTCACCACCAGCTCTCCTTGCTGTGCAAACTGGAATAAACCCCGAGATGCCCACGCTGGAGTGGGAAGGGGTGCCCAGGGGAACCAGGGAGACTCTGGGGTAAAGCCCTGCTTTGTCCCAAACCTTTTTGGGGTCACCACCAGCTCTCCTTGCTGTGCAAACTGGAATAAACCCCGAGATGCCCACGCTGGAGTGGGAAGGGGTGCCCAGGGGACCCCGGCTGTGCCAGGGAGGGCAGCAGGAGGGTGCAGAGCAGCTCTGTGCTCCAGCAGCCCCAGAGCTCCCTGGGCAGGGGCTGGGACAGCTGCTGTGCCCACCAGGGCAGCAGAGGCTCTGCAGACCCCGGTGCCCCAAGGCTGGCAGGGCTGGGCACCAACACACAGACCAGCAGCAGCTCACACAAGGCACGGCTCATTCATCTATTTCTAGTTTCCCAGAGCACTTTAAATCCCCTCAAGGGTCAACAAAACACACCGTGGTCCTTGGAACCAGCTCAGCAACCAGGGGACCCACCCAGGGGTGCTCCCAGCCCAGCTCATGGGCAGTTTGGGCACCACAATGGGAGGAAGATCTGAAGTCATCAGAGAGCCCAAAGGAGGGCAATGAGGATGGGCAAGGGCCTAGAGGGGCTGTGTGAGGACACGGAGGGCACTTGGGGTGTCCAGCTGGAGAGGAGGGGACACCTCAGGGCAGTGACACCTTCCTTGGGAGCAGCAGGCACTGAGCTCTGCTCTGGGGGGACCAGGGACAGCACCCAGGGAAGGGCTGGAGCTGTGCCAGGGATGTTTAGGTGGGATCTCAGGGCAAGGTCCTTCCCCCAGAGGGTGGTGGGCACAGCCCCAAGGCTGCCAGAGCTCCAGGAGGGTTGGATGCAGTTTGGATGATGCTCTGGGGCACAGAGTGGGACTCCTGGGGATGGTCCCGTGCAGGGCTAAGGATCCCTGGGGGTCTCTTCCAGCCCAGCAGATTCTGGTTCCCAAAGTGCCTCTTCCAAGGCACCAAACCAGCAGCTCCTCCTTGAAGCCCTTTGTCACCTCCAGCTCCCCCAGGGCTGGGGACACGGGACAGACCCTGAGCATCCCAAATGCCACCTCCCCCTGAGCCCCCCAGCCCATGGGCACGGCTTGGTTTGGTCTCCTTTCTATCCAAATATCACTTTCACATCTGGTAATTCAGTTGGGGGGGGTGAGATATTGCTTCTCCACACAGCACAGGCCTTGGGGAAACTTCTGCCGTTATCAGAAATTATTGAAAAGAAATAAATCTGCTTAACCTGTATTATTAACATCTTTCTCTAAGGGGAAAAGAAGGAAATAATGCACAAGTCCATGCCTTGAAGTCCTTTCCTACAAGGACACTTGGACGTGGTTGTTTTGGAAACACACTCTAAAGAGTATTTCAAGTTAATGCTAACAGAAGATAAAGTCCTGCTTGAAAGGCAAAGCAGGACAGGCTCTGCTCCCTCCTGGGCACTGATAAGTCACTCAACACCACCATTCCCTCATCCCTCACCATTCCTTAAGGTTTCTGGGGGACAGAGTCACAGGTGAATTCCTGATGCCTTGACAAAGTCTCCTCTTTCCTCATTCCCTCCCCTCACATCCCCAGACACCTGGGAATAACACCCCAGGATTAGGACCAGAAAAATCAAAGTAAAAATGATTCTGACCATTAATCCCACCCCCTGCCATGGGCAGGGACATCTTTCACCAGCCCAGGTGGCTCCAAGCCCCATCCAACCTGCCCTTGGACACTCCCAGGGATCCAGGGGCAGCCACAGCTTCTCTGCCCACCCTGTGCCCTCACTGTAAAGAAATGGCTTTCTTATATCTAAAGTTTTCTTATATCTGAGAACACTACATTCCAGAGTATTAATTGGAACAGTCACAGTTCTTATTCCAGAAATGTCATCTACAGAACTGAAGACCCACAAACCTCCCAAAATTCCCCACCTATTTTATGGAGAGCACCTAGAAATGGTCATGCCCCCATATTTTCATTTCAGAGGCCACATTGCAATTTATGGCTTGAAAATGCATTTCTTGAGAGCTGTTTTATAACAAACTTCTTTGACAAGCTGTCCATCAAACATGTTTTTGGCAACCCAGAGATCCTGACCTGGGCATGTTTGTTTCTGAGGCTTGTCAGCCTGCAAGCAGCTCCCTTGATTGTCTATAAAAAGGTCTTCCCAGGAAGGCAAATATTTTTCTAGGAGAGGCCTTTTTAATCAAGACATGGCCTAAAAATGCTTCCTCCTTCCTTCCTTCCCATAATTTCTCAGTTTGGGTTGTGTTCTCCCAGCATTAGGTGAGATCCAGGCAATGTCAAAGCAAACAATGAAACAACCTACAGGGACACAACCTGGGGGACTTGTGCTGCCAAGGGCAGGAAAATCCCCTTTTAAACTAGATTCAAACACACTGAGCAGGTGTTTTCTTAACCTGGACTGGGTGGGATCAGCTAAACTGGGCCTGGGAGAGTTTTGGTGACCAGAACATGATCTGACAACCTGTACGGAATGGTGACAGACAAAGGGCATCCATCAGGTGTTCAAGTGGCTTATCGGAGCTTAAAAATAAGGCTGAAGTCAAAAAGCTTGGAGGAGGTGCCTCCCCTTTAGAGAGTTACAGGTGAGCTATTAATCATAGAATTCCAGGCTGGTTTGGGTTGGAAGGGACCTTAAAGCCCATCTAGTGCCACCCCTGCCACAGGCAGGGACACCTCCCACTGTCCCAGGCTGCTCCAAGCCCCATCCAACCTGGCCTTGGTACAACAGTCTAGTTTTGGAGTTCAAAACTCAGGGCTGGGGCTTATCCCCACATTTAATTGAGTCAGGGTGATGGAAGAACTAAATACACACCTATCCAGGTCCAGACCAACTCCCAGGAACACTGAGATCATCATGGATAGCACGTGCTAAGCCTGGAGGGAATGACAATCCCTCCTCATTGACGGACAAGGTCTCAGTGTGAGTTTAGGGCTGACCATGATGGTGAGACACAAACCCCTCTGAAGGTGGTGACAATCTCTGTGCAGGCTCCATCAAATCCAACAGGAGCAGGTCAATGTGAGAGTCACCACCTCGAAAGGTTCCCATTTCCACACACAGACCCCCTTTTCCTTCATTTCCATCCCCTTTAGAAGAACTGCAGGGAGGGGTGCTGGGGCTTAGCTTTGCAGGCAGGGCACTGCAGCAGGGAGCAGCAAACAGCTCACCAGCATCCCTCCCTGCCTGCCAGGGACACGGAAAATGGTACCAAAACCCTCCCAGCACAGGAGCTTTGCCTCCCTTGGCTGCTGGCAGAGCTCCCGTTATCCCAGGGCTCATCAGGGATCAGCAGAGCAGTGGGAGAGCACTCCAAGGGCTCCTTCTGAATCAGCTCCCTGAGTCCCACCTGCAGAGCTCCTCCCTTTTGGGAACAGCAGGAAATGTCACCTCCAGGGTAAAAACAGCAAATAAAGGGCCACCTTGTGACACTGAAAGCTCATGGCAACAGTTCCCTCATGGTTCCCTCCAAAGGAACTCGGCAGCCACACATTCCATTGGCAGCACTCCCTGCCCAAAGCAAAGGAGCAGCCCATGGACAAGCTGGGGTGGGAACACAGAGGGGACCCCAAGGCTCAACATCCGCCTCTGGAGTAGAATCATCCTACACTCAGGGAGGGAAGGAGCCTCTCTGGGGACACACAGCCCAAAGCTAGAGAGATTGTTAGAGTTCTGCCAGCCAGGTTTAGGGTTTAAACAGCTTTAAGTTGCTTTTTACCAGGTTTAAGATGCTTAGGCTCCACCCCACCTGCAATTAGAGGACAACCTGCATAAGAAGGTTTCGGAAAGACCAGGGTATGGAAGCACTTGGGAAAAGGTCTGATTTCCAAGAGGTTGGACATAAAGAAACAAGTATGGAGTAGGGGCAAAGAATAATGAGCACATAATAAGAAAAAACAATAAGAAGGACATGAAGAAATAAGGACAGGATAGACCAGGATCAACTAAAACAGCCTAAGGGCCCTGGAGAAGAGGAACTGAAGACATTCAGGTGTGCTGGTCCTGCCAAAAGCAAGGTCAAGGATCACCCACTGCCCAGCCTGGAGGGTCACACCCCACCTTCCTCTGCCCAGCACTTCAATGCTCCAACACAATCAGACCAGCAGGAAAAGCTTATTCCAGAGCATGGAAGATCTGGAAATCTCAAAAAACAGTAATGAAGTGGTTTAACGTTGTGAACCTTTTCTTAAGTAGCCAAAAATAAAAAACTTCCCAGAAAGAGCTACTGAGGAATCCCAAATGCTTCCCAGCAAGATTTATCAACCACTGTGAGAAAGAGGATTCTGGAGCTTAGTGAATTATACCCTCTGATATTTGCTAAGACCATTCTGCTGTATTTCCCAGTCCAATAATGAGCCTGGAACTGCAGAACCCTGCCTTGGAATGTGTCATTAATGCCAGTCAGGGGAGCAGTTTCCCTCCTGAGACACATCCCCAGGAAACTCTGCATTTTGGAGGGCAGGGAGAGGTCAGCCCCCTGGTTCTCCTCCACAAGAAGAGGTCCTAGGCAGAGGAACCTGCCCCCAGCTCCAGCAGAGCCTGGCACCAGGAGCCACAAGGGCACTTGCAAAAGGAAAAAGCCTGAGGAATTCTAATTTCACTGGCATCTCGTTGTCCCTGTCCAAGGAAACCTTCACGCCAAAGGCTGACACCTCATTGTGCAGACTCTCACAGGTTTAGAGAGGATTGATGGACTCACAATATCCATGGAAGCAGAAGACATGCAAGGATAGTGCAATGTAAAATACTACCCTGGCCTCAGCCCTGCTGATCTTTGTCTTCTCCACCAAGGCAACAACACCATTAAATACCTTTATTCCTGCCACATGGAGCCAATCCAGGTTTCCCAACAAATTTCAAGTGTACAATAATAAACTGCCATTTGTGGTGGCAAAAACAGACTGAGAATACAAAGCTGTCCTTCTCAGAGACATGTCCTGAACTCCTCCACTGCTTCGTGGCCAGCAGCTTTTATTAAATCTGTCAGGGGGCATTTGATTAAAAAGAAGGAAACCGAGAGCCCAGAGAAAGGGATGGGAATGGTTTCCCCTTCCTCGGTGCACAGAGAAAACCAGATTGAAGAGTTTCTCTGCTGCTTTTTTATGCAGCTGAACATTTCCAGGTTTTATTACAGTAATATTTAGTTTGAAGTGGAGCTGGTACAGCCCCAGCCTTTGAGCTGCTCTCAGAGCTCTGCCCTCTTCGCTGTGCAGGAAAACAGGTTCCTCAGACTGCTTTATAATAACATCATGGAATGGCAGACATTAAATCCCACCCAGTGCCACCCTCTGCCATGGGCAGGGACACCTCCCACCAGCCCAGGTGGCTCCAAGCCCCGTCCAACCTGGCCTTGGACACTCCCAGGGATCCAGGGGCAGCCACAGCTTCTCTGCCCAACCTGTGCCAGTCCCTGCCCACCCTCCCAGACAGCAATTCCTTCCCAATATCCCACCTATCCCTGCCCTCTGGCAGTGGGAAGCCATTCCCTGTGTCCTGTCCCTCCGTGCCTTGTCCCCAGTCCCTCTCCAGCTCTCCTGGAGCCCCTTTAGGCACTGGCAGGGGCTCTCAGGTCTCCCTGGAGCCTTCCCTTCTCCAGGGGAACATTCCCACTTCTCCCATTCTGCCAATAAAGGATAAATGAAGAACAGCAGGAATAATGAACTCTCCAGAGATGGGCAAGACACATGTTGTTCCCAGGGCAGTGAATTTGCATTTTGCCTTCCTGCCTTTCCAGCTGGATTTCTTTCTTTCCCCACTCTCTTCCTTTGGGTTTGTTGGGTTGTTTCCCTTGGCCAGGAACACTCAGTCCCTTTGGGCAGCCCATGGCTCACCAGACTTCCATTACCACCCCTTCCTTACCCCCTGCTCTTGCCCAAATCTCCCCGATTCCCAAATTGGGTTTCATCAGGGATAATGTGCCTGTCTGCAGTGGGAGCACTTTCCCTATTACTCGTTCCCAGAAAGTAGCCAAAACACCTGCAGCTGCTGATGGGCTTTAAAAGAGGAAAATCAAATGTTGTCTCAGCCAGAAGGCTGGTCAATTAACTTTTCCTGCTGGGAATTGTTGGACCTGGGGCTAGGCTGTTGGAAGATCACTTCTTAGAGCCAGTTCTAAATAAATCAGGGCTTTGGTGACAGCAGAACTTCCCAGGGCAGGAGGGGCAGCAGCAAAACACTGGAAGTTCAAATAAATGTCAGACTGCATCAAACTCTGCTGCATCTCATTTGAACCCGTGATAAAATCATGAGATGGAATCAAACTGTCTGGGCCTAATTGCATCCTTAGAGAGGCCAGTCCTGCCATCCTCAGTTTTACCCTCCTGGGTAAATGGGGGGCATTTCCCCAGTTTGAACTGGGGACGTCCCTGGCACTGTCTGAGCTCAGAGTGTCACCACCACTGCAGCTTTCTCAGGGTCACCTGTCACAGTCACGACCAACCTGCAGCAAATATCTGGGGCTGCCCTGCACTGCTCATGTTCCAGTATTTAATTGCTTTCCTTTGATTGGGATTTAACTCTAACAACCCCCTGACCCCCCTGGGTATGTCAGTGACCTGCTCGGGGGTTTTGGGGGCCACACGATGGAGCTGCAACTCTCCCACCATGGAGAGCAAATTATCTTCATATTAAAACAAGAAAGTTCAGTCACAGCAACTGAAAACCACACTGGAGCTTTGCCATATACAGGGGAAATTGTGTCCTTGAGGATGGTAAAAGGATGCAAACCAGAGAGAGGTGACACTCCTGTTTTCCAGGGGAATTACCTGAGGATCAGGGTTTCTTTGTGCCACCATTTTGGACAATAGACTCAGGTCACTGAGATCCCAATGGCACCCAAAAATTCCACCCCAGTTTTGGTGACAGCAGTGGACACCCAAGGCAGCCTTTGCCAAGGGAGCATCACCCCCACAGGAAACAGCACAAGGTAAAAAAGGTACCTGGGGGATCAACAGGGCTCTTCCCATCCCCATTCCTACAAAAAGCCATCCCAGGTGGATACAGGACCACTCAGCTGATCCCTCAGGGCACAGAGCTCCATCCCTGCCCCTCTGCCCCTAAACTCTCCTCTAACCCAGCACCAATCCCTGTGGCACTGGAATCTTTCATCCCTCACCCACCCGGAGCTCCTCCAGGTACCAGAGGGCTCATCCCAAATATTCCACTGCTCAGCTCTCCAGCCTCAGGCTCCAAAGGAAAAACACATGACTTATTCCTGGTATTTGTTTTTCATCTTCTGTTTTGTCATAAAATAAATTCCACCTCAGACTCAAATGCATCGCAAAGCTTTGCATCTTCAGGGAAACAGGGGAGATTAAGTAGGGTTTTTTCCCTGGGAAAAATAGCTAAAAAAACTGCTGAAGAACTGAATTAACTTGGAAAACTTCCTGCCATTGGAGATGATTGAAGAGAAGAGATTAAAATAAAAGCATATCCAGACATGTGAGCGAGGAAAGGCTTCTCCCAGAGCTGGGAGCACACAATGCATCAGCTTTAATTGGCAGAATGCACAAAGACACGGTAGCAGAGCAGATTTACCTGCTTTCTGGAATTTTCCAGGGTGCTTCCTCTGCTCTCTGCAAACCTCCAAGCCCAAGAGATGCCAGATATTCCATGGGCAGACCCACCACCCCCAGGCGGTGCTGCTTTCAGCAGGGACTTCCCAACAGAGACCCTCCTGCATCCCATCCTTGTATCAACGGAAAAATTCTAATCAAAACCTGCTTCGGGCACAATTCCCAAGGCCAGCCCTGCTCTGACCCCAAAACAGGCTGTCCTCCTCCCTGTTTACTTGGATTCAAATCTTGGTTTATTGTTCAGAGAAGTGCCAAGAGGATTCCTCAGCAGGTGCAGGAGCAGAACCACACACAGGGAATTGCAGAACTCACATTTCTCCAGGTTTCTGAACAGCATTCACTGCACAGACCATTTGTTTCCATGGTCCGTTCAACCCTGGGCCTTTCCAGGTGCAAAGTGCCAGCAGAGACTAAGGAGAGTTCAATTAAGACCAATTAATTCCCAACCCCTGGACTAACCCGAGTTTTGTGCCAAGAGAGCATAAAGGGAAAAATCAACTTCTCCATAAGGAAGGACTTCAGGGGAAGCCTAAATAAGCCACCCACAAGACTATCCAAATGGAAAATCCTGGAGTATCCTGAGCTGGGAGGGTCCCCCAGGGATCAAACCCAACTCCTGACACCACCGAGGACCCCAAAATCCCCCCCATGTGTCCAAGTGTTGGACAAACACTGCTCAAAGTCCAGCAGGGAGAGTCAGACTGGGATTACACCCAGCAGAGCCCAGGGAATCATTCAGGCAGGATCAGCTCACTTCCCAACATCTTCACTCCATCCAGGGAGGATTTGCTGGGAGAAGGGTACCCTCATCTCCCTCACCTCCATCCAGAATGGACCATGATGTGCCTCCCAGGGCTCCTCAAAGGGCCTCCAGAGCCCAGTCCCTGGGATAACCCATCCCAAAGTGGAACAGAGAGCAGGAAAGTTGGGAAAAGGAGATGGACCACTAAAGGAACAGCTGATGACAAGGCTGATTTCATTGTAAAGATCTCTGAGCACCCACAGCTTCTCTCCCACCCCATTTCTGGGTGCAGACATTCCCTGGACACACAGCTCCATCCACAGCTCCTCTGCTCCCCCTCCCACATTTCGAGCAGAGCTTAAAGAAGGACACAAACTCCTGGGAATGCCATGGCTGAGGCTTGTCTGGGAGCAGGGCTGACTTACAGGTGCTCATTAAAAGAGGAAAAGGAGCCCTGGCTGTTCCCCCCCCGTGAGTGGGTGGGTTGAGCAGCACAGCCCCTGTGCCAGCACTGACACCACCGAGCATCCATCTCACAGTACCCAGTGAATCATCTTCCCCTTCTGGGAAAGAAAGAAAAGAAAAAAAGAAAACAAGCAGCAGCTCCGCAGTTATTTTCTGTTTCTTTTTCATCATTTCACCATTGCCACCTGCTGTGGGATATCTCACGCTCCATTTCCTCCAGTTCTCCATTTCTGGGTGGGGAAAGAGGCATTTCTGCCGTGCAGGTGTGGGAGGGTTGTTCGTCCTGCAGGGCTGGGAGCCCCTGGAATGGGGGGCACAGGGGCACTGCCCTGTGGGCACAGGGGGCCTGGAGCAGCCTGGGACAGCCCTCACTGCATCTGCTCCAAAACAGGGCTGTTTTGCTTCAGGGTTTCAGGAGAACAGCAGGGAAGGATGAGTTATGTGAGCCGAGCAGAAAACAAGCCTCTCCAGGAACCTGCTCTTCCCAAAGCACCTTTGAGAGATGTGACCAGCCCAGGGGTCTCTTTTCCCTCCTCTGGGGAGCAGAGCAGAGCCCCCAGGGAGGAATCCCATGCCCAAAGTCCAGTTGCCTCCTTTTTCTGTCCTCCTACCAAGCCAAAACCCAAAGACACTGTCACTTCCTTCATAACACCCCAGGAATTATTGCAGCAGCTGCTCAGCTACTCCAGGACTCAGATCCAGCTCCTTCAAACTGCACATCCATCTTTCCAAGGGAAACTAATGATTCCCCCCCTTCCCACCCCCAAGAAAATATTGCCTCAGATAGTCAGAGGCGTGTTTTATTTATCACTACTCGACAGGGTGCTGCTGCTCATCCCCCTTCACGTGGCCAAGGAGAGAGGCTGGGGAGGCACCAGGGAGGACACAAAGCCATTGCCACCCATCCCACCAGTGCTGCTGCCCCAGCACATCCCACTCCACAGGTGGGATGCAGAGGGATGGAGGCGCCACCTCCGGAGGGTGTTTTGGCAGAGCATGGATGAGCTGCCACTGCTTGGAAGCCATTTAACCAAATCCCAAATTAATTCCAGCCCAGAAAGGACAGGCTTTTCTCTGCACACGCTCATCATCAAGGGCCACGTTGTTGTGAGCACTTGTTCATGTTTCTCTGGAGTCAACAGCAGTCCAGAGAAGAAAAGACAGTTTTCCTGATGTTTCCTCTAGTTTTCCCAATCCCTGGCTCTTGCAGCAGAGGTGCTGAGGAAGAAAACCAATTTCTAATGTCTTTATTGACACACCCAGGGCTCCAACTGCTCATCACTGCCTTCCACTCACACCTGGATCTTGGGATATTTTTGCTGTTCCTGCCTAAATAACCATCTCACACAGTAGGAAGCGTTAATTACTTGACTGCAATTTTCTTGATGTGTGCTGAGCAACCCCAGTGCCTAAAGGGGCTCCAGGAGAGCTGGAGAAGGACTGGGGACAAGGGACAGGACACAGGGAATGGCAGACCCAGTGGCACACTGAACAGTGATAACGAGGAATAAACAGTAACGAGGAGTTCTGACCTTCCCGGGGCTGAGTGAGAAAAGCCACGGAGCAAATGAAATGATTCCCACTGAGCTTAAAGGGATTCCCAGTCCCTTGGGAACAAACTTTTCCCAATGCCATTAAACCAGTGACAACCTGCACACGAGGGATCAGACCTGAACTGCCCCAGGGCTGTTTTCCTCCAGGTATTTCAGCTCCCATGGGGGAACTTCCCTCTGCTCAGGGCTGGGGACAGAAAATACCCAGTGGCCCCTTTGTCACACACATCTGGGACTTGGCTGTTACTCAAATTTTCCCCGGTTTTGGGGTATTTTACCTTCATTAAAAGCACCATTTCCCCTCCAACCCTTTCCTCTCTCCATCCTGCACAGGGAAAAGCTGATGGAACTTCTCTGACCTGACAACACACTGCCAACACAAATATTTATTTTGGGGGTTCTGATGTTTATCAAACATTCGGGACAAAGAAACACTCCAGCTTCCCTTCCAGGGAAGGAAATACATCCATGAGAAGGGCAAAGAGCCACCTGCAGGAAAAGCATCCCACCTTTGGGCACTGCCAGGACAGGCAAAGCCTGAGCCCTGCTCAGCTCCCTGGCACTGGGAATCCCCCAGTTCCACTGGGAATCCCCCAGTTCCACTGGGCAGGACCCACCACCTTTCACACAGTTCTTGCCATTGGATTGCCTGTGTTCATCCTCGTGGTGAAGAGCAGGAATCCTTGAGTTTTTAACAGGGAAAACCTCCAGAAGAGAGATTATAATGTTCTCCTTCATTCTGCCTGTAGGGCAATACCCCGGGATAAAAAAAATCCTAATTAACTCTGGAAATGGCCACTTTCTGATCTTTTATTCCTCATTAAGTGCCTAAAACACTTGATTTCTGTGAAGCATTTCAATTAGTACCAACCGAATCCATTCTCATAAGCATTAAGCCAAACATTAAGCCCTGCAGAACAACATCCCCCACCCACCCTGGAGGTTTCCGAGGTTTCTTTCATGTCACAGACAGAAGTACAAGTAGACTGGTTGTTCTAAAGGGCATTTGCATGAAAGAGGCTCCTCTCTGAGCCTTGATCATCCCTTGGTTTGGAGCCTCCACTCGCTGGGACAGCACAGCGGGTTCCTGCAGGAATCAATTCCACGCCCCAGGCACGAACTCGCTGATGGGAAGCATCCAAGGGCAGTGGGAGCTTTGCCAGACACACAAATACTGTTCAATCCAACGTGTGGAAGTCCAGGGGGAGCTCACAGAACCAAGATCAGCCTTCCCTCAGGATGAAAGGGAAGTGTGGAGGTCTTGGAGGCTTTGGGGTTTTAAAGTACTGCTCAGATAGAGCCCAAATGTTCCTGCCTGGAGAGAAGAAATCAAAATACAATCGTACAGTATTGCTGGGAGAGGCAGGAAAAACAACTCACCAGCTGGAATGGAGCAAAGTCAGTGCTTAAAGGGGCACCAGGAGAGCTGGAGAGGGACTGGGGACAAGGCATGGAGGGACAGGACACAGGGAATGGCTTCCCACTGCCAGAGGGCAGGGAGGGGTGGGATATTGGGAAGGAATTGGTGGCTGGGAGGGTGGGCAGGGACTGGCACAGGGTGGGCAGAGAAGCTGTGGCTGCCCCTGGATCCCTGGGAGTGTCCAAGGCCAGGTTGGAGCAACCTGGGCCGGTGGGAGGTGTCCCTGCCCACAGCCAGCAAGATGGGCTTTAAGGTCCCTTCTCATCCAAAGCAGCCTGAGACTCCATGAGTTCTGGGATAGGAATCTGACAGATGCCAATCTGACAGAGGAAAGGACATGAGCTTTTTAAGCCCCTCAGAATAGGAAGAATCACTTCTGCCCACCAGAGATGCTCCTGTGCCCTACAGCTCAACCTGTACCCAATAAAACCTGCACAGTTCTGGTTTCTGGGGCCTGCTCTTTTTAAATCACATCCCTCTAAGTGCAAATTGGCAGCACATTCTGATACACATTCCTTACTTTCCATGATGACTTTATGATTTTCTTAAGAATAATTTTATAGTCCCCACTGAACTCCTGCATGAGGACACCCCATTCCAGAGAAGTGTGTGAGGAGTTCACCTCTGGTTTTATCTTCTGGAACATCAAATCTCATTTTATGCCTTTGGAATGGGCTGAGCCTGTAGCAGTTTGGGAAGAAAGTCAGCAAGAGAAAGACAAAGGGATATTTCATTGATTAAGAGCACAAAGGGAGAAACTCTGCATGGAGAGATTATCTCTAATGACTGAAGGGTTTAATATGCATTTTAAATCTTGCCTCATTATAAGCTACACTTAATTACAATGCATCAATCTTAAAATTACTGGAAAGGAGTAGAAAAATCCCACATGGAAACCAAGGAGCATGTCATAAATAGGTACCTTTGCTGTAAGGACAGTTGATGATCACATGTGACCCCTTAAAACAGCCCAAATGCTCCTGCACAGGAATCCCAGGCTCAGTATGGAACAAACATCTGGAGGATGTGTTATCTGCTGGGAAGTGTTGGCTGCCCAAGGGCCTGGACCCTCTCTGTGTTCCTGAGCATCCCAGCCAGAGCTGCCAGGGATCCTTGGGAAGGGCTCCCCAGCCAGTCCCTGCAGGGCAGGCACTGCCCTGCCCAGCCCTCAGTGCCAGCATCTCCTCCAGGACAGCTGAGCTGGGCAAAGGCCATCCTTCAGGCCCAGGGGCAGTGCCCTGCTCGCCCACCCACAGCCAGGCTGGCCTCTGCACGGGGCTCATAACAGGGTGGCCAAATCCTGACATTCCAAGTGTCACCAGTCCCTGGCTGTTCCTCGCACAAAGGGCTGTTGGCTGGGACCAGCTCAGTGATGGAGCAAGAAATGGAGCTCTGCTTTCATGGAATGCCCCAAACAGGAAGGGATCCCCAGGGACCATCCAGTGCAACCCCTGGCCCTGCACAGACACCCCAACAATCCTCCCATCCCTGCCCCATTGTCCAAACCTTCCTGGAGCTCTGGCAGCCTTGGGGCAGTGCCCACCACCCTCTGGGGAAGGACCTTGTCCTGAGATCTCACCTAACAAATGCATTAAAGTCCAGTTGTAACTCCCACACCTGGAGCAGAAACCAGCACCAGGCTGCAAAGTGCATTCCCTAAACCCCAGTTTGTAGGTGGGCACTGGAAATGACACCTGGGAGTTTCCAGGGCAGGAACACAGTAGGTGTTCCTTCCTGAGTCCTTCCAGTGCCTAAAGGGGCTCCAGGAGAGCTGGAGAGGGACAAGGGACAGGACACAGGGAATGGCTTCCCACTGCCAGAGGGCAGGGATAGGTGGGATATTGGGAAGGAATTGGTGGCTGGGAGGGTGGGCAGAGAAGCTGTGGCTGCCCCTGGATCCCTGGGAGTGTCCAAGGGCAGGTTGGACGGGGCTTGGAGCCACCTGGGCTGGTGGGAGGTGTCCCTGCCCATGGCCGAGGGTGGGATGGGATTTAATGTCCCTTTCCACTCAAACCATCCTGGCATTTCATGACATTCCAGATCTTCTGTGCTCAGCCAAGGTACTTGTTTGTACCAGGAAAATACAAGAGCTCAGCAGCAGTTCCTGTTTCCCCCTGCCCAGCATTTTCCCTCCACTGGAAGGGATACTCTTAAATCCTGCATGTTTAGCCACCCTTCGGCTGTTCCCAAATCCAGCTGTTCTCAGTCTATCCACCCAACAAACAAATAGGACTCTGTTTTAAGGAGCAGAGGCTCTGACAGGGTATTTGAGAGCATCTACTGATGAAGGCAGCCCCTCAGCCAGCAGGTCCACACTTGGGGTCTCTGCTCCAGGGCTAAACAGCAAGTCTTGGCTCCCCAGAGCCAGGTCACTGATCCCTGTGGAGCCACCAATTCCCTGCCCTCTGGGGCATCCCTGCACTCCCACTCCTCCCCAAGGCTGATATAAACACATCTTGTCCTTGGGAATATTTCCTGACAAAATACTGCCCTCGTCCCACAAAGCCTCCCCAAAATCTCCTTCTCTCCCTGACTCAGTTGGGTAATTCAGTGCAGGGAAGGCACAGCCACGTCCACCAGCAGGGCAGACAGACCATCCCAACACCTCCCTGGCCTCCAGAGCCAGGACTGAGATGAGTGGTGGCTCCAGGTCCGATGGAGAGCCACCACCCACTAACAGGATGAGTTATCTGAGTGCCTGCAATCCAGTTATGAGCAGCACAGCAGCTTTCTGGGGAGCATCCACAAAGCCTCTCCTGGAGGACATGGCCTTTTCCACCTTTATCACCATCAAAACTGCCCCACAAAGAACTGAAGCCACAGAGAAACAGAGAATTAAAACTTAACACCACTACAGCAGAGAATTGCCAAGCTCTGCCTTTGCTACCTGAGAGCAGACAACAGTGCACAACAAAATAAATCACAAGCTGGACAGCACAGGGCTTGTCTTTAATGAGCTTCCCCAGAAACCTGTCACTGGCAGGAAGATTTGCAGGTTCTGCTCCGTGGAAGGGAAGGAGGACAGTCCCCACTGCCCACAGGGAGGCTGCAAAGAGGCAACAAACTCCTGCTTTGGGGGAAATGGATCCTCATTTGGGTACTTTCAGCAGCTTTCACATCACCAACACGATCTTGGTTTGTGCACAGAAGGTTTATCTCCATAAAACAGAACCACAACAATATCAAGGCCAAAAGAAACACCCAGATGTAGAAAAGGTCTGACCAGCTCAGTAAGAACTGGTCCAGAGGGCAACAGCAGCCAAGCTCTAACTATATAACTATACTTTGAACTGCATCTATTAAACTGTACCTCAAACCACAACCCTCACCCTTAGTGGGCAATTCAAACTGCTCTCCCCCTCTCCTGGCCAGAGCTGAGCTCCAAAATAGAGGGAGCTGCCCAGGGCAATATCATTTGGGAAGGAATGTCCAGCAACAGAGTAACCTGAGCCTCACCCAAACCCTCCAGCACTAACACACCTCCCTCAACCAACAGAGCTCTCCAGGTGGCTTCTCTCCATCCTGCTTCCCTAATAGCTCACTTCCCATCCAGTCCATATTCTCTCCTGATAATTTCCCAATAATCGCCATTTCCAAGCCCCCAAAAAGACAAAACCAAACCCTTACCTTTGCTGATGTCAGCCACCACCTCCAGAAGCAGCATCCACATTGACCTTCTCCACACCCAGCAGTAGCCCTGCACACCCTCATTTACAGGCAGAGCAGCCACTACCAGGTGTAGGAAATGATCCTCCTCCCTGAGCAGCTGCACTTGGAGGGATGTTATTAAAAATTTCCCATCCCCGGGAGTGTCCAAGGCCAGGTTGGACAGGGCTTGGAGCAACCTGGGCTGGTGGGAGGTGTCCCTGGCCATGGCAGGGGGTGGCATGAGATCAACTTTGAGGTTCGTTCCCACCCAAAATAATTCTGGGATTCGGTGAAAACAATCCTTCTCTTCAATTACTAAAGCTGGAGAGGTACCACCTGTGTTCCTGGAAAGGCCCCTTTCTCTCAGGTTATCCCCACGTTGCTACTTCAGACCTGCAAAACACCTGGCCCTGCTTTTCCACCTCCCCAGTGCTCCAGAGACAACATCATCATCATCCTGTTATGGCATTTTTCATCTGGAGGTGCCAAAACCCAACACCCCAAATACCTGTAACTTCAAAATGGGCACATCCCCAGGGTGTTTGTGCAGGTGATCAATCATTAGCAACCCCCCTGTTCATTAAGGTGCTGATTAAAAGAGATGAGCAACAAAGCCGCACCTGCTTTCTAAATGGATCTGCCTTCAGGGTAAATATCTTCCCTCTCCAGGATGGGCAAACAGAATGTCACCAGTGTTTAATTTGTACCAGCCATTCCAGAGGCAGAGGAACCTCTGGGAGAGCAGCTCTCGGGATGAACCACTGCTAAGAATAACACTCCAGTCAATTAAAAATTGAAGGATGGTGTGTCACCAAAGGACAGAAAACGTTCTGGGGATGTTTATGGTGATTATTATTGATATGCCACTGCAGCAATCCCAAAGCTGCAGCTAAAGCAGGACTTTAACCTGGGGGGATATTGTCATGCTCATACAAAATTGAAGTCAAAACTTAAATTCTAGACGTAATGTCTGGGTTTAGCACAGAGGGAAGGAGTTTGGTACACTCCTGTGGGATCAGTTCAGATGGCTTAATAAGGCCGAGCTCAGGGGCTGAGGACAGCACAGGCCACCAGGGATGACCAGCTGCGTCAGAGTTCCCAGGGAATTTGGAGTGGGATTGAGTTCCCTGCTCAGGAGCTGCAGGATCCAGAACAGACACCAGCACAAAGGAGGGTAATCCCACAGACCCCAAACTACCCCCACAATAATCCCACCTCTGGCAGGAGCTGGTGGCTGTTTGGGCTCCAGCCCTCCAGTTACCAGGCAGGGAAATGGGAAAAGCTTACCCAAGGAATCTACAGCATTCCCCTCATGCTTTTAGTGCTGCTGGACTTCCAAAGTGGTGTCTAGAAAGCCAGCCCAGAGGCGAGCGCTGGAGCTGGCACAGAGTGGATGGCTCCGACAGGACCAGAGCAGGAACAGCTGGAACAGGAGCCACTGCTGGGGCTTTGCTTCTCTTTGAACAGCTTCATTTATGCAGATCGGGGGTTTGCCCCCAGATGTTCAATAACCTGGTCCTTGCAGTGATTACCCAGTTCTCTCTCTGTTCTTCCTCTAAATGTCCATTTGGCACCACCTCCCCACCCTCCCAGCAGGAATTCTCCCCAGTATCCCATCTATCCCTGCCCTCTGGCAGTGGGAAGACATTCCCCTTTGTCCCATCACTAATCTTACACCTTCACATTTTCTCCCAGGTTATTTTCTACCTTTACCATTTACTTTGGCAGATTTATTTCTCTGTGATTTTTCCCAGAAGGGGGTGAATAACTTGACAGTCCCAGCTGCCTGTCCCCAAGGCAGGGAGACCCAAACCGATACAGGGAGTTGATCCAAGTCTGTGCAGGGACCTGAAGACCACTGAATATGAATTCCCATTATCAGGAACACGCTTCCCAGGTGACAGTAAAGTCCAGCCTGGAGGAGGAAGGAGACTTGCAGCAGTGAGGTGTGAGCTGTTCCCAGACAGTTCCTGGGAGCTCTGGGATGTTTGCTCGTGGGGTGGCTGCAGGTCCAGACCTTTCTCTCCCTGGTCCTGCACGTTCAAAGCAACCCTCCTAAACAACCCATGGGCGCATTTGTACCCCCGGTGCTGTGACAGAAACTCCCCTGAGAGTTTAGTTCTTAAATCCTACCCTGCATCCACAAAGGCATTGAAACCTTCAGCGCTGAGAACCGGAGGGTTAACAAGGACGCTTCCCACTCCTCTCAGGGTCCCAAACTGCTTCCCAGGATCTCTGGGGGCTGTTCCTGCCCTGTCACACGGGTGGGGACACAGAAATCCCAGTGCTGAGATGCTGCAGAGGCACCTGGAAGGATGCTGTGGCTCCCAGCCAGGATATTGTGCTGGAGCCACTCCGTGTTGCAGTGGAATATTGAAGGACTGCGGGAGCGCCGGGCAGTTGATATTAAGGCCATCAGTCAGAGAGCAGCACTGCATTAGTCAAGCAGCTTCCTGAGCTCTGCCACTGCTGGGAGAGCTCTCCAGAGTTTATTCTTTCCACTTAATGCAGGAGTTGAGAGAAAGAAAAAAAATTGAGTCAATAACCCAAAGTTGCGTTTTCCTCTGTTCAAATGGGAACTCAGAATACTCAGAATGTGAACTTGTGAGTCATTCCACACCCTTTGCATGGAATTATGGAATCTCAGGATGGTTTGGGTTAGAAGCGACATTAAATCCCATCCAGTCCCACCCCCTGCCATGGGCAGGGACACCTCCCACCAACCCAGGTTGCTCCAAGCCCCGTCCAATCTGGCCTTGGACACTCCCAGGGATCCAGGGGCAGCCACAGCTTCTCTGCCCACCCTGTGCCAGTCCCTGCCCACCCTCCCAGCCACCAATTCCTTCCCAATATCCCCCCCATCCCTGCCCTCTGGCAGTGGGAAGCCATTCCCTGTGTCCTGTCCCTCCATGCCTTGTCCCCAGTCCCTCTCCAGCTCTCCTGGAGCCCCTTTAGGCCCTGGAAGGGGCACTGTGTTCTCCCTGGAGCCTTCTCTCCTCCAGGGGAACCCCCCCAGCTCTCCCAGCTTGGCTCCAGAGCAGAGGGTCTCCAGCCCTGGAGCATCTCCAGGGCCTCCTCTGGATTCTCCAGCAGCTCCACGTCCTTCTTCGGTCGTGGGGCCAGGAGCAATTTTCTTAAGCTCTGTCTCAGAGTTCAGGTTCTCAGTGTCTGTCAGTGCCCAGGAACTCAACAATGCACTGAGAACTTCTCTGGGCTTTGACCGAGACCAGTCATGGGTATCTGGTGGCCCCAAGCCCACCCAGAGAGCCCCCGTGGAGCCCTGGCAGGAGGAGCTGCGGGGCAGGGGCGAATCCCGGCGTCCTTGACGAGGAATTGGGACTGACAGGCCATTGTGCCGAGGCCAGGATGGTCAGAGCTGTGTGACTGGGTGGGAAAGAAGGCAAAGTGAGCCCCAAAGCAAATAGCTCGTTAAAATCAGAGCGAAAAAGACTCCAGATGGAAAATAAGTCTCCGTAAGCCGCTCCGGCCGCAAAGCTCCTTCTGGGATCAGGGACATTCTTACGTAACTTCGGCCAAGTTCGGGAAATCCTTTCACTGGCTTTGTTTGTGTGAGTGGCTCAAACCAACCCCGACCTCCACCTTCCCACACGGATCCTCCCGGCCCCTGGGCCATCCCCACCGGGCACAGCCGCCAGTGGGGCACTTTGGACACTGGGAACGCCTCCCTCCCTGGGATGGGCACTGGGATGGGCACTGGGATGGGGCAGACACCCTGCGTGGTGCCCAGTTCAGCACAGGGGGCTGTGGGGGGTTTCCATCAGCTTTGCTCCCCGGGGCAGTTTCCAAAGGCTGGACTTGATGATCTTGGAGGTGTTTTCCAGCCCTAATGGTTCTGTGATCCCCGTGGATTACAAGGGCTGCAGGAGAGCACGATCCAGGCAGGGAGGCAGCTTTATCAGGCTGTTATTACACGCCCACTGATTGCAAAGGCACTCACATTTCCATATTCAAAGGGAGAATTTAACTGAAAATGTCACACTAATGCAGACATATTACATTCCAAAATGTCCTATTAATGCAGATATATTAAATATGCATTAAAATATTAAATATCAATAATTATATAATAATATATTGATTACATGTTGATACAATTATGTGTATTATGTATATTATACATACATATTGTTGGCTGCTCAGAGGAGTGGGGGCTGCCAGAGCCCATCCTTCTCCTTCCCACCCTTCTCCTTTCCATCCTTCTCCTTTCCATCCCTGCTCTTTCCCCATCCCTGCTCTTTCCCATCCTTCTGCTTCCCATCCCTGCTCTTTCCCATCCCTCTCCTTCCCATCCCTCTCCTTCCCACCCTTCTCCTTCCCATCCTGCTCCTTCCCACCCTGCTCCCCGTTACTGTGCCATGTGCCCAGCCACCAGCAGTTCCCTGCTAATTAACATCCCGGCGCTAATCAGAGAGTGAGCACGGCCCAGATGTTTGCCCTGCTCCCAGGCCGGGATGCCAAGATGCCCAGAGCCCCCCTGGTGCCAGGAGCAGCTCCCTGACCCTGATCCCGGCTCAGCCCCAGCTCAGCAGCTGCCCTGCCCTCGTTCCCCTCCCGGGCAGTGGCATCAACATCTGGCAGGAGCTGAAATCTCCACAGGCAAAGTGAGTCCTGGGGCAGCTGCTGCACATCTGGTGACTGCTCTGCCATCCCAGGACACTTCCCTTTGAGAAACACCCTCCTGGGGGCTCCACAGGGCACTGCCTTTGTCACCTGCTCTCCAGGGAATTCCCTTTGGGATCACTGTGGCCAGAGGGGAGGGGGGCACTCTCCATGCCCATAATCTGGTCCTGCAGTGGAGCTGGGGGGGCTCAGCCTGGAGAAAAGGAGGCTCAGGGGGGACCTTCTCACTCTCTGCAACTCCCTGATGGATCCAGGTGGGATTGGGTTAGGGAACAGGGACAAGAGGAGAGGGAACGGCCTCAGGCTGGGCCAGGGCAGGGGCAGGTCAGAGATTGGGAAAATTCCTTCCTGGAAAGGCTGTCCAGCCCTGGCACAGCTGCCCAGGGCAGGGCTGGAGTCACCATTCCCAGGAGTGGACAAAACCCCCCATGGATGTGCCCCTGGGAGACGTGGTTCACTGGTGACCACAGTGGTGGTGCTGGGTTGAGGGTTGGATTTGATAAACCTAAAGCTCTCTTCCAACCTTACTCATTCCATGACTCCATTATATCTCAGGTTTGATAGATAATCAGTCACTACCAGCACTATCCCTCCAAGCAGAATTCCACACAGGAATGATCGGATCCCACCTCGTGCCCGGGGTCCTGTGCAGGACCATTAGTTTCCTGAATGCCAAGCACCACCAGGGGGCATTTAAGCCAACAAGACAACAGGAGAACTCGGAGGTGCCCAAGGACATCTTTCTAAAACTTGATTAGGGCACCTCCACACCCTCAGCCAAATTCCTTGGATCACACTCTGGAGGCCAGCCACGCAAACTCCAACCAGACTGCACTGTCTGGATCTCATTCCAAGAGTTTCCAGTCAGGGAAGAATTTAAACCCAGTGTGGAGGAGCCAGAGAGCAACAACAAGGTCGAGGCACTGGTTGTTTTGTGCTTTCTTGCATTAAAGGCAGCATTAAACCTCTCCCATAAGTGGCCTCTCCAAATCCAGTATTTTATATCCTCTAAAAATTCCCTGTGCTGGAAACATTGATGATGGGCCAGCTGGAGGAGAGTGGCCATGTCCTCATCCCCACCACTCCCAGGTACCACAGAGGGACATGGAGAGCCCAGGGTTGGAGAGCCCAGGGATGTGGGATGGAGAGCTCAGGGATGTGGGATGGAGAGCCCAGCGATGCAGAGCCCAGGGATGCAGAGCCCAGGGATGTGGGATGCAGGGCTCAGGGATGCAGAGCCCAGGGATGTGGGATGCAGGGCACAGGGATGCAGAGCCCAGCGATGCAGAGCCCAGGGATGTGGGATGGAGAGCCCAGGGATGTTTGGTCCAGCGATGCAGGGCCCAGGGATGCAGAGCCCAGGGATGCAGAATCCAGGGATGTGGGATGCAGAGCCCAGGGATGTGGGATGCAGAGCCCAGGGATGTGGGATGCAGAGCCCAGGGATGCAGAGCCCAGGGATGTGGGATGCAGAGCCCAGGGATGTTTGGTCCAGCGATGCAGAGCCCAGGGATGCAGAGCCCAGGGATGCAGAATCCAGGTCCTTTGCCTTTGTTCTCACACTCCTGTGTATCCAGGAGGAGCTCCAGTCCTAACAAAGCTGGCACCTGCCACTATGTTAATGAGTTCCTTGCTCATCAGGGTGGCAGCAGGGCCGCATGAACTTGGAGAATGGTTCCAAAGGTGACTTTGGACCAGACCGAGGGGGACAACGGGAGCTGAATATGCAGCAAGGGCAGAGGAAGCCACAGCTCGAGGAGCACCAGATGTTCTGCTCATTGACCTGCTGTGTTGTCTGACCACTTGGACACAAAAATCAGCAAAGTGACAAGAAACCCATCCCCAGTGTCACAATTGTCCTTGAAGATGTTGAGTTGCTGTTACTGGCTTGAATTAGGCCATTTTTGGGTTGTCACTAATAAATGACACGCAGTAATAACAGCCCTGAGCCCCCGCCCGGCTCTCCAACAACTCGGCTGCTCCAGACACGAACTGTTAAACACAGGCAAGGGAGAATCTGTTTGATTCTTTGGATAATCTTCAAATAAAGCCCCGATTTGGCTGAGAGTGCTCTCACTTTGCAGCCTCGGCTCCTAATTTGTAGATAAACCACTTTGGGAGGGCTATTCATCAGCAGATGGATTATCCCTGCTTTCGTCCCTGTACCCATTCGCAGCTCTGGCTGAATCACCAACAGCTTTAAGGGCAGTGTGAGCACCACATCCCCAGCCCGTCCCTCGTACTGATGAGGAGGGGATGCTCTTCCTCCACCTCTCCTGGATATCACAGAGTCTTCCCGACCCCTTGGGAGAAGATGGAGAATGTGTCAGAGGGGAGAATGAATCTCTCCATGAGAAGTGTTTGTGAGGAAGGGGCTGGGCTGAGTTGCCCTGCCAGGACCCACCAGGCCAGTCCTTCCTCACGGGGGGACTTGGAGCACAAGGTGGGGTCGGTCACAGGTGGGACTCCATGTCTCAGTGATCTTTTCCAACCCCAGTGATTCTGGGATTTTATGAAATGAAATTGACTTTATGCTTCATGTAACTAACAACAGTCGCATTTGATTCGTTAGAAAACAAGTCGATAAAGAACTTTTAAACCATTTCCATTTAAAAATGAGTCATTTCCAGCAGAAAATCCATTGAAGTGTTGATTTCGGAGCTGACTGAAACTCAGCAGGTGTGAAAAAACATCAGCAGCATCTCCCCCAGAGAACTCCATCCTCTTCATATAAAAAGCCTCATCAGCCTCTGATGCTGATTAAAAAAGGCCACTTTTCCCCACCCTCATCAATGTTTAAAAGACCATTTTAATCCCAGCCCAGGCTGTGGACTTGGACAACATGGAAGCAGCAGGAGATGATGGGAGAACAATCCCCATCCCAAAGGACCTCGCTGGAATTGTTAAAGGCTTTTTTAGTTGCTTTGGAAACATAAAATCCAGCAATAATTGGATAAAATCAAAGCTCTGATTAGCCAGTCCTCCTAATAAAGCTGCACGTTAGGGGGGCAGCACATCAAATTTTGAGAAGAATTCAATTGTAGGGTCTTTAGCATGAAATTTCCAACTGGTTTGGGTTGGAAGGGACTTCAGAGCCCATCCAGTGCCACTCCCTGCCATGGGCAGGGACATCTCCCACTAGGTCAGGCTGCTCCAAGCCTTGTCCAGCCTCACTTACAACCGAGAAAGATAAAATTGAAAGACAGGTATAAGTTTATTTTCCCAAGAATTGGAGCCAAGCTGACCCTGAAGCTCCTCAATAATAAATCTTCAGGGATCCTCCTGGTATTTAGTGCAACAGGAGCAGGAAGAAGTGGGAAAATCTGGTTATTACAGTGTTACCTGCTCTCGTTGTCTGTGTGAAGCAGAGGGATAAACAGCTTTGGATGGGACCTCTCCTGGGAGCAGTTTTTTTTCCCAGGAATAAAGGACTGGACTTGCTCAGGTCCTTGCAGTGAGTTATGGAGCCATGAACATGTGCATCAAAGTGACATTTATTGGGGCTCCTTCACCTTGCTGTACATATTGAACAAGTCCTGGAGTCATTAATGGGAGGTTTGCTGAGCCTGGTTTAAAATGCAAATGTTGTGCAGGAGCAGCAGCCACACCATCAAAAAGCACTTGTTCTGAGGGGGTTTAAGGTTTTTGGTAGGTTATCACAGGCAACACCTCCTTCCTTTTAGATCATCAGACATTTCAACAGCTTCTCTCTAGTTCTGGCACATCTTTAATAGATAGATATTATAATCTCTCTATATAATATATTGAGATAGCTAAACGTTATATCTAGATACCTAAATATTCTGCCTAGATATAATAAATGTAGCAATAAATCTTCACTGGGTTAGGCTGGAGTGTCTCTTGGTAGAATTGTACCTCCATCCTGACCACACTCAGGGCTGTTTTCCTGGACTCCCATACTACCCAAAGCCATCCAAAGCCGATGCTAATGTTTCCTCATTTATTATTTAATTGTTTATTCCTCATTTATTATTATTACCATTATTTCCCCATTTCCAGCTCGTTCAGACAGAGCACAATTCCCCCTCCTGCTGCCACACTTGGCCTGTGGGCAGTGCCAGCTTGGAAGTGCACCACAATTCCCAGCACGTTTTGTGGAGATACACCAAACGTGATGGCCCAAATCCCATGGTTTGGCTTCCAGTGGGTGCAAAGAGGGTGCAAACACTGCGGTCCCTCCTTGGCACAGCCCTGGGGAGGTGAGGGTGGCACAGGGTGCCCTCCAGCAGCTGCTGCTCCTCCACTCTGCCCGCCGCTGCTGCTGACGCTATTCCTGCTCTCTGCATTCCCTCCTCGTCCTCCTCCTCTCTGTGGGATCCCGGTGGCAGCTTTTCCTGAGTCTGGAGTGCTGAGATCCGTCTCTGTGGGTGTGGGTTGTGCAGCCCAGCACCCCCAGCCCTGGTGCCATCTGTGCCCACGCCAGGCTGTGACTGCCATGGCGACTGTTATTCTTCACCAGGACTGTTTAGTGTCCAACAAGGACATTCCACACTCCTTGTCACCAAAATATCACAGAGTTACGGACGGGGTTGGGTGGAAGGGACCTTAAAACCCATCCAGTGCCACCCCTGCCATGGGCAAGGACACCTCCCACTGTCCCAGGTGCTCCAGCCTGGCCTGGGACACTTCCAGGGCTCCAGTGGCAGCCACAGCTTCTCTGTGATCCTTCCCTTTGTGCCCCTCAGTGAGGGGAGACTGCAGGAAACACGGAGAGAGACCCTGGACAAGGCATGGAGGGACAGGACACAGGGAATGGCTTCCCACTGCCAGAGGGCAGGGATGGGTGGGATACTGGGAAGGAATTGGTGGCTGGGAGGGTGGGCAGGGACTGGCACAGGGTGGGCAGAGAAGCTGTGGCTGGCCCTGGATCCCTGGGAGTGTCCAAGGCCAGGTTGGACGGGGCTTGGAGCCACCTGGGCTGGTGGGAGGTGTCCCTGCCCATGGCAGGGGGTGGGAGGATGAAACGACATTTAAAGTCCCTTCCCTCCCAAACCATCCTGGGATTCTGGGATCCTCAGGGAGTTCAAGGCACCGCAAGCTGTGGGATGTGCTGTTTAGGAATGTTTTGTGTCTGGTGCTATGGAAGAGGAGGATCCACTGATTAATTTGGAGTCACCCCATGGAACCCCCAACTCATCCCTCACTCTCTTCACTGCCCAGGCACCAGGAGAGCAGATCCAGAAGTGCCAGTGGCTGGGAGCACAAAAATCTCCAGGCTGGACAAAGGGACAATCGTGGACCTACGGATGCATTTAGCAATGGAAGGGATTTTTGTGGCAATGAATGACAAATGTGGAAAAACAGAATCACCGAATCACAGAATCTCCTGGGCTGGAAGGGTCATGGGGGTCACTGAGTCCAACTCCTGACAAAACAGCCAGGGCAGCCCTTGGCCAGGTGGGACTGGGATCTGCAGCACCTTGGTCAGATCCAGAGGGCTGGGATGGGAAAGGCAATGGAGGGGTGGTTTCAGGGGCACAGGGGCACGAGGGGGGACTGAGGATCAAAGACAAACAAAATAACACACTTTTCTTCATTATTGTCCAAGAAAACTGCCACTCACACCTTGATTTTCCCTCCCTGCCAGGCTCTTCGAGCCCATGGGGACCTCAGGAGCAGCAGCTCCTGCTGGGACCATTGATTACCCCCATTCCCAACAAGCTTAGAAGACATGATTATGTGAAAAGCAGCTTTCAGGCCATCATTTATTACCTGTTCTAATTCCAACACAAAGCACTAGTTAATGCTGTTGTAGGAACATCAGTACCAACATTTATTAAATGCCAGTGGCACGGATGAATTGTTTTTTCACATTAAAAATGGTAATATATTTAGATAAAAGCCCAGACCAACAGAATTTCGTATTTATTTCTACCAAAAGCACAAAAGACCCAGCAAATTGCACTTTAACTGCTGAGGAAGAGAGTTTGTAAGTCATTTCAGATCCACAGTGGAATTGTGTCTGAGCTGCTGTTGTGAAGATAAGAAGGAAGTGTTTTTGTGGGTTTTTTTAACTGCTTTTTGCTCATTATTTTATAGAATCATCCCAGACTGGTTTGGGTGGGAACGGATATTGAGAATTATCCGGTTCCACCCCCTGCCACGGGCAGGGATACCTTCCACCAGCCCAGGTGGCTCCAAGCCCCGTCCAATCTGGCCTTGGACACTCCCAGGGATCCAGGGGCAGCCACAGCTTCTCTGCCCACCCTGTGCCAGTCCCTGCCCACCCTCCCAGCCAGCAATCCCTTCCCAATATCCCACCCATCCCTGCCCTCTGGCAGTGGGAAGCCATTCCCTGTGTCCTGTCCCTCCATGCCTTGTCCCCAGTCCCTCTCCAGCTATCCAGGAGCCCCTTTAGGCACTGGAATGGTCTCTCAGGTGTCCCTGGAGCCTTCTCTCCTCCAGAGGAACATTCCCAGCTCTCCCAGCCTGGGTCCAGAGCAGCTCTGGGGTCACTGGACCCATAACATCATTCCCATTTATTTTCTACCAGGAGCCGAAAGGGAGCAAAAGGTTTTACTGGAGCTTCTCTCCTGTCCCACCCCAGTAGGAGGGTGGGATTTCCCTCAACCCACCGGCACATCCTTCTCCCGCTTTTCTTCCTTTCTTCTCGGGATTTTGCCCTGGGAACACGGGGTGTTTCTTTAATGCATCTCTATTGCCTGGAAAAGAGCTCGGTGACAGCTCAGAACAGACACACCCGAGATTTCAGTGCTGAGAACGCAGGACGGCGGCGACCCCTTGGGAAAAGCTGAAGGAACAAGGAATTCTCGTCTCCTTCGCAGCAAACGTGCAGAGCTGGGACGATGAAGAAATCACCTCAAGCCACCCGCAGCTTTCCAGGACCACTCGCTTCTTCTCACCAGGCAGTTGGAAAAGTGCAAATTTGGACACGCCCCAAGTTCTGTACCCAAAAGGGAAAAAATCAGGGAACATTAAAATCCCTACAAACCCCAAGTGAGGGGGTTTGTACCATTCAGGGGAGTCTATTTAGAGGGATGTTTTCCTGGAAAATTGTTTGCTTTCCTCCCACACTCTGCACAGGCTCCATTAGTGGCTGACAATGTGCCAGCTCAGACCGTCAGGTTGGATCCCATTTCCTGGATTCATGGCAGCAGCGGCTGGAAGTCTCCATCTATAAATGCAGGAGCATCCACTGATTTTCCAGCTGCTCTTCTTTTATTCCTTCTCAAAAAGCCTCTTTCCCACATCCGTCATAACCCAAGGAGGGAGCAGAGACTCCAAGAGCAACAGTGGAGCTGGGAAGGGGCTGGAGCTGCAGGAGTGGCTGAGGGAGCTGGGGGGGCTCAGCCTGGAGAAAAGGAGGCTCAGGGGGCACCTTCTGGCTCTCTGAACTCCCTGCCAGGAGGGGGGATCCAGAGGGTCGGGCCCTGCTCCCAGGGAACATTCCTTCAGGGAGAGTGCTGTCCAGCCCTGGCACAGCTGCCCAGGGCAGGGCTGGAGTCCCCACTCCTGGAGAGATTTAAAATCCATGTGGATGTGGCACCTGGGGACACTTGGGTCAGTGGTGGCTTTGGCAGTGCTGAGGGATGGGTGGACTTGATGGTCTTAAAGCTTTTTTCCAACTTAACCCTCCCATGATTCCATCCTTGAGCATCATTCCCCTTAATACCATTTCCCTTTCCTGTCCCTTCTCCATCTCCTCTCTGTGGCCCTTCCCATGCATTTGTTCACCTCCAGAGGCCCCTTTCCCAAAAGCAGCCCAGGCCAAGTGCCAGGAGGGGAGGAAGAATGGGATGGAAAGCTCAGCCTGGATTCCCAAAGCCACTCCTGCAACCCCAGGGTGTGTGAGCGTGTGAATAATTCATGGCCTGGGATATCATACCCGGCCTTTGTAGGTCACAGTTCTCAGCGACAGACGTTCCTCACACACCAACTGCTTCCAGCTGATGGACGGAGTGAAACTTAATCCAAATCTGTGAATTATTGGGAAAGCTAAAAATAAACTTTCAGAAATCCCCCGTGGATGTTGTGTGTGCTCTGGGAAGTGCAGGGAGGGATTTCACAGGCTGTGATAAAGAAATACTGAATCACCTACACGTGCTGAGGATTTTTGGGAGCCATTCAGGGAACAACAAGGGCTGAAAGATTGTGTTTCAATCCACAAATGAGGAAAAAGGAAGGCAGAAGGGATAAGGCCACCTGAGCATGACCGTGTTAACTCTCAACACTCTTTCAGTGACATGGAATTGGATCCTGTTGACCGTCTTTGCTTCCAGAGAGCTGGGTGGTGAGAGAAATCTCAAAGCTATGGGGAAAATCTGACCCTGCTCAGGCAAAGGTGGAAGTTCAGGTCAGGGATGGGCTGTTTCCATAAAACACAGCCATGAACTGGCACTGCCGGGGCACCTCCAGTGCTGGGGGCACTGCTGGGACCCTCAGACAGGGCTCAGTTCTGCCCCACAGCCCAGGCAGGGCTCAGTTCTGCCCCACTGCCCAGGCAGGGTCCAGCTCTGCCCCACTGCCCAGGTAAGGCTCAGTTCTGCCCCACTGCCCAGGCAGGGCTGTGCCCCACTGCCCAGGTAAGGCTCAGCTCTGCCCCACTGCCCAGGCAGGGCTGTGCCCCACTGCCCAGGTAAGGCTCAGCTCTGCCCCATTGCCCAGGTAAGGCTTAGTTCTGCCCCACTGCCCAGGTAAGGCTCAGCTCTGCCCCACTGCCCAGGCAGAGCTGTGCTCCACTGCCCAGGTAAGGCTCAGCTCTGCCCCACTGCCCAGGTAAGGCTCAGCTCTGCCCCACAGCCCAGGCAGGGCTCGGTTCTGCCCCACAGCCCAGGCAGGGCTGTGTCCCACTGCCCAGGTAAAGCTCAGCTCTGCCCCAAAGCCCAGGCAGGGCTCGGTTCTGCCCCACTGCCCAGGCAGGGCTCAGCTGTGCCAACACTCCTGCTGGGGTTCCAGATGCTTTCTGTTTATCGGGAATATTTCTTGAAATATTAGACCAGGCTCTGCAGAGTCCTGTCGACTTTTAACATGTATTTATTTTGATTTTTTCGTATTAATGATAGTCAGGAGAGACTTGAAAGAAGAGCAGCAGTTTGTTCTCCCAGTTGTGACACTGACAGCTGGAGGAGGAACAGGACAGCCCTCGTTTGCCTGCTTTGTACAACAAATACAGAAACCTGGCGTGTGGTTTCACAGACAGCACCTGCATTAATCAAAATGTGGCTTTATACATTTTTAATATGAACTGTCAGTCACACAACAACCTGCTGTGATTGTGGCTGCTGTTTATGCACAGCTTTGAAGCAAATGCCTTGGACAGGCACATTTTCAGGGTTGTCCTGCAGAGCACAGAGTGGGACTTGGATGGATGAGGAGCTGGAAGGCAAAATCTGTGGGTGGGAAGGGGCTGGGGGTCAGCAGGGAGGGGAAATCATGGAATCCCAGACTGCCTTGGGTTGGAAGGGACATTAAAGCCCATCCAGTTCTGTGCCCATGGGCAGGGACACCTTCCACCAGCCCAGGTTGCTCAGAACCACATCCCAGTGATTCCAACCCCTCCCCTGGTGGGATCTGGTGCCAGGGAAAGGTACCCTCAGCCTTGCTCCCACCCAGATCTGCTCTGCACCGTCTCTGCCTTCCATCCAACTGGCACCCCTGTCCTCCATCCAACTGGCACCCCTGCCCTCCATCCAATGGGTACCCCTGCCTTCCATCCAATGGGTACCCCTGCCCTCCATCCAAGGGGTACCCCTGCTCTCCATCCGACTGGCACTCCTGCCCTCCATCCGACTGGCACCCCTGCCCTCCATCCGACTGGCACCCCTGCCCTCCATCTGACTGGCACCCCTGCCTTCCATCTGACTGGCACCCCTGCCCTCCATCCGACTGGCACCCCTGCCCTCCATCTGACTGGCACCCCTGCCTTCCATCTGACTGGCACCCCTGCCCTCCATCCGACTGGCACCACTGCCTTCCATCCAATGGGCACCCCTGCCCTCCATCCGACTGGCACCCCTGCCCTCCATCCAACTGGCACCCCTGTCCAGAAGCAAAACATCCAGCATACACTGGATTTGTGGCACCTCACCCTCCCCAACTGCTGTGCTTTAAATAAAGCTCCTTTTTCAGCTCAGCCACCTCAATGCCAGGCAAAGTCCACTTCATCCAGGGATTTTCATTGTTCCAGTAAAGCAGCACAAAATGAGGACAAACATGTAAGGGACTGATCTAAAATGTCTCTACCAACCCAAACTTGGCAGCTCCTTGTCCCTGGAAGGGGCTGCACTTCCCAGGACAGCGAAGAGGAGAATCCAAAAAGGCCCTGAAGGGCACAAAGGGAAGGATCACACCTATTCCAGGGCAGCTCTGGCTGCCCCTGGATCCCTGGGAGTGTCCAAGGCCAGGCTGGATGGGGCTTGGGGCAACCTGGGCTGGTGGAAGGTGTCCCGGGCTTTGAAACAAGAAGAGCTTTAAGGTCCCTTCCAACCCAAACTACTCCAGGAATCCATGTTTCCATGATTTTCTGTGCAGGAGAAAAAGGTGAAGCCTTCCTTTGCTGAGACATGTGTGGGCAGGTTTAGGGAAGGAAAATCAAATATACATCATCCAGATCCAGGTTCCAGAGCACAGGCAGCTCTTGTGACACTTCAAACCAATAATCAGGACTAAATTCTGAAGAATATTGACTCAAAAATCATTTAAATGTCTTAGAAGTGAATGTTTCTCCACAATGCATACAACCAGCTTACATTTATCTGAGCCAGACTGTTCTCCTGATAAATTCCATTAAGCAAATTAAGGGAGACAACCCAAACTCCACACATCACTGGAGACTTGACCTTCCCACAGCACAGGAAAAATGATGCAGGAAAAGCAGTTTTCTACCATTGGTAAAAACAAAAGTTCCCACAATAGTTCCTCCTGCAGTTCTTCAATGTTTAAATCTGCAATGAAATTCCAAACCACACCAATACAGAGGAGACTGAAGTGTACAATAACAGCAGCACTTTTGTCCTTCGTCTCTTTGTTAAAACCTTTTTATACCCTTAGTGCAATTATTTTGGGGTATTCACTAATGGCAGGAAATACTTTGCAAGGAACTACAACACCAGAAACTTTCACACCATAAAAAACATAGGAAAGAGAAGCTTCTAAAATCAGATAGAACAGCAACATATTTTCTCTGAATCCAATAAAAATGCTTTAATAACTTAGTCCCTTAGAAAATAAAACAGTGCTGTACAAATATTTAACTGTATGAACTAAAAATTGACAATTTTTATCAGGTGCATGTTAAATAGAAGGAGAAGTGGGGAAAAAAATACTGGACTTCAGCACATTTTAATTGCAAATTGATGTAGTCACCTTTTATCTGCCCAAAAGCAGCACAAAAATAATAACCCAAAAATCAGAAAATATCCTATGGGTTTGGAAGTTTGTTCATCTGGAAGATAGGTAGTTAAATCTTGTATTTACACATATTTTGAGAACTTCCCCACCATTTTCCACAGGGTTATTTAAGGCATCAAACTCCACCCCTGGGCTCTGGGGGCACCTTCAGGGAGGCCAGCAAATGTCTCCGAGTGCCATCAGGGACCAGGCAAACACAGGAGCAGCTCATGGCTCAGAGGATATGAACTCTGCTTCCAACACCCCCCAGCAACTGCAGGATCCCCATTGGAGCAGCAGTTCCAGCTTCCCAGTTTACAGCCCACGGTGCCAAAAGCTGGGAGCAGAGATCCTCTAATACCACAGTTAGGATCCAGTATCCCATGGGATGGTGTGCCATGACCTCAGAGGGATTTGGGATGTCTTGCAGCTCTGCCCCTGCCCAGCCTGCAGCAGAGACAGCCCTGAGCCACAATGAGCCCCATGGGGACCGTGCGATGGGGACAAGTCACAAGGAATTCTTGGAAAAGACACACTTAAGCCACAAACCCTTCGCCGTGGGATTCAGGGAAAAGATGTGGTTGGGGAAAGCCTTTTGTGTTTAAACCAAGTCCATGAGTGGCAAAGGAAGAGCCCTGAGAGCAGGACACAGCTGGTGGGCTCTTGCTGGAGGGGCTTGAGATCCACTGGAGATGAGGGAAGGAATTGGTGGCTGGGAGGGTGGGCAGCCCTGGCACAGGGTGGGCAGAGAAGCTGTGGCTGCCCCTGGATCCCTGGGAGTGTCCAAGGCCAGGTTGGAGCCACCTGGGGTGGTGGGAGGTGTCCCTGCCCATGGAACGGGGTGACACTGTGTGGGCTTTCAGTTCCTTGCAACCCAAAGCAGTGTGGGATTCTACAAGATGAGCTCCAGAAGTAAAAGAAGAAAGAAAAAAGAAGAAACAAGAAGGAAAAGCCATCAGCAGATTATTCACAAGGAATCCCTTTGCCTTCCTGAAGGAGGGGCCGCGCTGTGCCCGCAGGGAGCTGCACATCCACATTGATTTCCACATACCCCCTTCCAGGGCTTTTGTTCCGACTGTTCCATCCCACTCCATTCACTCCAGAGGCTGCCCTTGGTTTGCTCTCCCCAGACCCTCGTGCTGCCCTGCAGGGAAGGAGCCCCTGCCCAGGGGCTGCGGGAATGGCCATTATCCGGCTCCTCTGCCCGGTGTCTGTTGGTGGTGGGACTTAAGCCCAGCTCTGTTGCCCTTTAAGCTTTATCCCCACGCTTTTATCTTTCATCTTTGGCTTCATTAGTGTCCTTAGGGCACATCTCAGCTCCCGAGCTGCACAAACCTACCGGCCCACCCCAGCCAGCTCCTGCTTTATCCCGAGTTTCCCACGTATTCCTTTCCCCCCTCCCTTCCCACATCATCCCCCGTACGGTGTGGGGCTGGATGTTGGGGAGCAGATGTCAGCACTCCCTTTGAGCTGCAACACTTCTCTTGAGAGATATTTTTTTTATCTTTTCCAATTTTAATCCTCTCTTACGACTCCGGGATTTGGTTTTTCCACCCCATAGTCCGGAGCACATTTTTATTTCTAGCACTTGCTGGTAATGAAATCGGGATTATTTGCCTTAAATCCATGAATTCATCAGCTATGCAGCAGCAGGATCAAGCCATAAGTATTACTGATCTATGTTCCGTGGCGTGATTTTGATGGAGTACGACAAGCGTATGAGAACAATAAAGTGGGAGACGCAATTCCTGAGCACAAAATCCCTCGTTGGCCATCAAAGTCATTAACTGGGCACAGGAGTTGCAGCAGGTTTCCACCTGGATTCTCCTGCAGAGCACGTCAGGTGGGAAAAGTCCAATATTTATCATAAGGAATGTACAAATGCACCAATTATCCCCGTTGGAGTGAGAATTCCCCGGAGCCACAAGGCTCCCAAGGCAAAGATCAATTTATTTTGGGAATTATCACAGATTTTGCTTTGCCTTTTGTCTTAACTTTGCTGCAACATCCTTCCCTTGGCTCTGGATTTGGGATGTGCTGCTCCTTGTGGCACCCAATGCTCAAACTCTCACTTTCCTGAGCTATTCAAAATTAGGGATTCAAGTGGTTTCCCCAGACCCGAGTTTTTCAGGCTCCCAAATTCCCTCAAATGGACCTCAGGAATTGGACACCTTCATGATCAAGGTGCTCAAAGGACATTCCAGAGATGGCACCTCATTTCCAGAGCCATTCCCACTGTTTCCTCTGACAGCCATTACACAAAGCATTCCTAGGAATTATTAATCCTCAGATTTAGACTTCTTTTTTTTCCAGGAAAAAAAGGTAGGACTTCCTCTTGTTACTTTTCCCTACATTGGGCTGATCTGAAACCAGCTCTGTTTTCCAGGATGACAGAGCAAGTGGAAGCAGAACAGGAGTGGGATAACACTCCATGATAACACGACACCCAGCAGGAAACACAATCCCACATTTTATCCGGAAAAACACACACCTGGAAAATTTGATTACATTTTTCATGGAGTAATTATTCAGAGGAAGAAATCAGCTGCTAAAAATACGATGGGAACACGAGCAAAACTCTCCACAGCTCCTTCCCAAAGGGTGATGTGCTGAATTCATGGACCCAGGATATATCAGCCATCCCTGGGGCTCTTTGGAAGGAAAAACAAACTACCCCACCCTCCCACACCAGATCTGAGGGTTTAAAAATCAAAATCAATTCAATTACTAAATAACTTATGAGCTCTAATGGAAAAAAAAAAAAAAAAAGAGATAAAGTCCTCGCGTATAACTCCAGGCACATCTGTTGGGAAATCATCAGCCAACCAAAACCGGCTTCAGGAGGAATTTTATTCGCCCATGTTTTATTATTTTGGCTGTCCAGGGAGATTGTTTGAACCCGATGCGTTGGAAAGCAACACTTTTAATTTATCCAGAAAAGAAGCTGCTGGTTGCTAAGGCAACTCCAGCCCTGGACCCGCCGGCTCTGCGCTCACTGAGCCAGACGGGACGAGGTTTCCCAGCGCCCGGGACGCAGGACAGAATTCCAAAGGGCACCGGGAAAGGAAAGAAACGCCTCGCAAATGGTGTTCCTTAAAAAGGCTCATTAAGTGAGTGCCAGGCCGGGGGAAGCGGAGGCGGCACCGAGGTTGCCTTTGTAGAGTCAGTTCAGAGCACATTCTGTGTGCAAGGTCTCTCCCTGCTGGTCATTCCTCAGACCCGCCAGGAATTCTCTGCGATTCCAAAAAATATCCACCTGGTGTCTAGGAGGCATCTGAGAGTGATTTTATATTTCGTTTATCCACAGGAAACAAGTGAATTTCTAAGAGTAAAATAAAAGAACAATGTGTGTTTAAAAATAGCCTAACTCATAGTTATCTTTCCATTGAAAAGGAATGTAAGTGCTCCTTAAATGCTCCCCGAAAAAATCCTTTATTTTGGAATTCTCTATTCAGAATTCCCCGAGTTTCCAAAAAATATCCATCTGTTACTACAGCAACTGTTATCCAGGAAACTTCTGAGACTAATTTTATATGTATTTTATCCACAGGAAATACAAGAGAATTTCTAAGAGGAAAATAAAAGACCAAGGTATGTTTAAATATATTATAATTAGTAGTTCTCATTCCATGGGAAAAAAATGTAAGTGCTCCTTAAGTGCTCCCAAAAAAATCCTGTATTTCAGAATTCCATACTGCAGAATTTGTGTTTCCCAACTTGTATTGCAGAATTTATATTTCAAAATCTCAGAACTTGTGTTTTAGAATCTGTATTTCAGAATCCTCTGAGTTTCCAAAAAATATCCATCTGTTCATATAAGCAAATGGTGCCCAGGAAACTTCTGAGACCAATTTTATATTTAGTTTATACATAAGAAATAAAAATGTATTGCTAAGAGAAAAATACCAATGTGTGTTCAAATACATTATAATTAGTAGTTATCATTCTAGGGGGGGAAAAAAGTGTGTTTAAATATAGTGTCACACCTAATTGTCATTCCATGGAAAAGGAATTTAAAGGCTCATTCTCTCAAAAAAAAAACCCCAACAACTGTATTTCAGAACTCTGTGTTAGCGACTTTGTATTTTAGAATTCCCATTTCAGATTTTGTATTTCAGAATTCTGTATTTCAGAAACTTCCTACAAAACCTCTCATTCCAAGTACAGATTTCCTGGCAGGAGACTTTCCTCCAGGATCAGTAAAGAAGGGTGTTCTAAAAAACCTATGTAAAACTACTTAAATAGTTTAAAAAAATCAGAAAAATAAACAAAATCACTTGATTTATACTTATTTTAGGCAGTAATATTTAAAAATTGAATAAAATATCATTATTAAGTTATAATTTTAAATAAATAATATGAATAAATAAATATGAAGCAGACAAAAGCAACTGTACCCCACTGAAACTGCTCACTGCACAGCAGGAGAGGGATTTAAATAAGATTTAAAAATTTAATTTACAATTTTAATTAAGGATGTGGGTTTCACTGTTTGATCACAGCAGAAAAGTCTGATTAAAGAAGGTTGTTCAGTGTTTATGTATTTAGAGACTTATTTGGACTCTCTCAGAGGTGGGAGGTGATGGCTCTGACTTTCTGAAGACCAAGGCACAGGAATTTTGGGGTTATGCTCTGTGTCATTTCAAGATAGGTGTGAATTTGATGAAACAGGGACTGAGGAGCTGTTTCTTCTGGATGAGCATCTCCATTTCTTTATTCCATAGTCTCTTCATTTCATACACTGCCCAATATAAAATCTCCATGTGTAAATCATCCCTGAACATCCACACTCCAAATCCAGGAACATCCACACTCCTCATCCCTGAACATCACTCTTCAAACCCCAGAATAGCCACTCTTCATGTTCCTAAACACCCCCTCTCCACATCCCTGAATATTCACTCTCCTCATCCCTGACTTCCTGCATCTGGACCTCAGAGAGGAACCTCCAGCACAGCCAAATTTGGTGTGGCCATGAAGTGCTAAACCATAAACTGATACATAAATTACTCAGACTTTTTCCCCTCCTTTTCCCACCCCCTCCAGCCCTTCTCCCACTTAATATTAAGTGTATTTCAATCTCTTGGTAAGGAATCCTTGATATTCAACTCTATTGTCTATCAGACATATCCTGTCTATCCAATCTCTTTCTCCCACTGACTTGATTTACAGGCAGGAATTTTAGGTTGTATACGATTCTACCTTGATATAATGAATTCCCTGATATAATAAATTCCTTCCTCCCCACAGTGGTGTCGGGTGTGTGTATCCCTACAAACAGCTGATGGCACACCCCGCGCAGAGAAAACAGGAGGGTTTTAACCTTTATGGAAAGCCAAGGGCCACATTTTAGCCCGTTTCAGCTGAAGTTGAGTTTTAACGTTGTGTCAGTGTTCTCGTTTTCCGGCCTTTTTTCCACGGGCCTGGAGCGACAGGACACGGGGAATGGTTAGGCGGCATGTCGGGATGCAACTCCCGGCCGTGAGGGCCGTGAGGGCCCGGCCCGGGCTGCCCGTCCCTGGGAGCGGCCTCGTCCGCGGGCCGCTGGGCCGGGGCTCGGGGGCAATGCCGGCGTGTGCAGGGGCTGCGCTCACTGGTGCCGCTGTGTCCCTCTCCCTTTGCCCGGGATGTCCCTTTTTCCCGAGATGTCCCTTTTCCCCCCAGGATGTCCCTTTTCCCCCGGCACGTTTCCCTGTTCCTCCCGCCATGGCGGCGGCGCCCCCTCAGCCGGCCGCGACCACCGCGCGCAGGGC
>VWZG01002466.1:110610-122105 GCA_013396735.1 Grallaria varia | reverse complement strand
TTAAATTTCATCATATTTATTATATTATTATTTGCATTATCTTAGTAACCCTGTTGTTATTATTAATAATATAATTTCTAAATGGCTCTGTTTGATCTTAGAAATTCATTGCTGTTTTTCTGGCAGATCAGAGATAGATTTGTGAAGGAAGCAGCGTTTGAAGACATCACTCTGGAGTCTGAGAGAAAAAGGATATTTAAAGACTTCTTACATGTACTAGAGGTAATTATTAATTCATTTGTTCCCTCATTAGAGAACATACAGAAAAATATTCCTATTCCTCCTAAACTGCGTGGGAAGGATTTAAAAGGATGTTGCTGATTTCTGTTGCATTGAGAGTGATGTAAAAAGGATGGATATAAAACCTCCTCTTCCAGGTGAGGAGCTGAAGAAACATCTGGGGGGGTTTCACCTCTCCCAGCTTTGTGGAGGGTGAGAATCATCCCTCCAGTTCCTTGGGCTGTCGTGTGGGCAGAGGATAGGGAGGGGCTGCCCCAGCCCCACAGAGGGGCTGTTCCTCAGGAACTGCACTGGCAGGACACAGGGAATGGGAAGAGGGAGAATTCAGGTGGGATATTGGGAAGGAATCCTGCCCTGGGAGGGTGGGCAGGCCCTGGCACAGGGTGGGCTGTGGCTGCCCCTGTATCCCTGGGAGTGTCCAAGGCCAGGTTCAAGCGACCTGGGCTGGTTGGAGTGGTGGGGTTGGAACTGGATGAACTTTGAGGTCCCCTCCACCCCGGAGCAGTGTGGAATTCTGTGCTGACCCCTTCTCCTGTCCCACAGCACGAGTGTCAGCACCACCACTCCAAGACCAAGAAACATTCTAAGAAGTCCAAAAAGCATCACCGGAAACGCTCCCGTTCCCGCTCCGTAAGTGGTGCCCTAAAATCCACCTCTACCACTACTCAGAATTGCAACTGTAATTATCATTAATTGTAACTGCTCACCTGGGTTTGTGTGTGAAGGGCTCAGAGTCTGAGGACGATGACAGCCACTCCAAGAAGAAGCGGCAGCGCTCGGAATCCCGCTCGGTGTCCGAGCGCTCCTCCAGTGCGGAATCTGGTACGGGGTTGCATTGGATGGGTCTGGAATTCTCATTTCCAGTTTTATTGCCACGTCTTCAGCGTTTCATTGGTGTGTTTGTGTTTCCTGTGCCCACAGAGAGGAGTTACAAGAAGTCCAAAAAGCACAAGAAGAAGAGCAAGAAAAGGAGACACAAGTCGGTGAGTGCAGCTCCCTGCTGGGTGGCCTGTGGGCAGCCTGGCACTGCCTGCATGGATCCTGGGGATTTGTAGGGGAAAAAACATCCTTGGAGTGGGATCAGCCTCGACAAGGGGCTTGCCAACAGAATAACTCTCTAATATAAACCTTAATATTAAACCACTGCTGCATGTGGGGGGTTTAGCTGCAGCTGTGAGTGTGAGGAACCTGCTCTGCTCTGACCTGGCACTGCATGTTTATCCTGGCAAATCCTGCTGTTCACTATTGTTGTGGAGAGCTGGGAAGAATCCCAGCCCTTCCTTCTGTGTTCCTGAGTGGCAGGGCTGTGTTAGAGACTGAATCCTTGCATGAGAGCAGCAAAGTACAGGATAATCCTTAATGTCCCTTCCACGCCAGACCATTCTGCAATTCTGTGGAATTTCTGCCTGTGGTTGTTCTGTAAATCAATATTGAACATGTTCAACACTAACAGTCAACATTGCCCCTTCCTTGCCCAGGATTCACCGGAATCGGATCTGGAACGGGAGAAGGACAAGAAGGATAGAGAGAGGGACAGCGAGAAGGAGCGGGGCAGGCAGAGATCTGAGTCCAAACACAAATCTCCCACTAAGAAACGGCCTGGAAAAGATTCCGTAAGCTTTGCTTCCCTGGTGCCCTGGGCTCTGGCTGGGGGCTGGAGCTCCAGAGGGGCGTTCTGGACTCCATGATCTTGGAGGGCTTTCCCATTCCCAAATACTGGGGTGTTTGGGGTTCCTGGGCATGGCCCAGAGCAGCCACCTGTGCCATGTGCTCCCCAACTCCCTGTGTCCCTTCCAAGGGTGCCAGGGGGCACAGGTGGCACCTCCTGCATGTCCAGCCCCATGGAATGTCCATCCTGACCACTGTCCTCGTTGTGTCCGCAGGGGAACTGGGACACGTCTGGCAGTGAGCTGAGCGAGGGGGAGCTGGAGAAGCAGAGGAGGACTCTGTTGGAACAACTGGATGAAGATCAATGAGAACCTTATTTATACCAAAAATGTTTACACGTGGCACCGTAACCCGGCAGAGTGTGGAGAGGCAGAGTGAGGGCACGGCGGCGGCTTTTAGTTCATTCCCACATCAACCCCCTCAATCCCCCTTGGCAGCAAGTGTAGAAAATGAGTGGAATTCCCAGGGCAGCAGTGGGCCTGACCTGTTGCTGGGAGCTGGCACGGGAGTTTAGGAACCTTCCTGGCCAGGAATGTCTTCCCTGTGGCCCTTCCCAGGCAGGGAAGAGCCCTGGGCTGTGGGGCAGAGCCAGTGTAGCTGGGGGAGTAGGGCCTGCCCTTGGACCCCTGAGGTTCAGTTCCTTGGATGGGTTGGGTGTGTGCTTCCTTCTGGGAAGGGGATGGAGCGCCGAATCCAGATCCTGAGCTGTCCTGCAAACCTCCAGAATTTGGGATTTGGTCACTGGCCAAACCAGGGTGGAGTTTTGAACAAGACTTGAGCGATTCTTGTCCAGGCACCGAGTTTTTCCAGTAAATTCCCAACGCCCTGGGAATGTGGCTGCAGTGCCAGCAGAGGGGGTGTGTGTGACACAACCACCTCATTCCCAAATCCCACCCGGCCCAGCCGCGGGTGATCCTTCAGCGCTTATATCCACCTTTTATCTCCACCTTCGGAAAACTTAGGAATAAAAGTCAAATTTGAAACCAATTTCCATGTGTTGCCTTAAGAACCTGCTGCAGAATGTCCCTGCAGAGCCCAGAGCAGCCCGGAGAAGGAGGAGGGAGCAATTCCAGCCCTGTTTTCCCAGCCCCTGTGCATTCAGGAAGGTGCCCCAGCCCTGCCCAGGGAGAAAATTGGGAACCCTGTCCTTGGAATATTTTTGTACATTTTTATTGCTGATTAAACCTTGTCTTGTAGCACGGACTGCTATTTATTTCTCCTGGCAATGCTCTGGGAACCCACTGCTCTCCAGGGATTTAAGAACATTCCCCCCCCTCCCAAAACCTCTGAGGGCTGTTTGGAGCTCAGTTCCTCTCTAGCGGGGGGGTTTCCTCCTTTTGCCAACTTCTCCTGGCGCACAAACACCAAAAAGGTGGATCCAGCCCGGGAATTTTCTTACTGGGGTGGGTACAGGGCTCAGACTCCTTAAGAACACCCTGGGAGCAGAATTAGTCATTTGAAATCCGAAATTTTTCCTGGGGTCATTTGGGTTTTTTCCTGGAGTTCTTTGGGATTTTTCCTGAGGTGACTTGGGCTTCTTTTCCTGGGATTATTGGGATGTTTCCTGGGATTCTCTGGTATTTTTCCTGGGATGTTCAGAGAAGGGCCCATCCTCAGTCCTGGTATTTCCCTTTGGTGTGGGCTCATCCCTCACTCTCTGCAGGTTGCTTGGGGAAAAAACTCCAGGATTTGGCCAAGCAGGGCTTGTAATTCTTGGTGTCCATGGGCTGTTTGATGTGGATATTCCAGGTTTTCCCTTTTCAAGTGGTTTTCCCAGGCATGAATGGAGGCCCAGGCTGCTCCAGGACTAGACAATCAGGCAGGACTTACCTGTCCCCTTAAATTCACTTGCCTGGATTTATATCCCAAAACGGGAATGCTTGGCCAGTAGGGAGCAGTGTCCAAGTGGGAACAGCCCAGCAGAGGCTCTGGAAAACACAAGGGCAGCTGGGCTCCTGCACAGGGCTGGGAATGGGGTTTGGAATTCGCCGGGTCCTGAGGGTTTGCAAATAGGGTGGAACTTCTGTCCAACACTCTCTTATTCTAACCATCCACAGAACTTTCAGGAAAAATTCCTAAGGAAATAAAACTCTTAAAAGGTTTGCCTTTATATTTCTGTTAAAAATAAAAACCTGCAACTGTGAATTATTCTCATGGTGGGATTGTTTTTAATGGCTTTGCCAAAAGAAGCTAGTCTTAAACTGAGCCTTTCAAACAAAGCAAGGCAGTATTGAGTTTTTCAGGGAGAAACTCAAAAGTTCAGGAGCTTTTTTCCTGTTTCGTTTTTGTTTTCCTCCTTTTCCTGTTTCCCAACCCCATTTTTTCCTGTGACAGCACCACCAAGGTCTTAGCACCAGCCCCTCCCTCTGCCTGGCCAGCAGAGCTCAAAGCTCCCCCTCTGCATTCCCACCTGGACACCCCAAGGAATATTATTCCCACCATGAAACCGGGAGGAATTTTATCAGAACTGATTCTTTTTGGGACTTACCTGTGTCTGTCTGTGTTAAACCTGCTCTGTGCAGCCCCTGCACTGGGGGTTCAGTCCTGGCCCCCCTTCCTCCCTCATGTCTTTTATCCAACCCTTCTAAAAATTACTGAACCTGAATTTTGGGTAAAGTAGGAACCTGGGAAGTTCAGGCCTTAAAGATTTGTGTTGGTTTGTGGGTATTTATGGCAAATATTAATTAATCCCCACTCCTTTCACTCCTGGACCAGCCTGGAGCTCATCCAGGTGTCTTCCCATAGGAACACCTCCCCTGCCAAATCTGTCCCCTCAGCCTCTTCCAGAGGCCAAACTGATGCTGCAGATTACCTGGAGAATTCTCAGTGTGTTGAACCCCCCCAGGCTGCCACAACTTCCAGGTCTTCTCCTGCCAAATATCACCACTTGGGAAGGAAAAAAAAAAGGTAAAAGTGACCCAAAAACAAAACCCTCAGGATTGGGATGTAGTTGTGTAAATAGTTTATTTGATTTTATGCCAGGAACAGACCAGGAAAGTAACATGAACTGCTTTATAAAACACTCCTAATCTTGCTAAGAAGCAGATCTATTACTAGAAAAATATTAAAGAGAACATGCCAGCTGGGAAAATTTGGGGGTTTAATTAAAAAAATACCTTTGAGCTGAAGAAGGTGAGATCTGGTGCTTGTAATCAATAATTTATTGCCTTTAAATTAAAACAGTCCAATTAAAACAGATTCAAAGTCTCCTCGTCACTGCCAGTGAAGGGACAGACTTGGCATGTTCTCTTTAGCAGGGCAAGTGCTGCAACTGCAAGAAATGGGCATTTTGAGAGTAAGACTCCCTGGAAATAAGTCAGTGTGGTAACTCTGAGCCCCAAACTGTCCGTTTAGTTAAATATAAAACCAAAAACTATAAGTTAAAATAACATTCAGATTGTATAGCACAGGCTTGATGCATTTATTTCATTTTAAACAATATTTACAGTATTACCCAGAGGCTAAAGGGGGGGGGATAAAAGAGAAGTGTAAAAACCATAAAAAACTGCACCAATTTTGTAGCAAAATATCTGTACATTTAAAAACAGGTTATCATATAACTACACATTATCCAAGGGGGAAAAAAAAAATCCAGGGACCTTCACCAGTGGTTCATGGGAGCACAACGTAAAAGGAAATTCAGTGGTTAAATACTATACAAGAAATTTTACAATTAACATACGGATGTGGTGAGCCCAGGAAAGGAAGCTGGAAGCAAAATAGGTCTTGGGAAGGACAAACGTCTCTTCGGTCCAGTTCTTCCCAGCTGAGAGGAGTGAGGAGCTGGATTCATCCCACTGCTCCAGGATCGGGGGGCACAAAGGGCCTGGAACGTCACCTGGCCCTTGCCAGGCTTGGAAATGCCACTGAGAACCCGACACCTGCCGGGGCTTTGGGGCTGGCCTTGGCTCTGGGGCCCAAAGGAGCCTCAGCAGGGAATGTGAGCGGGACTGTCCCGGGATCTGATCCCCCGGAGCAGGGCTGGGATGGCTCCCAGTGGGGAACTGGACTGCAGCGGTCCCAGAGCCTAATACTGATTACTGAGGTGTTAATGGCTTAGTGCTAATTAATCAAGAGCTGTTACTGCAGAGCTGCGAGCGACGGCCGAGCCTCCCCCTCCTCACCCCCCTGGCACCCAAACCCCTTTGGGGTCTCTCCCTGGGATCACGGACCTGCTCCCACATCCCAGCTCCAGGAGCTGCCTGGGGTGGGAGGAGGGCTGGGACTGTTGTTCCCATCTCCCCTTGGCAATCCCTGGAATGCCCCCCTTTCCCAGCAGAGCCCAGGGCAGTAAGTGGAGCCGAGCCCCCCACTCCAGCACCAGCACAGCATCCAAACCTCCCAGTCCTCCCAGTTCCCAACCAGTCCAGCGCACAGGGGAGACCCGTCTCTGAACAGCTCCAACCTCACCCAACCACCCCAACCCTCCCAAACCACTCCATTTTACATTTTGGTTGGACCCCCGCGGGGTGTGCGTGGCGGCGCCCAGGGCCGAGCCCGGGGCTGGTGCTGTCCTTGGAGCCGCCCTTCCATGCCAGGCACTTGTGGGGCGCGCAGAGCCCGTGCCGGTGCCCCGGCGGGTCCCGGTGCCCCCCGAGGTGGCCGCGGGCTCAGAGGCCCAGGTCGGTGCCCGCGGCCGAGCGCAGCCCGTGCTCGTCGAAGCGGCGGCGGACGCTCCTCCTCAGCGCGTCGGCCCGGCGGTACGGCTGGTTCCGAAGATCTGCGGGCAGGGAGAGCATCCCGTGAGCTCCTCCCGGGAAAAGAGCCCCCGGACACACACACACACAGGGCAGACAAGGAAAGTCCTGCTGGAAGCCAATCAAAGCAGCTTGTGGAGGGCACAGAGGGGGAGCGAGGGCTGCCAGCCCCGGCCACGCACCCAAGCAGAGGGGTGATACTGGTGGGACCACAGGGAGATGCTGGCGGGACCATGGGGTGATGCTGGTGGGCCCCCAGGGTGATATTGGTGGGACCATGGAGTGATATTGGTGGGATCATACAGTGATATTGGTGGGACCATGGAGTGATATTGGTGGTATCATACAGTGATACTGGTGAGACCATGGAGTGATAGTGGTGGGACCATGGCATGACACCAATGGATGCCCAGGGTGATACTGGTGGGACCACACAGTGATGCTGGTGGGACCTTGGGGTCTCCCCACCAGCCATGACAAAGGCAGCACCACCCCAATGGTGTGTGCCCTGTTCTGCAGTCCCAGCAGGAGTGGGAGGACAGTCCCGTTGCAGGATGAGGCTCACGGGGGTGTGAAACACCCTCAGCCCTGGGGCTGAGCCAGCTCAGGAGGGATCGGGGAGCTCAATATCCATCTATCATGGTTGGCAAAGACCTCTAAGACTGAGTCCAACCAAAGCTGACGGTGGGAACCGCAGCCGGTGCTCGGGATGCTCCCACTGCTGTCCTGCCCTGGGGCTGCTGCAAAAGCTCCACCAAAGGCTGGGGAGTGGCCAAACCTTCCTCCTCATCCTCCTCCCCCTCACCTGCTGCAGAGCCCAGTCCAACCCACTGTGGGAGGCGAGGGCGCGGGAGGGAACACTGAGCATGGGATGGAGGGATGAATGGGTGGGTGGATGGATGGAGGAGTGGGAAAACTGACGGATGCGTTGATGAAGCCCGTTCATTCCATGTGCCACATGTGCTGTTACCACCTGTGCAACTACAATGGACCCACTCAGTCCCCCTGGGGACTATTCTCTTCTGGCCACCAAATTTGGGTGGGATTGGGCAAACCCTCCCTCACATTTCCTGGAGAATTTTGTCAGGGTTTAGACATGACTCCCAAACTTCTGAGCTGTCCCACTGGAGCTGCTGGTTGAGCACCTGATACCCCATGTTGTGGGTCCAACACAGGGCAGCAGAACCTCCAGGGGACTTTGGGGCTACAAAACGTGGTGACAAGACAATTTTGGGCTGAACTTGAAGAGAAATGGCCAAAACAGAGTGTCAAGATGGTCACCAGCCAAGGGCCCGTGGATCCTCTGCACCTCCAAGGGTGCCAGTCAAGGCTGTGGGTCTCCACGGGCCTGGAGGGTCGCACCAGTATTAGCTCAGCCACATCTACCACCAGCTCCTGGCAGACAGAGAGAGGAGGAAGCCAAGTAAAAAGTGATGCTTGCCAGCTCTGGGTATCCTCCACCACCGGTGTGCTAGAAGAAATCCTTACCCTCGAGTGAACATTGGGGAATTTAGTGATATTATTCTTCTTTAGGGCTAAACAGAAAAAAAAAACAACAAACAAAAACAAAACAGAACACAAAATGATGGTTAAGTAAAAAAATGGGATGGAGAATGAAGAGCAAGTCAAGTCAGCATTCAAACCTCCCGGCGGGTCGACCACAGAGCAAGAGGGTGAGGCCAAGGCTGGGAGGGTTAGATGGGGCAGGAGGGACAGGAGGCCTCCTGGCCTCTCCCCACCCTAATTCCAAGCTGCTTTGAAGGTTGGCTCCAGGAAGAGAACATGGCAATGGACTCAGAAGAGCAAAGACCCGGCGAGCAGATTAGTGGGGTTTGTTGGCAGCGTTAACTCAAGTCCACAGGGTAGGAGGAAACACTGTTGGCTTCTTAAGCTGCTGGGGCCTTAACGCAAGATAACAGTGCCGGGGACATGCAGGGTTAGACAGACCCTTCCTACACAGACACCACCATGGGAGCGCTCAGTTCCGTGTCACCTCGGCCCTTCTGGCACAGATTTGTACCCCCAGCCCTGCTCCTCTTCCTCCCCGCCCCACTCCCAGCCCTGCAGGGGAACGCTCAGTGAAAACTCCTGGCTTGCCCCAAACAAAGCTGACACGGAACTGAGGAGGTGAAACGTGGACATGACTGACGAGCAGAGACCTCCCCACGCTGGTGCCACCCAAGCCTCACACATGCAGCCAACATGCAGGTGCTGGTTAGCCAGTCCAAACCAAACCACGGGTGTTAGCCCAGACAATGCTCCCCTGGCAGCAGTCACCCCCAGGGATGCCCCCCAGGCCGTGCAGCCCAGAATTCCACTGAGGTATGGCATGCACGGCACACCACGGTATGCGGGCCACGGAGGTGACATAGAAAAGCCAAGTGAATGTCACTTCTTGACTTCGTTTGGTCTCCTCAGTCCTCAAACTGCAGGAAACTCATCCCAGTGACTCCCACCACTTGCTGTTCTATGGCACTGGAACATGTGGATGGCCAGAAGTGGATGAGATGGAAGGATGAGTTACTGAGACACAGTACGTGCAACGGAGGTGACACCACTACAACGTCAGGAGACGCCGGACACCACTAAACACTCAACATTCACATCCTGGCTGAGATCCACATGAACGGGGTCGGGGGGGGGGGACACAACAAATCTACAGCCACCTTCCTGGTTTCTAAGAGCGTCAGGTGTGAGAGAGGAATAGTTTAGTAATGCAATTCCTCAGTGAGAACGGGGTCGCAGAAGAACCGAGAGCTGCGCTTGGCGCTTCGGGCGGTGAACGGCACCGTCTTCAGCACTGCATGGGAACAACAACAGCCAGACACACAAACCAAGGTCAGCAGCAGCTCCGAGGCATTAGTGCAGGGTTAGTGCTCCACTGGGAACGGCCAGGGACGCTCCCCAGGGCCCAACAGCTCCCTGAAAGCTGCTCCTCAGGGCGCTTTGGACCAGGCAGTTGGAACGACAGAGGAAGGATTTCATCGACTCGTGGAATCACAGAGTGGTTTGGGTGGGAAGGGGACTTAAAATTCATCTTGTTAAACCACGGGCAGGGACACCTTCCACCAGCCCAGGTTGCTCCAAGCCCTGTCCAACCTGGCCTTGGACACTTCCAGGGATGGGGAGCTCCATGATTTCCAGGACCTCTGTCCTACCTGACTTTCTTTGCCTCACCTGTGCTACTCCACAGCTTGAGCCACCCCCACAATGGGAATACCAGGCCCAGGAGCACAGGAAATGTCTGAGTTTAAATATTTAATCTGGCACCCTCTGCCCTGGATGCCTTTTCCATGGGGATGGGCATCTGCCATGCAATGTTTCTCCCCCAGGGCAGCAGAACCACCTTCCCAACCAAAGCAACTCCCGGGAGTCTGGAGGAGCTGAAGAAGCAGTGACAGAACAGATATTATTGTCACCCTGCCCTTTAAATCCAGAATATTATCTCAGGAAGCCATTAATCCAGGTTAAAGAGTTGGGAAACCCTCACACATCAGCCCTGTGCTCCAGCTGGGCAAAAACTCCCGGGCTTTACCTGGGGAGTGGGAAAACAGCTCCTGCCCTTCTACAGGGGAAACTCCTGGCAAAAACTTCCAGGAGCAGAAGGAAAAGATCTTTTTTTCTGAGCTTCTGTGCAAGGAAACACAGGACTGTAGAGCTACTGAAGTGTTAAACTGTGTTCCTTCCACACCACGCTGTGCAGAAAACTCCAAGTGCTGCCACTCTGGGCAGCTGTGGAGGTCAGAAATGGTTTCACTCCTGGGCAAAAAGGTGGTGCTTCTCCTCAGCAGATGTACCTGCACCCAAGCTGTGCCTGTGCCCAGGTCTGTGCCCCTCCCTCTGGAATGAGCCCAGGGCCAGTGCAGGGACACACGGGCAGTCCAGGCCATGAGGCTGGACTGGATGATTTGCTCCCACTGAGCCATCCCTGTTAGGACATTTTAGTGAAAGTGGAGGCTCTTCCTCACGTTAAACGCCCGTCATTGGGAGGCAAAAAGGGTCCTGGGACAGACCAGCAGGGCAAACACAGCCCAGCCAGAGAACTGCGGGACCAGGCGCTCCCTGGCTGCTCCAAAGCCATGGGAATGTCCCCACGGCAGGGACAGAAGCGCTAAGGCCCCCAGCAGGGCCTTCCAGCCCAGCTCCAGCCCTGGAGCAGCAGAGGAGCTGTACCTGTGATGATGTCCTCGATGGCCCCGTCCTTGCCCTCGTACACGTGCCGGTTGTCCTTGACCTGCCGCCGCCGCAGCTCCGCGATCAGCTCCTGCTGCTGCCGCTTCGTCTTGTGGGACGGGGACTGCAACAAGGGCAGTGGCTCAGGGACTGCCCGCCAGCTCTGCCACCCTGCCCCAACCTGGCACACCGTCCGGGGTGCCACCCTGCACGCAGGAATGCCAGCTTTGCCCCCAGAGCCCGCCTGGGACACCCCTGTGCCCATCACCCACGTCCCCCCAAGCCAGAGAAGGACACAGCTTAGCTCGTGGCCACGTGGACACGACAGCTTGGCCCTTTGTTTTCCTTCATCTTTCAGGCTTTCAAAGCAGTAGAACCACAGGCTGTACATTTTCCAGCTTATTCCAGCTCTCTCCACATAAGGAGAAAACTTCCAGAGACTGTTTCCAGGCAACTAAATCCCATTCCCCAGAGCTGATGCCTCTGAGCCCCCAGGAATGGGATCCCACCACGGAGGTGTATCTGGGCCATACCTTTTGGTCCTGTTGCTCCATCAGCGCTTCCTGCTCCATCAGTTTTTCCATTAAGGCCTGTTCCTGCTTTTTTCTCAACTCATTCTCTTCTTCAGCTTGCTATTTGTGGGGAAAAACATGGGTCAGAGCTTCCAGGTGAGACTGAGATCCCAAATATGGCCAGGGAGGAATGTTAGGGAGGGAA
>VWZG01002466.1:76122-102273 GCA_013396735.1 Grallaria varia | reverse complement strand
CACACCTCCCCTTTCCCCCCAGCCCTGGCCCAAGCACTGGTGGGACCCTTCCCCAAAGACCTTCAGTGCACAAACCCAGGCGGAACCCCCCTAACGAAGAAGGCACCAATTTCTCCAGCCCCTGCAGGGCTCAGAATGGGGTCACACAAGCTCTGGATCCACCACAGCCCCTCACCTGCCTCAGGAGTGCCTGCCATGGCAGGTAAGGGGGGTGGGGGTGGTGGCAGTGGCACTGAGGATGGGGCTCCAGGTGTGCCAGACGTCCCTGACAGCTCTGCCCCCACTGGCACCATCCCAGAGGCCAGAGCAACGGGAAGGATAGAGATGTCCCCATCCCCTTTCTTCTGGATCTTAATGGTTCCCTGCTTCTCCAGCTCATGGATCTTCTTCTCCAGCGTGGACTGGCGCTGGATGGCTTCTTCCTTCTCCTTCACCATCTTCCTCAGGGTGTGAACTTGGGTATTTGCATCTTTGTAGATTTCCTAGAATGACGCAGAAACACGGAATTTGCCCATAGAATTCCAGCACCAGGATCAGAACAGTGTGACCCTGGAGGACACTGACACCGAGCTCTGATCAAACCACATGTCTCCACTTGGTGTTTTCCCAAGGAACCACCAAGGCTGTGCCATGTCCTGCGAGAAACCTCCACTGTCCACAGGGGACAGGAGGAGAGGGGACAGCCTCAGGTTGTGTCAGGGGAGGTCCAGGTTGGATATCGGGGAAAATTCCTTCATGGAAAGAGCTGTCCAGCCCAGGGCAGGGGTGGAGTTCCCATCCCTGGAGGGATGTAAAAGCCGTGTGGATGTAGCACTTGGGGACATGGGCAGTGGTGGCCTTGGCAGTGGGTGGACTTGATGGCCTTGGAGGATTTCCCAACCTTAATGACTCTGCAATTCCATGACATGTGGGCAGACAAAGGGAAGCAGCAGCAGAGCTCCTGCTCCACCTGCACATCCCCAGATCCTCTCAGCTTTTGGGACCTCCAGTGAGACCCTCCAGCCTGGGCAATAAGAGGTTTGTCTCACTCCCAGATTTGTGGCACCATCAGTTTGATGTCCTTTGGAGTGCACACACAAGGAATTCCACTCCAATGCTGTCCCAGGTTCAAATCCAGGAGCCAAATTCCATCACTGCCCCTGATCCAGCACCTCCCACATCCCGAGGGAACAGGAGCTCCGTGGCCTGCAGGCAGAACTCCCCCAGCCCACTCACCCGGATCACATCCAGCTCTTTGTTCCTCTGCATAAGTTGTTTTTCCAGTTCCACAATCTTGGCCATGGCCTCGTTCTCCGTGTCTTGGAGTTTTTCAGATAACTATCAACCAAAAGAGGAAGAGATGAATTAAGTGGAAAACTGTAGTTTTATCAACCAGAACATCAGGACACTTGTTGCAGCAGTGGCACGTGGTTATTCTGGATATTCCACCAAACCCTGAAGCCTTTCTTTGGGAATAAAAAGTGTTCCTGCATGAGATGGAGACACCAAGTGCCCCACTGAAGGTTCCTCTGATGAACACCACCCCTCAGCCATGACCAGCAGATGCTTGGCTGGACCATAACTATGAATCTGTCCAGGCAAGGAAGTCTATTCTGTAATAAAACCCTTAAAATGTAATTATTTAACTCCTCCCTGAGAGGGTGGGCAGGCCCTGGCACACTACCCAGAGAAGCTGTGGATGCTCCTGGATCCCTGGAAGTGTCCAAGGCCAGGCTGGAGCAACCTGGGCCAGAGGAAGGTGTCCCTGCCCATCACAGGGGGTGGCACTGGGTGGGCTCTGAGGTGCCTTCCAACCTAACCACTCTGGGATTCCATGACAGCTCAGAGGGGCAAACACTGCACAGCAAAGTGTTGAAAACCATCTCTATTCTAACTGATAGAAGAATTGTGAGAATGGAGATGGTTTTATGATTTTTTAAAATCTGGAAAACCACTTTTACTATTTTCCAAAAGCCAAGCAGTGTGTTGCGGACTAAAGGAGCTGACACAAGGTTTGGGGGAGCAGAGCGAGCGCAGACCCCAAGGATCCCATAACACTGATCCTTCAGTCCCCTCCCTCCTGAGCCCAGCCATGTGTTTAAGGCCCTGCCAGGAGGGGTTTCTGCTCTTTTTAGGTCTTGCACTGCTGAGGAAATTGCAATTTCCAGGTAAATCAGCTTTCCCAGCTCCCAGGTGACTCCACCTGGAACCACAACCGATTATCCCCCAATACACAGCAATCCCAAGGCTATTTCCAAACCACCCTCACTCCAAAGGCTGTGCCCAGCAGTGCCTGTGCCCCCAGTCCCCAGAACGGGCACCAAGGTGCCCACGTGTGGTACTGACATGGGAGATGTTTTCTTCCAGTTCCTCCACCCTTTCCAGGGCCGCATTCTTGGTCTCAGCATCTTCCAGCAGAGCTCCCACGTCAAACACGTTGTCCAGGTACGCCTGGATCTGCACCTGCAGCTTGTCACTCTCCGTGTGCTTCAGCTTCTGCAAGGCCAAGGAGACAAAGGTGGCCCTGGGAACTGGCACCAGGGTGGGACAGCGGCGGGAGCCTCTTCCACCACCCAGGAAAACATGTTGGATTTCAATGTTATCTGGGGTCACAAGTGATGAATCATTTCTGAAGACCAAACATCCAGAGCCTTATCCTCCGTACTAGAGGATATTCTGGCTCTCCTGGCCATGGCAAGAGGTTGGAACTGATGATCTTTAAGGTCTCCTCCAACCCAAACCACTGTGAGATCCCATTATCTCCTCTGTGGTTTCCTGGCAAGGACCTGCCTGGTCCCCAAGGACTGCAGGGTTTGTGCCACCCCCAGAGCCCAAACACCCCCATGGTCAGTGCTGCCATGTCCAAAACCACCTGGCAGACCCCAAAATCCCTCCCCTCTGGGGCAGAACTCAGCAGGGCCAGGGCACTCCCCTGCCAACACCAGCACTGCTTTCCTGGGTGTGCTTCCAAGGGCAGGGACAGGGAGAAAAATGCCTGGGAGAGCTGGGGGTGTTTTCCTGGAGAAGGGAAGGCTCCAGGGACACCTGAGAGCCCCTGCCAGTGCCTGAAGGTGCTCCAGGAGAGCTGCAGAGGGACTGGGGACAAGGCATGGAGGGACAGGACACAGGGAATGGCTTCCCACTGCCAGAGGGCAGGGATAGGTGGGATATTGGGAAGGAATTGGTGGCTGGGAGGGTGGGCAGGGACTGGCACAGGGGGGGCAGAGAAGCTGTGGCTGCCCCTGGATCCCTGGGAGTGTCCAAGGCCAGGGTGGATGGGGCTTGGAGCCACCTGGGCTGGTGGGAACTGTCCCTGCCCATGGAACGGGGTGGCACTGGAGAGTCCTCAATGTCCCTTCCAACCCAAACCATTCTCTGATTCCATGGAAAACAGATAAAGGGAAAGGAAAGCAGCTTCCTTCTGAAGCCCAGCAATTCCCACGGGACAGGAGACAAGGTCTGGCTGCTGGAGAGAACCCAAAGGAGGGACTGTCGACCCCTGGAGATGGAGGGAGCCCTGGCAGCACCTGAGCCAGGGCCAGCAGCCCTCGGGGACGTGGCAGGGCCGGGGTGGCTGTGGCTCATCCTCCCTTTGTTATCAGCACAGCTCCAGATTTAGCTGCAGGCTGTAATTCCAGCTGGCTGCATCCCAGTTTCTTCCACAGCCCCTGGAGCAGCCAGGACTTGGTCCTTGGGGCTGGGACTGCGGGACAACCCAAAAGCTCTGGGGTCAGGGGGGGCGGGCACAGATCCAGGAGGGACTCACATCCAGGTACTCATCCAGGCCCAGCTTGGTGAACTCGTACTGCAGGTGCACACGGAAGTTCATGTCCTCCACCGAGTGCACCACGATGTTGATGAACTGCATGCAGGCCACCTGCAAGGACAACCACGGGGTGACCCAGCTGCAACCACAGCCCCACAAGGGGGCAGAGCAGGATCTCCAGGCAAGGATAACCACGGGGTGACCCAGCTGCAAACACAGCCCCACATGGGGTCAGAGCAGGATCTCCAGGCAAGGACAACCATGGAGTGACCCCACTGCAAACACAGCCCCACATGGGGTCAGAGCTGGATCTCCAGGCAAGGACAACCACAGGGTGACTCAGCTGCTCCCACAGCCCTGCACAGGCTCAGAGCAGGACCAGGACCAGGGCTGGAGCAGGATCTCCAGGCAAGGACAACCACAGAGGTGACCCAGCTGCTCCCACAGCCCCACACTGGGCTTGGAGCAGGATACCCAGGACCAGGGCTGGAGCAGGACCTCCTGGACCAGGGCTGGAGCAGGATACCCAGGACCAGGGCTGGAGCAGCACCTCCTGGACCAGGGTCAAAGTAGGGCCGGACACAGCCATACCCACATTTCCTTGTGGTTACTACAAGGGGAAAACCATGAGCTGCTATTCTGAAAGGGTTTATTTTCCAGCCAGCACTTGGATTTTGCCTGCTGGGATAAAGGGAGACATGAGTTCCAGGAACTGAGTCATGTCTCGGAGCCCACCTTCCCTGCCCGTGCCAGCTCCCAGGGCCAGACCAGACATCACACCAGCTCTAAAGAAAACAATGTTGGTTCTAAAACAGGCTGTAAAACTGAGATTAAGCCGGGGACTGGAAGGCCCAGCCTTGGAAATGGGATTTGCACAACAGGCGCTTTGTTGGGTGCCCAGAGCGCATTCCCAAAGCTGTGGATCAAGGATCCAGATCTTTGGAATTGGCTTTAACACCTAATTCTTGGCAGAAGAAGATCCTCAACACAAAGCTCGGCACTAAAACGGTTTAAAGTGTCCCAGACTGTTCACAGAGGCCTCGGAAAACCAGCTGGGGTGGGAACTCCTCCTGCTCTGCCCTCACCTCGGGTCAGGCCCAGATGAGATCCAAGCAGGAGCAGTGCCAGGGGGATTGCTCCCAATTAAACCTAAGCCTTCATTTCCCCCCGTTTCTGACACGGGCGCAGCAGACAGAGGTGTTTTGGGTGGCAGACACAGAGCCAGCTCTCACAGCCACTGCCCTCCCCGTGGTGCCAGCATGCCAGTGCCTGTGCCAGCCAGAACTTCCCCTCTGGCTGCTCCAGGGAAGTGGCTTTGGTGACAAATCATGCAGATGCACCCCAAGGAACCAGCAGTGGGGCATTTGTCAGCACCCCGAGGAACCAGCAGTGGGGCATTTGTCAGCAGACAAGGATGGGTGGCAGCTGGGGAGAGCCTCTCCCACCCTTCCCTGTCCATGGCTCCCAGGATTGGGGCACACGGGCACAGGTGGAGGACGCTGCAGAAGCTGCTGTGAGAGCACCAAGGGCCACTCCCCTCTTACCTGCGCCTGGCACGGGGCATTTCAGAGGAAAAGCCAACTGGGAGCTACAAATGGAATGCATGGGGATGTGAATAACTGGGCTGGGCTATTTCAGGCCCAGGGTCAGGAGGAAGACTCTGCTCTGGAGGAGGAAGGTGTGGAGGTGCTGGGCTCGGTCCCACTCACCATGAAGTCTATGTTGTTGTCCTCGTTTCTGAAGTGCTCCATGAGCTTCTCGAAGCGCTGCTTCTCCCCACACACCTACAAAACAACCACCACACCTTGGGCAAGAAACAGGGAAAAGGCTCCTTCAAAACCTCTCTGTCCAGGCTGAGAACATTCTCCACCAAAAATTCTGGCTGAATAATTCCCTGGATTAGGTACAATTACTCAAGGACTCAGGTACAATTGTTGTACAGACACAATTATAAAATAGCTCCTCATGCATCTTCCCCCTCCCACAAATCTAAGCATTCCAAGCTTAAGAGCTGCACCAGGCTGTGCCACGAGGAAGGCTCGGCCCCTCTCCTGCCTTTCCACTGTAATATCGTGTAATTAGGAGAGAAAGCAAATTACAGGGAGGCAAAAGAGAAAATTATCCCCGGCTAAACAAGGAGTGAAAATACCCCAGTGGAAGAGTTGGAATTACAGAGCTGTAGTACGGGCTGTTGGCAGGAACCAAAAGCGACTTGGAGGAGAAGGAAGATCTAAGATAAAGCAGCTCCCAGGATATTGTTTAAATCTTGATATTCCCAGGAGCCTCTCTGCCTCAGTCCTGCTTTTCTCAGCACAGAAACGACCTGCAGTAATCCCACAAAACAGTAAATGAGTTGGGAAAGACAATTCCCATCCCTGGAAGTGTCCAAGGCCAGGTTGGAGCACCCTGGTCCAGTGGAAGGTGTCCCTGCCCATGGCACATGATGGGCTTTAAGGTCACAAACCACTCCCGTGGGTTCTGTGATCCCTCTTGTGCCCACATCAGAAAAAAACAGAGCTGATTTAAACAAAATCCTGCACTGTGGAACCAAACACACAGCAGTGCATATGATCCCTCAAGGATAAAGCAGGAGGACTGATTTCTGGGAAACCTAAAGCAAACCATTCCACCGGGACAAGGAAACAGCCCCGAGCCATGTAGGGCTGACTAAGGAGACCAGGAGCAATCCCAGCAGGGCAGATCCCGGGGCAGGAGCAGCCCTGGGACACAGCCCTGCAGAGGAGGGAGAGCAGCAGCCACGGGTGGCTCTCGGTGGCCGCTCAGAGGCAGCCCCACTGTCACCACGGGGGTCGGGGCTGCCACCCATGTGCCCACAGGGGCAGGGACCGACTGCCACGGCATGGGAGCATTTACCCTGCGAGATTAAAGAGGGCGAGACTGGAGATGGAGCCTCCAGCCTGAAGATGGGCCAAAAGCCAAGGAGAAGGCTGAAATCCAATCCCACCACGTAAAACCACATGTTGCCATTTCTGTTGGAATAAATTTCCAAGGCCTGTCATTTGGAAGCACGGCTGGGACAAGGAGAGGCAGAGCTTTCTTTTATTGGCTTCATTCTGTGCGAGAACCAAGATTAAAAGAGTCAGCACAGCTATAAAAACCCTCTGTCTCTGCTTAGGCCGTGAAAAACCCACTTTAGGTTGCGCTAAGCCCACGTCATTCTGGAGGAACAATGTGGCTTTATGGGAAACCACCCACAGAGGGGCCTTTCTCCGGGTGCTAACGAAGGAAATCCAGCACGGATGGATTGCAGAGCTACATCACAATCCTGCGAGGAAGCAAAAGGATCTGCTGTGAAAAAATCAGTGAGGACTGTATCCACATCCACCTGGCAATGGTCACAGCGCCCATCCAGACCACCCAAAGCTCAACTGTGACAACCCTCGTGGTATTCCTGCTCCCGGGGAGGGATCACTGGGAGATGCTCCAGAATCGGATGCCCAGACTGGTTTGGGCTGGGAGGGACTTTGAAGATCCTCTGATTCCACCCCCTGCCATGGGCAGGGTCACTCTCTCCTTGTCCAGGTGGCTCCAAGCCCTGTCCAACCTGGCCTTGGGCACTTCCAGGGATGGGGGGTCCACGACCTCTCTGGGCACCCCAAAAGGCACCCTGGGCTGGGAGCAGCAGACAGGGGGATTTGGGAAAACTGAAGAAGTTTCCATGTGCAGTGTCAGGCAGAAGGTAAAAGTCCAGGCTGATGGAAGCACACCCATCACCCTCCCACCTCAAACAGTGGTCTACCAACAACACCTGGCCCTGGTAGAGGCTGGAGCTCAGAACTCAATGTCACCACCAGCAGACCCCGTGTGTTCCATGCGGAGAAGGCAGCAAATCCAGGCAGGATTTCTGAGACACAGCTGCCAGATCATGATCTCCTCCACATCTGGAGGACTGCCCTGAGGGAGGGCAGGGATAGGTGGGATATTGGGAAGGAAATGCTGGCTGGGAGGGTGGACAGGCCCTGGCACAGGGTGGGCAGAGAAGCTGTGGCTGCCCCTGGATCCCTGGGAGTGTCCAAGGGCAGGTGGGACGGGGCTTGGAGCAACCTGGGCTGGTGGGAGGTGTCCCTGCCTATGGCAGGGGTGGCACTGGATGAGTTTAAGGTCCCTTCCAATCCAGAAACACCTGGTGGTCCCCAAGTCCAGGCAGAAAATTAAACCCTTTGGCTGAATGCCCCTGGAGGTGAACACGGCACCGCAAGGTGGGGAAAACATCCCCTGACAGAGCAAACCTAAAACCCCTCAACTGCAGGAGGGGCTTTGCAATGTAAGACATGTTCTGGGTGTGCCAACATCGAAATGCTCCCCTCTCTGAAGGCTTTTTCAGCCTCTCCTCCTCCTTCAGCACCACCCTGAGCTCTCCTGGAGGGACCAGCAGCAGCACAGAGGGCACACATGGGCTCAGCACACACAGCCTGATGGATGTGCAACCCCAACGCCCTGGCAGCCCCTGTGTCCCTTTGTCCAGCAGCACAAAGCTGCCTTTCTGTCCCCACAGGGCCCCAGTGTGACAGCAGCTCCCAGCACCAGCCCACGCCTGCACGGGGACGCTCTGGGTGCCCTCCCCGTGCCAACAGCACTGCCCTTTGCTGCAGGACAACACAGCAGCTTCCCCAGAGCTGCTCGTTAAGGCAACAGTGATTTAATCCTCCCTGGGTTAAGATACCTCACCTCTCCACAGCAGGGTCAAGGCACTCTCCAAAGCCAACACACAACAAGTGCATTGGCAGTTTCCAGCCCTGGAAGCAGCTTCTCCCAGCCTGGAGTCACCCACAGGTGCCCAGGGATAATTCATGAGTGCTGTGTGTGGGGCTGCCACTCCTCATTCCAACAGGGAAATCTCCCCCTGGATCAGGCACTGGGAGCTCCAAGGGCTGGACAATCTTGTCTGCCCTGAACAGAGTGAACGCTGCTGGAGGGGCACCATGGGGTTTGCTTGGAGGGCCCCACATTCCAGCTCCCTCCCCATTCCCAAGCACCCAGAGACCTTGGAAGGCTCCGAATCCATGGCCATAACCAGGGATGTGTGAGAGGACTGAGATTCCCCTCATCTGTCGGGGATTTGGAGCAGCTGTGGCTGCCCCATCCCTGGAGGAGTTGCTCCAAGCCCCATCCAGCCTGGCCTTGGACACTCCCAGGGATCCAGGGGCAGCCACAGCTCCTCTGCTCACCCTGTGCCAGGGCCTGCCCACCCTCCCAGCCACCAATTCCCTCCCAATATCCCACCTAAATTCCCCTCTCTCAGGCTGAAGCCATTCCCTGTGTCCTCTCCCTGCAGTTCCTGATGACCAGCCCCTCTCTGGATTCCTTCAGGTACAGGACGGGGCTCTGAGGTCTCCACACAAATTCCTTTTCCAACTGAAAAGTCTCTTGACAGGAACCAAATGCTGCTCTCGTTTCCATCAAAGCAAAGCTCAAAGCCTGACAAAATATCTGATGTCCACCCCGATGGAAACAAGAGCAGAATTTGGTCCTAAAAATCCTGTTTTCCCTCCTAACTTTATTAGAGTTTATTAGGCAGGACCTCAGCTTTCTCTTGAAGTTGTTTTATGGCAAGGAGCTGGAGTGGCAGAGATTGAATTCCACGAGTCAAATGTGTCCCAAATGTGCACGAGAGAGCCACGACAGCCCTGGCAGGCACAGCTGCAGCACCACAGAGGGCTGAGCTCACAGCACCTTAACCTGGAGGGGCAGGGCTGGAAATCCAGCCCCGGGCTCTCGGTGCCACCAACTCCAGGGGCTTAGAACAGAAAAATGAAAACTGGAAACCACTCCTGAAACCTGCCCAGGAGGAAGGTGGGAAACACAGCACAGGGCGAGAAATAAGCAGCATATTTGGGTAAAAAGAGCAGTAAAATGCAGAATTGAGGAATGAGAGCAGCTAAATGCAGAATTGAGGAAGAGAAGAACATCTAAATGCAGAATTGAGGAAGAGAAGTTAAATACAGAACTGAGGAAGAGAAGAGCATCTAAATGCAGAACTGAGGAAGAAAAGAACATCTAAATGCAGAATTGAGGAAGAGAAGAGCATCTAAATGCAGAACTGAGGAAGAAAAGAACATCTAAATGCAGAATTGAGGAAGAGAAGAGCATCTAAATCCAGAATGGAGGAAGAAAAGAACACCTAAATGCAGAACTGAGGAAAAGGAGAGCAGTTCAGTGCAGAACTGAGGAATGAGAGCAGTTCAGTGCAGAATGGAGGAAGGTAAATCCCCTCCTTGCCCTCACTTCTCCCACAACACTCGAGCGTTCCACTGTCACTTGCTCAAACCCCCAGAGGAATGGAATAAATAAGGAATTCCACACAAATTGAGTGGGTTCCACAGGAATTTCTGTGTGTCAGCAGGAGATGACAGAGCTCTTGGAAGGGAATGAAGGAGCAAAAGCTTGACTGAGGAGGTCAGGAAGGTAAGAAAGCACCTGGGCTTTCCACATCCTTCCCTGGGATGTGTCCCGTGAGCCCCACAGCCATCCCAGCCAGTGGGATTTGGCTCCAGCTATTCCCTATCCATAATCCCTCCCGCTGTGCTCCCCAGTGAGTCCTGTTTCTTCTACAACAGAGCAGTAAACCCCAGGAGAGTTTAACCCTGGCACAACAACGCTGGGTTTTGCGTATTTACAGAGCTCCTGGGGCTGAAAGCCCTTCCCTCCACCTGCCCTTCACAACCAGCCCATCAGCACCTGCTTCCCCACCCCTGCAGCTCCCAAAGGTGCAAACCAAGCCATGGCATGCCACCGAGGAACCAAAGGAAGAACCAAAGCACAATTCCCAGTTCTTCCCTGCACTGGTGCCCTCCAGCCCTTTCCCCAGTTCCCATGCTCTGAGCATCCCTTGCACTGGTGTCACCCAAAGCAAGGCTCTCTCCATGGTCACACACTTCCAGCCCATTTCCATCTCCCAGTCGGGCCATTCCCATTCCCTCTGTCCTCTGGACAACCTTCCCACACCCAGGACAGGACTGGACTTGCAGAGCTGAGCTTCCTACCACAGGTCCACCCTAGAGATCACTCAAATCCTGCTCTGTGTGATGCTGAGCATCTCCAAAATTCACTTCTTTATCTACAACATGCAAATCCTTCCAAAGGCAGAAATAATTCCCCAAACACAAACCATCAAAAAATTAACAGCTCAGCTCCTTGATCACCTGCATTAACCCACTTCCAGCACCACGGGAACAACCCTGGGTGTTCACATGTCCAGCTGGGACTCATCAAATCTAACAATTCTGGAGCTGGGAAGTCTAATTTATTCATTTTTTAATTCTGCGTTAACCCTCCCCACCCACCCAGCATCCAGAGGAAACTGAGAGGGCAGCTTTGTAGGACTCCGTTCCCCAGCAGCGCTCCCAAACCTACACACAACATTCCCAAATCCCTTTAACCACTTCATGTCAACCTGAAAATGCACCTGTGAATGACCCTGGTCTGCCCACCTGAGCCAAGCGGACCTCCTGGATGAACCCCAGCAGTCACTGATTGACAGACCTGATTCTGCAATTTCTACACAAATAAAATTCCTGCTGAGGGGGAATCCAGGAGTTTTGTGTTTCCAGGGTGTGTGGAAACGGCTCTGGAAATGGGAGACCTAACACGGCATTCCTGGTTGTTTCAGAGACAGAACAACTGGAGTCAAGCTTTAAAGTGTCCCAAGATGCTGGTACACAATTTGGCAGAGAGAAGGGAGCAGCTCCCAGCCTGGATTCACCTTGGGGGAATTACAGCTCTTTTCCATAAGCACTAAAACAATGGAATGGCCACCCCTGAGCTGCTCTGCAAGGGACAATCCTTCCTGCAGGGACTTTGGCTGCACGGGAAGGCTCCAGGCAGCACTGAGAGAACCCAAGGGAAAGGGAACAGGCCAAGGTACCTCCTTGAAGTTGTCGAAGGCCGACAGGATGATCTCGTGCCCCCCTCGGACCAGGCAGACGGCTGCCAGGAGCTCCAGCACCAGGGCCTTCGTCCTGCGGAGACAAGGCAGGGGACAGCGGTGACCACCCTGCTGCACCCCCTGTACCCACACCTGGGCACACCTGGGGCACCCCTGGGGCACCCCGAGCCTCGGCCCCCGCAAGGGGCACGGCGCTGAGCATCCCTCATCCCGGGAATTCCGCCTCTCCCCAGTGAAACACTGCTCCAAACATGCAGGAACTGAAACCACAGCTTGGAAATCCCAGCAAAGAGGCAGGTGCAGAACTCTGGGAAGGGCAGGTCAATGCACTCCTGGAGAAATCCCCTGCACACACCTGGGGGAGCAGCTTTCCACACCCTCCTCCGATCGCAGTTGTCAAAGGAAGTGCTTGTAATTCCAATGTGCACTTTTCCCAGTACAAATCCGGGTTATTCTCCGTGACAGTTTGTGTTATTCGGAGCCACACACACACACAGAGCTCACTGCAGGAACACAGGATGCCTCAGCACATCCTTCTCCTCGGAAATCAGGAATAACGGAGAGAACACAGCAAATCTCTGGGAAAACCATGCAGCAAACAGGGAAGTAATCCCTGGCGTTGCCTTCCAGGATGCATGGAAAGCAAGAGCCTTCCTGGGCAGCTGGGCTCTGGGCAGAGTCAAACCATGCAGACACGGATTGTTAGTCCCATGCCAAAGCATCTCCTCAACTCACACCAGGCGTCACAGAGCGGGAAATACCTGCCAGCCTTCCGAGTGCCAGGGTCACCCTGGGGCACCAGAGCTCACTGCCCTAGGGAATGGCACACGTGCCAAGGTCAGTGCCTGCTCAGCACCCGCCTTTTCCTGCCACAAGAACGTCCAAGCCTCAAGGAGCCCTTGAGAGGATCTTCGGGAATGTCCCATCCCAGGGCGGGTGGTGAGGGGCTGTGGGTGTGGGGAGAGGGGAGATCCCTGGGATCAGAGGGATTCCCGGGGCTCTGGGGCTGCCCACACACCTGGGATGGGGCCAAGGAGAGGACAGTTCCAGCTGTGCCTGTGGGATCTATTTGGGAATAACCAGAGGAACGGAGTCCCCACAGTCACCCCCTCCACCTGCCTGCCCATTCCTGCTCATTCAGCTCCACACTGGGAATGGGATCAGCTCCACATCCACAGCATTCCCAGAGCTGCTGCTTCCCTTTGGCACATCTCAGCCACCTCTAAGCACTCTGGTTTCTTCAAGCCATGGGGCTAAACCAAAACCAAACTGGGTTTTGAACAGCACCAATGTTCAGTTCTGTCCTCAGATTATTTCAGTCGCATTTTAAAGCAATCTTTTTCACAAAGAGAAGTCAAAGCAACACAGTTGCTTCCAAAACTGAAAACTTGGGTTGTCTCTTGGTCACCTGATTCCCAGGCACAAAAATGATAAAAGTAATAAACTTGCCATATCCCTCCCATTCCTCCCTGGATTGCTGACTTGGGGCTGAGGAAAAGAAAGGAAGGAAGTCCCTGTTTGCAGCAGGACAAGGTTTGTGCTCTGTAAGAGCAGAGCCCAGGCCCTGTACAGACACACATGGTGCTGTTCAGTCACCTCATCCCACAGTTTTACCCTTCCTTGGAAACATCTCCATGTCAGATTTGGTTTTGTTAAGACATGCAGGGGATGAGAACTCCAGGATGTGCTGGAAGTGGCTCTTGGGATCACAGGGGAGTGTAGGAGAGGAGGGATACAGACCCACAGCCAGCAATTCCAGTGTGGGAACACCACACTGTGGCTGCCCAGCAACCCAACCAGACCAGGAATGAAACCTTCTCCCAAAGAAATCCAAACCCAGGAATCCTTGGATAACATTTCACAAAGAATATTTTCTCTCTCCAGCAAAACCCCACGTTAAGCTGCTCATTAGCAGGGGGTTTCTCTCCACTGCAGCAGAGCTGAGGGGCTCCAGCAGCGGAATTTCAGCTGAATTCCAGGATGGGTTGGTGGGAAGGGACACCAAAGCTTCCCTGGTGCCACCCCCTGCCATGGGCAGGGACACCTCCCACCAACCCAGGTTGCTCCAAGCCCCGTCCAGCCTGGCCTTGGACACTCCCAGGGATCCAGGGGCAGCCACAGCTTCTCTGCCCACCCTCCCAGCCAGCAATTCCTTCCCAATAGCCCACCCAATCCTGCCCTCTGGCAGTTTAAAGCCATTATTAAAACAGAAGCCCCAGCAGCTCCTGCCCCCCCGGAATGAAATGACAATTGCCCACCCGCCTGCACCACCACAGGCATTGATGTCACTGTTTTCGCTGCCCATGCCCCCCAGCTCACCTCCCTGCCCACCACCCCAGCTCACCCTCCAGTTCACCCCCTGCCCACCAGCTCACCCCCCTGCCCATGCCCCCCAGCTCGCCCCCCTGCCCATGCCAAGCCTACCTGGGGTTCTTGTTGTTGAGGCTCAGGGCGATCTCATTGACGGCGTGCGGGTGGGACATGACCATGTTGAATCCATACTGGGGAGAGAAGGGGAAGTCCTGCTCCAGTTCTGACACCCAAACAGTTGTTTTGACACCCAGCAAATCCCAGATCTCCGACCAGATCCCAGGGCAGCTTTTTGAGCCAAGCAAACCCTTGGGGAGTTTATCAATCAAACCAAAGGTTTTCATTCTCCCACTGTACCTAAAAACTTCCAACTCTGCTATTCCACGATTCTACAGTTCCCTGCCACTGACAGTGTTGGAAGGACTTGGGTTGGCCATGTCAGCCAACAAAAAGGGGTCTAAGAGCTGCTCCTTCATTATTTCCAACCCCTTGACTCATCCTTCCCTTTCTCATCCTTCAAGTGCATCATTTCATATCTAAAAAGGACTTGGAAGCTCAGCTGCCAAAAGCAGTTATTCCTCTCCACAAATGAAAACAGAATTGGTTTGGGAAACACTCCATTGGTTATTAGGATTGTTGTTGCATCCTTCCCATCCCTGTAAATCCCAGGAGCTGGCACCCCCCAGGGCAGAGGGGGGGTCACAAACACCTCCTACACTCCTAATAAACATGTTCCCCATGGCCTTTCCTTGTTTTAGCAACGCATCCCAAACCCCTGAAGCTCCCTGGACATACTGCAGGATCCCAGCACCCCACTGAGGAGGAAAAAACCTTGGGAAAACAAGATTAGCTTTGGTTTAGTCCGTTCACTTCCAGTTGTCCCATTGCCTTGCCATAAATACTTAACAAGGGAAAGCTGGGACTTTCTGTCTTCTGAACCAACCTCCAGGTTTTAAGTGTTAGGACTAAATTCTGAGACTAATTAGAGCCTGATTGGCTGCAGGTTTAACTCGTTAGTGCCCACTCAGCTCTCAGCAGCCTGTGCCTGCCCACCTGCCCTCAATCAACTGCACAGGTACTTTCCAACCGTGTCCTGTTGCTTTCCATTTTAATAATGAGAATTCCAACATTTACATCAGTTTCCCCTGAAAACTCCCCGCTAAGCTTTCCTCCCCCCTCCCAAGAGCAGAACAATTCTGGGGTGCCCCGGGGTGATTACCTGGTAGTTCATGATGGCCCGTAAGCACATGATGCAGACGTGGACATCGTCCTTTTTGCTCACTAGTCGGGAATTTTTGAGTGTCCTCCGGCTGGGCAGGGTGTTGTACCTGCAAAGACAAGGGGCTCTCCTCAGTCACAGGGCCGTCTGGAGGGGGTGGGAAGGAAGGAAGAGAATTAGCCCTCCACTGGGGGGGAATGAAGATGTTTTCCAGGTGAACATGGGGCAATATTCATGGACACAGAGTGGGAAAAGGTGCTGGGAAGGTTACACAAAAAATCCAGATGTTTGGGCTCCATGGCCCAGAGCAGGAGCTGCAGTCCCAGTGCAGGGCATGGCAAATATTAACAATAAAGACAGGAACGAGTAACACCACGTTGGTTTTGTTCTGATTCACTATCAGTCCCTGACACAAATACTGCAAAATGCCCTTTAAATGTCCAAACCAAGAGGGATGAGGGGGGTCGTGGAGCCCTGCCCACGGAGAGCCCACAGCTCCCGGCCTTCTGCAACTCCTCCCCATGGCTTTCATTTTCCAGCAGTGCTGAGATGAAAGAAATCCCCCAATTCAAAGCAGGATTCAATCAAATTACTTCCCCCCCCATAAATATGAATGACTAAACCAGCCCCGGGCACCGCAGGCACGTTCTGGGGCTGCAGCAAACGTGGCCCAGTTTGGGCTGCAAACAGAGGGTAGTTTGGGAACTGGAGATGAATTCCAGGCAGTGGATCCCAAGCTGGGGACCAGGACAGGACAAGATTGATGGCCCCAAAGCCACCCTGAGCACCTTGGATGGGTGCTCTGCACCTGCACCTGGACGCTCTGGCTGCTCCTGGTGGGAATGGGGCTGCCACGACCCAGCTCAGCCTTAAGCTACTAAAGGCTGCGGACATTCTTTCCCTATAAATTATTAACGGGATCTTTGTCAGACCACTGGCAGAAGGAAAAAACTCCCTCAGTGCCTGGTGTACCTGCTCCGAAATTCAGAGTGCCCCCAATCATCTGACAGCTGAGGAACTGGGGGGAGTCTCCTTAAACCAACAGAAGGTTATCACAAAGCCAGCATTTGGCATTCCCAGATGCTTCAGGGCGAGGAGAAACAGAATCTTGGAGCAGGGATACTCCAGGAAGCTCCAGTACCAGGTCTGATGTCCCTGGCTCTTCAATTCGGGATCCAGCCACCCGGATGGAGTCTTCCCAATCCTCCCACACCCCTCAGTGTGGATGGAGCCTTCCCAAATTCCAGGGATCCCTCCCACACCCCTCAGTGTGGATGGAGCCTTCCCAAATTCCAGGGATCCCTCCCACTCCCCCCACTGTGGCTTTCCAGGCACCTAATGGAGAGGAGCCCCTCTGCTCTGGAGCCAGGCTGGGAGAGCTGGGAATGTTCCCCTGGAGAAGGGAAGGCTCCAGGGAGAGCTGAGAGCCCCTTCCAGAGCCTCAAGGGGCTCGAGGGCAGGCTGGGCAGCTCCAACAGCTCTCTCCATGTGCCTTGAGCCAAGGAAAGGCTGGATGATCCTCTCCTGCTTCTCCTTCCTTCCTGGATCCTGAGCTCTTGGCTGAGTATCTGGCTGACTCGCTGGGGCTGATTTCCTGCCTGCTGCAGGTCAGAGATTATGTCACCACGAGTATATTTATCCTGCTAATTCCATTCAGATGGTTCCTCTTTTATTTCCTCAGCCCCTCCTTCCAAGGGGAACTACAAACGCTTTCTCCCAAAAAAAGCAGGGGCACAAAAGCAGAGCATGTGAAGTTCCTGCAGTGGGTAATGGGTTCCTCCTGCCCCTCTGGTCCCTCCCACATGTGGGGAAGGAGCTGCTCAGTGATTTTGGGACTTTGCTGCTGGAGGATAGTGAGAATAACATGGGATCCAGGATTTCCACAGCTGGGACACTGCACCCGCGTGGGAAAACCAACAACCATTAAACCCAGGGCTAATCCTGTGCTGAAATACAGAGCTCAGGGCTCTTTTCTCACCCAGATCTAACAGAAAAACAGTTCTGTCCAAGAAAAACTCCTGCAGCACTTTTATTTCTTCAGGGACACGGGGATGCTCCAAGGGCTGGAGCCCCTCTGCTCTGGAGCCAGGCTGGGAGAGCTGGGAATGTTCCCCCGGAGAAGGGAAGGCTCCAGGGACACCTGAGAGCCCCTGCCAGTGCCTAAAGGGGCTCCAGGAGAGCTGGAGAGGGACTGGGGACAAGGCATGGAGGGACAGGACACAGGGAATGGCTTCCCACTGCCAGAGGGCAGGGATGGGTGGGATATTGGGAAGGAATTGGTGGCTGGGAGGGTGGGCAGGGACTGGCACAGGATGGGCAGAGAAGCTGTGGCTGCCCCTGGATCCCTGGGAGTGTCCAAGGCCAGGCTGGACAGGGCTTGGAGCAACTAGGAATAGTGGAAGGTGTCCCTGCCCACGACAGGGGTGGGATGGGATGATCCTTAAAATCCCTTCCACTCTGAGCCATTGTGGGATTCCATGGCACGCCCAGTCCAATGCAGATCTATAATGCCCCACATCAATTCAAATTCCAGCTGATCTCCTATCTTCTTACCTTATTTTCTGCTAAAAAGGCCTCATCCATCCCCTGTGGCTCCCTGGAGGGCAGAGGGAGCCCAGCCTGGACCTCAGCACCCCTCTGGCAGCTGGGCCAGCTCTCCATGCACTGGCACTGCTGCTTTCCCTCGGGGCTGGGGGCTTTTTGGGCCACATTCCTGCCATTTCACTGCCGGTGGTTTGGAAACTGGGAGGGGTTTGTGTTACCCGTGTCCCTCTGCCAGCAGAAAGTGACCCCAGAAGGGGAAGGTTTGGGCACATCCCCCTAAGCTGGGGTTCCACTGATCTCCCAGAGCCGCTCCCAAACACGTCGTGTTAATTCCATGGGCATCTCCCACAGATGATGAGGTGCCAGGTCCCTGAGCAGGGAAGGTGCTCCTGGCAAAGCCCAAATTCAGGGAGGGCAGCACATGGAGCCGTGGAGAGGGGAAGGGCCATTCCTGGATGCACTCAGAGGCCAGGCATGGACTGAGCTCCCTGTGCCTCCACCGTTCCCTCCTCCTGGAGATTTTGCAGCACTGAAGTTTCTCACTTCAATCCACATGAAACCTCCAGTATTTGACTCAGAAGAAAGGGAATTTCTAATGGGCTGGGACACTGCAAAGGCTGCATTAATATTTATCTGACAGGAGGCTCTGACTCTCAGTAAAGCTCCTTCTCCCAAAAAAGCAGCAATAAAATCCCCAAAGCTTCAGCCCCTTTTTGATCCTTCTGCCCTCATTTTGGTGTCGGTTTCCCAAATCCCTGTGTCTCCTCTCCAGGAAAAAACCCTCAGTTGCCAAGGAAACCCAGGGAGCAGGGAATTGGCAGGCTCTAGCCCTGCTGAAAGAGCTCCAGGAAGGCAGTTGGAGCTGAGACTGGAAAGGGATGGTCTGAGCCACGGAAGGGACACCCAGAGCTCCGTGTCCAGCCCCGGAATTCCGAATTATCCTGGTAAGAGCTGCCAGCCTTCTCCTTTTCCACCCGAGAGAGAGGAGCACATCTTTCAGTTCAGACTGGACAGGGCTTGAAGCAACCTGGGACCATGGCAGGGAGTGGGACTGGATGAGCCATAAGGTCTCCTCCAACCCAAACCGTCCTGGGATTCTGGGATCCCCTTCTCCCATGTGAGTGGTTTCCATGACAAAGTCAGAGGAGGAGATTCCACACAGCACAACCTACAGCCCGGGTGGCCACATGTCCCAGAATCCTCCTTTACCACCTGGTGGCAGAGCAGGAACCTCCTGGTTTTGCCCCCAAACCATCCTCCTCAGCTGATGAGCACCTGCCCCACCCTCAGGAAAAGATTCCAGTCAATGAACCAATGCTGACTAACTCCACACACAAAAACCTTCTCAAAAGCTCCCCAGTTCCCTTTGCCTTTTCCTTGTTCCCATACACATCATCCCCAGCTGCTGCAAAACACACATTTTCAGGAATACACATTTTCAGGAATACACATTTTTGGAAATGCACATTTTTCAAAAACACCCACTCTAAATCACAGATTTAAAAACTAAACCAACCAAACCCCAGCCAGAGGGGCCGATTGCACAGAGGTCCTGCCCCAGCACCGCGATGGCCCTGGAGGGACACGCCGTGACTGGGACACACCATGTTCAATCCCATCCCTGCGCCGCCTTCAGGGCCTGGGCAAAGTCTCTGCTCACACTGAAAAGGTGAAACCAGATGGACAACGACTAAAGGCTCCACGTTTTAGGCACAAAAACTAACACCACTATTTGCAACGCGACAGGGAGCTCGGACCCTGCTCCGGAGTCAGCCACGTCCCGCGCTCCCCGCGGCAATCCCGCTCTACAGAAGCCAACTACGCTGGGAAGTCCATAATGTGATAACCACAGGGCTGGGAGGTCGGACACCCCCGATCCCTGGGGATACCAGATTATCCGGCATGGGCAGCAGAGCTGGCCCCTGGCTCCATGCCCTGCACAGCCCGGGCTCCGGACAACCTTCCACTCGGGACTTACGGGATTTTCCGTCCGGGAGCCTCATCGGCAGAGCGCAAGGGGAAGCTGCTCCAGAGGCAGTTGGCTGACCAGCAGCTCTGGCAGCGTTTGAACTCAAGTTGCTCGGGCAGAGAAACCAATCTGATGGTGTGTGAGAGGAGGGGAGGGCGAGAGAGAAGCGTTTGAGAGGGAGGAAGGAAGGAAGGAGGCGTTGAAACGGGGGATCAGACAGGTACGGGACAGATACAGGGAGATGTGAGACGGGAAAAAGGGTGGAAGGGAATGAAGAGAAAAAATGTAAGAGACATGTAATGTATTCCTGACTCAGGCATTTCTAATCCCAAGCACTCCTCCCAAAAACAGAGCGGAAGCAGCTCAGGGCTCTGCTCTTTCTGTCAGAGCAATCAGAGAGCAGAGAAAACCAAAAACACTAAAAAACAATAAATCAGTGGCTCAAGTGACTTTTCTGCATTCCAGAGCCTGGATTTCTTTACCAGAACTGTGTCTGACTCCTCCTCTCCACTGCCTGAGGGCTGGGAGCTACATTTTCCAGGTACCACGTCCGGAGCCACTCGGGCACTGAACATCGAGCCAAGGGCCAAGGTCACCTGCCTGACACTCCAAAACAACCTCTGCTGGAAGAGACTGGGAAAGGCTCGAAGTCAGTCCTCACTGGCTCCATCCTTTTGGGACTCTTCTATGTAGCAAAATTCCATAAGAGCCACAAGAAATCCCAAAGCACCCAGCACTCCAGGCAGCACTGCTGGAGGCTGAGGGGGCTGCTTGGGGCGCGTTGTAATTGTGGAGCATCCAGGGAACGGACTGTCAGCCAGGCCAGGGAAGCGACCCTGCCTTTTCCACAAATTAAACAAAAAAAGGCAGGATTGGGAAAAGAGAGACTTCGTAGCAAAGTGTGGGGTGGTGAGAGAGGGACACGGGTGTGAGGGATGGACGTGGCCTTTTGGCCTTTCAAAAACAGGGTGTGCCACGTCCGTGGCAGCGCGGGAAGGACGTGCTGCTGGAAGAGAGGGGACAGCAGACGGTGCTGGAAACCCCCGGAGACGCCCTGGAGCAGAGGACCAGCATCCTCTGCACACTGTGACCGGTGGGAGCGCACCCTCGGACCCCCCGTCCCTCCCGGGGCTGTCCCGTGTCACCGGGCGGCCCCGGCGCCGTGGGAAGGGAGGGGAGGTGGCGTTGGGCGCGTACCGCAGCGTGGAGTGCCGGCCCGAGCGCGAGCCGCTGCTGCCAACCGGAGAGGGCAGGTTGGCGCCCCGGTGCAGGTCCTCGATGGAGCGGCTCCAGGGCTTGGACTTGTCCACGGGGCTCTCCACGCTGTTCTCCAGGCTCTCGAAGTCAAACCTGGAAGGGAAGGGCAGTTCCAGGGCTGCGTTAGGCAGGGGAGGTGCACAGTGTGCCCCTGCTGCAGGGCTGAGCGCAGGCATGGCCACGGGGCAAAGCCAGGGGGGACAAAGGCAAGTGGAGAGCCCTCCAAGAGCATCGCGTCCAACTGCCCCACCGTCCGAGGTCCCTCCCACCCAAAGCAGTCCTGGACTGGGGGAGCTACTGAAACAGGGTTGGAAAAGGAGACTTAAATACACGGGGCTGGAGGGACACGGCAAAGTCCAGGGAAAGGGGATGAGCTACCGAGGTGGGGAGGAAATCACAGACCCAGATTCAGTCAGGCTGGAAAAACCCTCGGAGCACATCAAATCCAACCACGCCCCAGCACTGCCAAGGCCACATCAACCATGTCCCCCAGTGTCACATCCACACGGCCTTTCCATCCTTCCAGGGACAGGTCCCAGACAGGATCAAACTGCTAAGCATCATTCCATCTCCACACAACACCAACCCAACGCTGCTGCTCTGCTGATGGATTAGCCCTGCTCTGCAGGAAAGAGTGGGAACGCTGGGATCACCCTCCATTTAATCCCAACACATCAGCTGCCCAAGCACCACTCTGATTTCCTCCAGCTCTGCCCTGCTGGCCCCACAAATGGCCCAGCACGAGTAATAAATCCCCAGAACCACTGTAGATCTTCTTTGATTTCTGACTCCTGGCCATTGTCCTGCTATTTCCAGCGGGGATTCTGTTCCCTTTACAGCTTTTGAGGTTATTACTCATGTTCCCCATGGCAGAGGGGAAAACCAGCGAGTCACTCGCCTACATTTGTATAAATTTAGGAAGAGACTCTTTCTGAAACACTTCTTATTGCTGGGCACAGTATTTTCCAGTTAGTAACATTTTAAAACATATAATTTAGCCTCATTAATTTTTCTGCAACCCCATCAAAAATCCCTTTTCTGAGCAAGGATACACATAAATCTGAGGGAAGCTTTGCTATAAGTAAATTATCAGTATCTTTAACTTAAGGCTTCTTTTTGGACACTTTTATACAAAGAAATATGCTGCAGTATCCTGAATTAATGTGGAAATATGCCCCATCCCTGGAAGTGTCCAAGGCCAGGTTGGAGGGGGATTGCAGCAATCTGGGATAGTGGGAGGTCTAGGGATGGGCTGGTCCCTCCCAAGCCAACCTGCTCTGGGATGATTCTATGAGAATAAAACAGATTCTTCGCTGAAGATCTATTCCAAACCATGTGATAGAACATTCCTGAAAGCTCATTTTCCCCCTTTGTCTTCAGAGCACATGCCACGATTTATGACTAAGTGGGACCCCCAACTAACCAGGTGTCAGCAGTGACAAACTTGGTTTGCAGCTTTCCCACTCTGCCAAATCCCCCTGAAATTCCTCCTGTTTCCTTGGAGCACGTCTGCTGCACGGGACACCCCCAGCCTGCCCGGGGCACTGAGGATGTGCCCTCTGGCCACACAGGGACACGATTCCTGGGGGGCTGGCACCAATTCCAGACCTGTTTCCAAGGGAGCCTCTATGCTGCCACACATCTGTCTTCTGCACCCCTGAGATGGTCAGAGGCCAGAGCTAAAGGGTATGTCAGTACAGCCCTAGAGATAAATAATCTCAAGGTGGAAATTTAGGCTTGGGATGAAACAATTCCTGATTCACATGGACATTTTCTCTGCTCTAAGGACACAGAATCATGGAATTACTAAGGCTGGAAAAATGCTCCAAGATCATCAAGTCCAACCTTTGCCCCAAACACCCCCTGGGCAATTAAACCATGTCCCCATCCACTCATTTTGGAAGTGGGGATTCCACCACTGCCCTGGGCACTGGACACTGTTTCAGTGATTAAATATTCCCCAATATCCAACAGCACTGTGTATTTTCCAGCAGGAAAGCGCCAGGAATGTGCTACTCACGTGACTGCATACTGTGCAAAGGACAGGTACTCCACCAGCACATCCAGGCCCTTGTTCTCCTCATTCAGGAACTCCCTGACCCACCTGGCAAAGAAACAGCAGAGCCTTTCAGGGCCTTTGGGAAGTCACTGGAATTCTCAGATCAACTGGATGGACCCTCTGCAGGAGAAGCAGCACCACTGAGCAAAGCCTTGATCCTCACTCAGAATTCTGGAAAATCCTGGTAATTCTACTCCCAGCCAGGCCTCAGGAAGTGCACTGTGTTATGGCTATTAAACAGCAGGGGGGGTCTATATAAATATATACATATATTTATATATATATTAAACTCTATTATTATTCTAGACACAACCATGTGCTCTGATGGACTGAGGACACGCAGAAGTTGACTCCAGTCTTTCCTCAGCCTTCACAGAGATGAGGATGAAGCTCTCAGGAAAGGATTTAAGCTGAGTTGCTCTCCAGAGATGCCCAGCTCCGCTTTACTAAGCCCGGCAGGCTATAATGATCAACCAAGTGGTATCAGTGCTTGACATGCAAAGAGATGTTTCCTCAAAGACAGCCATCAGGAGATGTGCAAAAATAAATCTGAGAGCAGAGGCACCAAAATTCCTTACCCAATGTGGTTTGTTCTCAAAGAAATTTCCAGTTCTCGGAGCACTTGAGTCGACTCTTGCACTCGTCTTCTGAATTTCTGTAGTGGAGTGAGCAGCAAAAAGAACAATTAGAGTCAAGGGATGTTAATAAAGAATAGCAACAAGTCAGATTGGATAGAGAAAACATGAAGGTAAACTGAGAACTCCTCAAAATCCCCAGGAATGCAACAACAACAGTCCAGCAGTCAACAAAAACACACGTGGAGCAAACACGTCTATTCCCAGGAACATTCTGCGGCTTCCAGGATTAAGAAAACTAAAAGCCTGTACATAAATAAACAATTCTTTATAAAACAAGCTTTGGTTTAACATCAAACTCTCTACTGAGAGAAGGTCCTCTCCTTCCTCTGCAGAACCAGGTATACAGAGAGCCCGGGAGGTCACCTCCTCTCCCACCTGGAGGAACATGGTCTTTTTCTCCACTGCCCATGGAAAAGTGCCACAACAGCTACATGAATTATTCTGGAGCAGCTGTTTTGGCAAATTCTCATCTCTGATCAAGGTAAGTGAGAGCCCAAGTGGATGAAGAATCAGAAGGGCAAGGATAGATGGGATAATGGGAAGGAATTGGTGGCTGGGAGGGTGGGCAGGCCCTGGCACAGGTTGGGCAGAGAAGCTGTGGCTGCCCCTGGATCCCTGGGAGTGTCCAAGGCCAGGTTGGACGGGGCTTGGAGCCACCTGGGCTGGTGGGAGGTGTCCCTGCCCATGGCAGGGGTGGCACCAGCTGGGCTTTGAGGTCCCTCCCAAGCCAACCCGTTCCAGGAGTCCCTGTTTCTGTGAAAGGCCAGGATCTTCCTGTCCCTGCTGACCTTTGCCTGGGTCTGCTCCCCTGGCACTCAGCACCACTGGTGCCCTGAGCCCACTAAGGCCTGGCAGACTGAAAGAGGGTCTCAGTCCCACCAGACACCAGGCTCTAGTCATTTTCAGCCTGAAAAATGAGCTTTTCCCCGAGCAGCCCCCCTGCTCCTCATTAATTAGCTCAGGGGGCACAAACCCAGTGCTGTCACCTCCTGGAGTTCTCAAGATGTAACTCCAGGGGACAGCAGGGCTGTGCAGAGGGGCACAGATGGGGACTGGGCTGGGGACACGGCAGGGCAGCAGCACATTCCCACATGGAACTGCCACCCCAGCACGGCCAGGCGGCTCTGCCACCACGGCACGGAGCAATCAGAGAATCCTGGGATATCCTCAGCTGGAAGGGACCCCCAAGCACCATCCAGTCCAACCCCTGGCCTTGCACAGACACCCCAACAATCCCCCCTGTCCCTGTCCCATTGTCCCAGTGCCCCTGGAGCTCTGGCAGCCTTGGGGCCGTGCCCACTGTCCGTGGGCAGCCTGGTCAGTGCCCACCACCCTCTGGGGAAGGACCTTTCCCTGAGATCCAACCTGCCCCTGCCCTGGCACAGCCCCAGCCATGCCCTGGGTGCTGTCCCTGCCCAAAGGGAGCAGAGATGGTTCCCTGCCCCTCATGAAGACCCCACAGACCCTGATGAGTTTTCCCTCCACTCCTCAAGCTGAACAGACCAAGTGCCCTCAGCCCCTCAATGACCCAGTTTGCTGTTTAATGAGCTCCAAGAGCCACCAAAGTGCAACTGCTTTAAAGATGTGTCATTCCAACACCTTTCCTTTTCCCACTTCAACGCTAGGCTCACACAGAAAGCAACTGTTTTCCTAGGAAAAGCCACTACATCCCCAGTGATGAGCTGAAACACAACTCCAGCAGCCTGGAGCCCCTTCTCTTGGCCACGCTGGGGACCAGCAGCAGAGCCATCGACACCACCTCCATCCCAGCAATATTTCCAGCAATATTTCCAGCAATATTCCCAGCCAGATGAGCTCTCCCATCTCCATGTGCCAATCCTTCCAGCCCAGAGCCCGGGCTGAGCAAAGGCTGTGGGTGACACGGGATGACACCACAGGGAGGAACTCAGGAGAGGTATTTATAGGCTCTTTGGGTTTGTCATTTGTCACGGGACCCTCAGGGTGGGCTCACGACAAGAAAGACCTCAATGTGTGCCCAGGGAGTGACGCCAAGCACTGAATGAACATAAACCACCCTAGGAGGGAAGACAAAAAGTCCTTGTTCACTGTGTTTTAAAGATCTCTGCTCAGCCCCAGGCAGGTTCAAAGGTTTCCTGCTCAAGGGTTTCCTTCTCATGGTCAGAGCCTCCAACACGTGGAGCGCTGTCCTGGAGCACTGGGACACAAAGCTGGAGCACTGGGACACACAGCCTGGGCACTGGGACACATAGCTGGGGCATTGGGAGACACAGCCGGGGCACTGGGACACACAGCCAGGGCACTGGGACACACAGCCTGGGCACTGGGACACACAGCTGGGGCACTGCGACACACAGCTGGGGCACTGGGACACACAGCCAGGGCACTGGGACACATCCAGGGCACTGGGACACACAGTTGGAGCACAGGGACACACAGCTGGAGCACAGGGACACACAGCCAGGGCACTGGGACACACAGCCTGGGCACTGGGACACACAGCTGGAGCACAGGGACACACAGCC
>VWZG01002466.1:61990-75869 GCA_013396735.1 Grallaria varia | reverse complement strand
GCCTGGGACACACAGCCGGAGCACTGGGACACACAGCTGGGGCACTGGGACACACAGCTGGAGCACAGGGACACACAGCTGGGGCACTGGGACACACAGCAGGGGCACTGGGACACACAGCCATGGCACAGGGCACCCCGTGTCCCCCGGGCTGGCACAGGGACTGAGCAGCACCTCCAGCAGGGAAACTCCGTGTCAGGATCCCTGTTTTCCCGCAGGGCACCGACCTCAGCACAAAGCTGGGATTGTTGAGGCCGAGCCAGTCCAAGGCAGGATCTGCTCTGCTGCCTCTTTCTCTTGTTTTCCAGAGGCTTTTCCAGCTGCTCCCCCAGGATGTGAGATGATGGCCAGGGGGTGAAATCCCAGAGGCTCAGCCACAGACTTCTAAATGAGATAGAGACTTACTGCCTGCCTGAATCCTGGAGGATATTCCTAAGGCATTCCCTGAGGGACTGGCACAGGTTGGGCAGAGAAGCTGTGGCTGCCCCTGGATCCCTGGGAGTGTCCAAGGCCAGGCTGGAGCAGCCTGGGATGGGGGAAGGTGTCCCTGCCCAGGGCAGGGGGTGGGATGGGATGAGCTTCATGGTCCCTTCCCACCCAAAGCAGTCCAGCATTCCATGACTCTGTGACCAGCCCATCAGAGCTGGGCTTAGCAATGCCAGAGCCAGCCCCAAACCCAGACCAGCACTGAACCCACGCTCTGGGAGACACAGGAAAGGCCCAGGGAATGTCTGAGACCTTCACAAGAGATTTTCAAACTATTTTGGATAAAATAACGTGCCAAGGATGGAGGAGGCTGTGCCATGGACACACACCCCAGCGGGGTGGGCTGTGCCAGCTGCACCAAAGCTCTGCCACGCAAATTCCCATAGGAAAGGGCTCAGAACTTCAGCACCCCCTTCCAGGGGTGGGCAAAGTGCCCTCAGACGGGGGCACTGATCTCTGCCCAGCTCAGTGATCACCTGGCACACTGGGTCACTGGAGTTGGGTTGTGTGGCACACAGTCCTCTGCCTCCCAACATCTGCTCTCCCCACCCCAAGCTGCAGAAACAGCAGCACATTCCCAATTTCTCTCTGAAAGGAGAATTCACACAAAGGCAGGAAGGAACGTGGACCCCAGGACCATCCTGGATGAGGAATGAGGGACAGCAGGAGGAAACAGGATGCTCCTCACCTTCCTGGTCACTGCTGGGTCCAGATAGCCCTTCAGTTTCTGGATGTATGTGTGGGGGGGATTCTTCACTTGGAACCTTTCCTGCAAAGGAGACAAGAATTGACATCAGCCATTTCAGAACACTTTCTGTATTTACTTATTCTATATACAAACCACGTGCACACACACATCTATTTAAACAGTATATAATTAGAATATAGTTTGTTAGGTACATGCCTTCCTAAGAATATAATCTATGCACATATGATATGTATGCAAATAAAATATATTTACATGTCTCTTGATATCCTGCAATTTTATATTTATATCAGATGCACAAAAATACGTGTTGCATATTCAGGGATAATTCTGAATGTTAGTGACACACACAAACACACACACCCGTGAAGTCAGGGGGTTTCTGCTCACCAGGAGGGGAAGGACAAAAGTTAGAGGAGTGGATGCAGGTCTGTGTTGGACTGAAACCATCACCACAAAAGCCAAGACACCCTTTCTATCACATGGAAAAAGCCTAAAACCACATGGCATGGTCACAGGGAAAGTCCCATCATTCCTTGGTGGGATCACAGAAAGATGAACCCAAGAGTAGTGTATCAGCAAGAACAAGGCATATTCCAACTCCAGGATATTAAACTGGACTGTCTCTGGGAGGGCCCCAGCAGGTCCCAATAAAGAGATGGCCACCAAACTCACAGGGGCACAGCAAAGCCTGTTCATGCCACAATGTCCCATCACACCCACTCCCAGAATCCCATCCCATCCCATCCCATCCCATCCCATCCACCACAGGATTTGGGGGGTTTCCTTCCACACCTCTGTCATGTGAGGGCTGAGCTCAGGGATCTCCAGAGTGGTGGGAATCATGGAATTGTAGAATTCCAGCCTGGTTTGAGCTGAAGGGACCTCAAAGCCCAGCTGGTGCCACCCCTGCCATGGGCAGGGACACCTCCCACCAGCCCAGGTTGCTCCAAGCCCCGTCCAGCCTGGCCTTGGACACTCCCAGGGATCCAGGGGCAGCCACAGCTTCTCTGACCAACCTCCCAGCCACCAATTCCTTCCCACCATCAGCCCCACTCGGGTGTGAATGGCAGATTTTGGTGACAAACCCAAGGTCTGCAGAGCCTGAAAACTCCTTTTTTTCCCTGCTCTCCCAGTGGCATGGCCAGCTGGAAGTTTATCCCCTTAAAGCTGCTGGGAAACACGAGTTGTTCCAGGAGGAATGAGCTCTGTCCAAACCAGTTAAGAGCATTACCAAAAGTCCTGATACATTCTGTAGCTTGGAAGAGTTTTAAACTATCCTGCCCCTTTCCCTTGAGGAAAGACGTCATCCCCATTTCCTCCTGACAGTTCCCATGTGCGGAGTGTTCTCTGAAGTCTCCCTTCACTGGCCAGGAGCAGCTCTGACTGCACCGTGCCCACGTTACTGCACAAGGAACAGGACGCTGCTGCCCAGTCACCAGGGCTGGCTGAGCACCACGAGCTCTTCCTGTGATTACCCTGCTGTAAAAAAGGACATTCACGGTGGTCAGCAGGACAAATGAACTCCAAGCTCTGCCCTGCTGCACTGGCCCTGGTGAGGGCTCTGAAGGCACGGAGCAGACATGTCTTTCCTCCTTTACAATCGGATTCTTTTCCCAGGCACCTTCACACCTCCAGGCCAAACGCGACTCTGCAATTGGCATTTCCTTTTTTATCTAAAAAACAGCCCAGAAAAGGCAAAGTTCTTCACCGTCAGTCCCTCTCTGGCCAAAGTGACACCAGCAGGGTCTGTCTTGCTCCAGCCTCCCTCCCCAGCACCGTGGCCATGGCCATGATTCCCTCTTGGCTCTCTGGCACGGATCCTTGGAGCCACTCTCATCTCGGGTGGTTCCCATGGGGCAGACAGACCCTTTCCTGGAATCCAGGATGGTCTGGGCCAGGAGCACATTAAAACTCACCCCATCCCACCCCTGCCATGGGCAGGGACACCTCCCACCAGCCCAGGTCACTCCAAGTCCCGTCCAACCTGCCCTTGGACACTCCCAGGGATCTGGGGGCAGCCACAGCTTCTCTGCCCACCCTCCCAGCCAGCAATTCCTTCCCACCATCCAACTGAAATTTCCTGCTGCCAGCTTGAAGAGCCACTGACGGGCCAGATTCTGAGACCACCCTACAGCCCCCCAGGACACTGTGCTTTGGCAGGGGGCATAAATCGACATTATTGAGCAGCATTTCCCACCCATTGGCCCCTTTCCAAACGCCTTCACGCTGGCACACGGACAAACCAGCACTTTGTAAATGAGAATCTGGCCCATGGTTGACTAGCAAAGAGCTGTGGAGGCACCTGGACCTTGGAGACCACCCCCACTCCTCATTTCCCCCCCAACAGCTCTGTATGAGCCCCAGAGAAGCTGCAGCACCTGAATAATCCCATCCTTGACTCCAAAAGCCACACAGCTACCACTGTTTTCACTGTGCCACTTGCCATTCATGCCCAAATATCCTTCTTCGCATCTCCAAGTGGTGGAGCACCAAGGCAAAGGTGCCAGAATGATCCCAGAATGGTTTGGGTTGGCAGAGACCTCAAGGACCACCCAGTTCCAAGCCCCTGCTCCTGCTGAGAGCAGCACCCAGCCTAGCAAGGCTCCCCCTTGACTCTCCCACTCTCCCTCCCTTTTTGGGGGTCCTCTCATGCTGGGTTTAGTCTAATCCTCCAGAGGAGCTGCTTTGCTCTTAAGGATTTATTTCTCTTCCCAGCTAATCAGCTGCTGAAGTGACAGGAGCTTTTCCCAGCCGCCAGTGTCACTACTTGGAGTCTTCAAAATTAAATGTTTCAAGAGACTCAACGCGCACATTTTGCAGTCTGGGCTGCAGATAGGCCGTGTTTTGTTTTGTTTTCTATAAACCTGGCTGTAATTGTGTATTTATGTAATAATCTCCACAGCAACTCCATTTAAAAGGGTGTTCCTTATTCTTGTGGAGTGGAACCCTCAGGCTGAAGGATTTTCCAGCCCTTATCCATGAAGGGCAGCCACCAGCAATGCCCTTCCCTACCAAGTGACCCAGAGCCACTTGGGGGAAACATCTCCTAGTCCTGGAAACATTTACACAGCCCCTTAAAGTGTTTCTTTTTTCTGGTTTGGAAAGGGATTAGGCTCTAAAATTGCCTTTTCCTGGCTGTGATGGCTGTCTGGGTTTATCTTGCTCTGACTGTTTTACATTAGAGGCTGATTAAGAGGCTGCAGGAACCAGGGCTTGGTGCTGTGCAGAGAGGGCAGCCCAGGGCACCCCAAAGCCTCGGCATCACCCGCAGTGTCTGCCTACAACCATCCCGCTCCCAAAAATCCCACTGGCAGCTCCCACGCGTGGGAAGGCACAGGGCTGAGCTTCCTCCCGTGACTGCTGTGGAATTGGGGTCCCTCCTGGCACCACCCCACAGCCACAATTCCCAGGCACCACCAAGGCCCTGCTCAGCAATCCACAAACAAGGAGCTCAGACTCCCTGCCCTCTCCATCCTGGAGCAACCTGGGACAGTGGAAGGCGTCCCTGCCCATGGCAGGGGGTGGAACGAGCTGTCTTTAAGATCCCTTCCCATCCAAACCATTCCAGGGTTCTGGAATTCAGGGGGAAAGCCTGGATGCAGCAGCACAACACACTCCCGTGACTCCTTTATCAGCAATATCCAGAATTAGCACTTTCTTTTCCGATGGATTAAAAAACAAGGGGGCTGGAGGGGCTTTAGTTCAGCAGCCAAGAGGAACTGCTGGACTTCTGTATTTCCTCTCCCACGTGACCCTCCGAGGAACTCGACACATCTCCTGGTCACCCCAATCTGGAAAATGTATTAATTCCATAACCAGGAAATCGTGGCTTTTCCAACAACCTTTGGCTTGCAAAAACATTCAGGACATTTTTCTGCATTAGTACATATGTTATTATCATCACCACCATTACCCTTGCTAAGTTGTTTCATTCCTAGGATTCGTAATTCCACCACCTCCCACAGTCCCAGAGTGTGGCTCCAGCCCATCCCAGAAATCCAGCCAGTGCCACCAGCAGGACAACATGTCACATGTGAGGCTCCTCGTGGAATGAGATGACAGCACCCGCTCATCTCTGCCCTGATGAGGAGGCAGAACGATCCATTTCCACCACAATTCACTTCCTGCCCAGCCAGACCACCAGCCCTTCTGGAAGGGACCTGGCCAAGAACTGACAAGGCTGGGATGCTCCAAGGCTGGGATGCTCCAAGGTTGGGATGCTCCAAGGCTGGGATCCTCCAAGCTTGGGATGCTCCAAGCTTGGGATGCTCCAAGGCTGGGATCCTCCAGGCTTGGGATGCTCCAAGCTTAGGATCCTCCAAGGCTGGGATCCTCCAAGCTTGGGATTCTTCAAGGTTGGGATTCTTCAAGGTTGGGATCCTCCAAGCTTGGGATCCTCCAAGCTTGGGATCCTCCAAGCTTGGGATCCTCCAAGGCTGGGATCCTCCAAGGCTGGGACCCTCCAAGGCTGGGACCCTCAAAGGCCAGGGATGCTGATCCCTGTCAGGGCCACCCAGGCAGGTCAATGAAGCCACGAGTGTGTCTGAGTTCAACTTCTCCATAAAAGACATGACTTTCTTCCCCTTATTTACTCACAACAGGGGACAGTCACTGATAATTATTTTTTTTCCAAGCAAAGGCTCTCAACCCAGAGCTGTGGAATGGCTATTGCAGACCTTGGAAAGAGATGGAAAATGCTTGGTTGGATATTGGATATTGGCAAACAAATCTGGAACTCTGTTGCCGAAAGGTCGGTGGCACCCCGTGGTAACACAGTCCCTCCAGCACATCCCTGGGGAGGGGTCCAGGGCTCCCCTCATGTATTTGGGACAAACAAAGAGCACAGTGTTCCCACAAACCCCTGCTCCTGGCCCAGGCCCTTCTCCACCACCATTCCTGGAGATCCTGGATCCCTTGGGCAGAGCTGGATTGGCACAGCCCAACCTACTCACCCGGGGCTGTGCATCCAACATCCCCACACGTTCCCACTCATAGGTGGAAACAAACCCTGGAGACTCCAGGGGGGCTTGTTTTGGGTGAAATTACCCCCAAAAGAGGCACAGTGAGGGGTGGCATGGGAGGAGCCCACCCCATCCCAGCGGGTTCCATGATGGCCACCAGCCCCCAGGAGAGTCAGCACCTCCTTCTTTGGAGTTCCACCAGCACAGGGAGTTCTCCAAACCCCTCAGCAGGCATATTTGGGGTGTAAACCACACAACTCTCACCTCCAGGCTCTCCATCCCTTGTCTCCAGGTGGGGACCTGGTGAGGCCCCTGCCACCACTTGCCATTAGAGGGCAATGAAGAACTTCCTAAGATGTCCCCAACTCCTCCCTCCCTCCACCTCCACACCCCTCTGGAACACCTCATGGCTCCCAGCTGGGGAGAGAGGCCTCGAGGACACCCAAAGAGGCCTCAGGGACCCCATTTCCTGGAAAAGGCACACTCTTCCCTACCTGGATCCTTCCCAACATCAACCCCAAGATGACTACCCGTGCCCCTCTCCAGGGTGGCAGCAGGTTTGGTGGTTTTGCTCTTCTCCTCCTCCTTGCACCCTGACCAGGGGTGGGGAACAAGCTCTGAGGACACCAGTGCAATGCTGAGATGCTTCCAAGGTTCACAGCCCAAGGAACAAAAAATTCCACATGGGATGAGTCCTCCACAGCCAGCCCTGCAACCCTTGCAAAGATACAGCACAATGCACATAATCCTACTCAGGGCTCCCTACTTTTCATGATCCCGCTTTTGCAAAAATGGAAGTTCCTTTTTGGGGCCAAACTCTTTCTAACGTTCTCAAAATATTCCACAGACAAATGTCCAGGATGTGCTTTTCAGACAATTCAGGACCAACCTCTGGACACCTCCTCCTTTCAGATACAAGCTGAAAACCAGCGCAGCAGACAAAGGGTTAATCCCTCCAGCTGTTACACTCATTTACAGGCAAAACCAGGTGAAAGTGGTGCGGAGGGTGAAACCAACAGCCTGAAACAGCCGCCCAGATGTGAAACCAACAGCCGGAAACAGCCGCCCAGATGTGAAACCAATAGCCGGAAACAGCCGGCCAGATGTGAAACCAACAGCCAGAAACAGCCTCCCAGACGTGCCTCCAGGGCTATGCCAGGCGCTGGGCACAAAGTCCCTTCTGGCAGCACCTCCAGCCCCGCAGTGACAGGGACACACAGCAGCATTTCACAGCCCAGATTTCCCCCATGCCATGGTGCCTTCACCAGCACCTGCTCACCAGGGCATAGTGCAGAGGGGTTGGCAGTGCCCACCAGGGCTGGCACCCACCCCACAGAGCCCCTCCTTGAGCAGAAGTGTCCCCTGGCATGGCTGGACATGGGAAGAGGGGCACACGGTCCTCTCTCCTCCTCCTCCTCTTTGCAGTGCTGGCTCCCAGTGCTGGTTCCACGAGCCCTGTGCTGCTTCCCTGCCTCTCCCAGCACTGGGAAGTGGCCTCGTCCCAACCCGGGGGTGGACTCGGAGTTGTGCAAGGAGCTGCCGAGAGCCACAATTACTGCAGATTGCAGATTTCCTTCCCATCCGCTCATCCCGCCCAGCACAGAGCTCGGCAGTGAATCAGCAGCAGCTGCACAGGGTGGATCAGCTCCGAGGTGGGAATTCGCACATCCAGGCTGGGATCAAACTGCTCCTGCCTGTCCTGCTGCCAGCTCGGAGCAAGGGCAGCACATGGACTCCAGCATGGAGCTCACGCTTCCCTGAGCTCTGGGAGACACCCAGGAAACAAACCAGGCAATCCCGGAATCCCAGAACGGTTTGGCTTGGAAGGGAACTTGAAGATCCCTCAGTGCCAACCGCTGCCATGGGCAGGACACTTTCCACTATCCCGTGTTGCTCCAACCTCCATCCAACCTGGCCTGGAACACTTTCAGGGATGGAGAGGCCACGATCACTCGCAGCAGTTTCTGCAATAATTTTTTAAGTGTCTCACTAAACCAAAACTTTAAATAGGTCAAGTTTTACATTCTCTGCACAAAAAACTCATGGGAAAAGAGCAAGGAATTCTTCATTCAGCTCTGTTTGCAGGTGCTTGTGCAATGGTTTTAAACTGCCAGAGGGCAGGGATAGGTGGGATATTGGAAAGGAATTGGTGGCTGGGAGGGTGGGCAGGCCCTGGCACAGGTTGGTCAGAGAAGCTGTGGCTGCCCTGCCCCTGGATCCCTGGGAGTGTCCAAGGCCAGGCTGGACAGGGCTTGGAGCAACCTGGGCTGGTGGGAGGTGTCCCTGTCCAAGGAACAAGATGGACTTTAAGGTCCTTCCCACCCAACCCAGTCTGGGATTCTACAGCTCTATCAGAGGCTCCACCACTGCCCCAGGCAAATAGGAAATGTCCCATTAATGTATTTATCCAAAGGTTCCTGACCTCCCAGCATGACTCCTGCCAAACTCCCATCCTGGTATTACTGTGTTTATATTTCCTTTCCTTTCCCAGTCCTGGATCAATTATTTCCATCCGTCACTACTGCTGAACTTCATGGCAGATCCTGAGTTTGCTGTTGGCTCCCTAGAGCACATCCCACCTTTTTCAAGCTTCATTTTCCCCATATAATGCCACTTCTGTTTACCCAGGCTGGCAGTGCCAACCTGCTAATTGCTCTGTGCCCTGCCAGGCCTGCCCAGCTCACACACACAGAGGCCTCAGCATCTGTCACTGCCTAATCCGGGCTGTCTCCAGCCTGGGGAGGTGAACAGGAGTTCAGGCTGTGCTCCCAGCCTGAAGTCCCTGCAGGTGACAGCTGCTGCTGACGGGGACAGCTCCTGGCGCGGGGACACAGGTCATCTGTTCACAGCACAGGAGAGGACAGCCCTGACTTAGGGGCACTCCAGGTCCATGTGTGATGGGCACAGCTGGCACAGCTGCCCAGGGCACACAGAGGTGAGGACAGCCCTGGCTCAGGGGCACTCCAGGTCCATGTGTGATGGGCACAGCTGGCAGCACTCCCTGCCCAGGGCACACAGAGGTGAGCACAGCCCTGGCTCAGGGGCACTCCAGGTCCATGTCTGATGGGCACAGCTGGCAGCACTCCCTGCCCAGGGCACACACAGCGTGATGGCAGCACCAGAACGGAGCAGTCCCACTGTGGGGCAAAGAGGGAATTACTATGGCAAGGCGTCTCTGGGGTCACCAAAAGCAGGGCACAAAGCCAAAGAAATGAGTGTTTAAACTCTTCCCCCCTGCCCGGGGATGCTGCTGAGGAAGCAGCTCCCAAAATCCCCCCGGAGTCCCCTACCTGGTCACAGATGAGCTCCCACTTCTTCTCGTTGTCGTACTGCCGCAGGAGCCGCGCCTTGTCCGGAGGCAGGTTCATGGAATTCTGTGGGCACAGGGAAACACCCGTCAGGGACAGGGACAGGGACAGGGGCAGGGACAGGGACGAGGACAGGGGCAGGGACAGGGACACAGAGCAAGGACAGGGGCAGGGGCAGGCTGCAGCAAACCCAGGCAATGGGGCTGAGGGTGTTCCACTGGATTCTGTGGATTCCTGAGGTCAGAAATTACTCAGAAACAGCCCCTCAGTGCTGGGTCTGGCCCCAAAAGCACCAGGGACTCACAGGGCACCCAAGGGCAGGCCTGGGTGCAGGGTCACACGAGGTGAGCACTGAGGACCAGCCCTGAGCTCCAGTTTCCTTCTTTTAGGAAGGAATTGCTGGCAGGGAGGGTTGGCAGGCCCTGGCACAGCTTGCCCAGAGCAGCCGTGGCTGCCCCTGGATCCCTGGCAGTGCCCAAAGCCAGGTTGGATGGAGAAACCTCATCTATGGAAGGTGTCCCTGCCCATGGCAGGGTGTGGCACTGGATGGGCTTCAAGGTCCCTTCCAATCCAAACCATTCCATGATTCTGACCAGCCACCTCCTTCCAGCATAGAGGATGGGATGCCCTGAGCTGCCACAGCACAGGAGCCACCCTCTAGCCCAGAAGGGTCCCAGGGGTGCCCCATGTCCTCCCTTCTTTCCCCCGAGCACCCCGAAGGGAAGCAGAACCTCCCCTGCAGGCTGGGGCTGCACAGGGACTCAAGGTCCCTTCCAACACCATAAAAAAGCCACTCTGTTTTATTTCAACAACTCTTCAGGTTGTTGAATGTCACCACACATTCCTTATGTGGGCAACACAGGTCCCAAGGTGGGCATGCTGCTGCCCAGCCCACAGGGACAGCAGTGCCAGCCTGCCAGGGGCAGGGAGGGCAGAGGTAGCAGGGAGGGCAGAGGCAGCAGGCAGATGATACCCATCGTGTGCCAGCTGCCTGGATGGCAGCACAGACCTGCTTCCACCTTCAGGGGCACTGCTGCAGGGCAGGGGGGCACAGGCTGGCCCTGGTTCCCCAGGCAGCTTTCCACCAGTGTAGTGCTTGTGCTCCTGGAGAAGTGGGGAATGTGAAGGCAGGAATGTGAGCGGCAGACCAGGAGAGGATCCCTGCCAGCCTGGAGCACAGAGCAGGGCCAAGGCTGGGTGGGAAACCTGCTGCGCACCTCTTGGTACCCAGCACCTCCAGGTCTGCGGCACCTTTGGGGCTCCAGTTTGAATTCCCAGACTGTCCCAGTCACCCACAAGGACCACAGTCCATCCAGGGCTGTTCCCGGGGTGTGAGGAACACCCAGTTAGTCCCTGTTGGCCCTGCACACCCCAAGCCTGTGGTGCAGCAGGAATCCATAAATCCGTGTTTTGGCACCGAACCCCTCCCCGTGGGATCACAGCCCTCCCCAAGCAGTGCCACAGGCAGCCCTACAGCTTTGTCACCAGCAGGATCCTCAGAGCCATCCCATTTCCAGGCTCCGCCACAGCCCTGGGCCCACACCTCCTGCTCCCTGGCACAATCCCCTTCCCAGGACAGGGAAGAGGAGGGATGTGGACAGTCCGAGCTGCCACCAACACCTCCAAGAGCCCTGTTGGGATCAGAGAGCTGCTCACCTCAATGGCACCTGGAATACCAGGATTTAAACAAATCCCTGGCAGGGCTGCAGGTGCCCAGGGCCATGCCTGTGCCAGGGCATGGTGTGTACAGTGCTGCCCACACTGGTGGGCACCACAGCGGGCAGGAGAGCCTTGGGATGCACTTGTACCTCCCAGTCCACTCAGGAGCACCAAGGGGTGAGGACAGCGAGGGTCCCCAGCCCACCCTGCCAGCTGCAAGTCGTGTTTTCTCCTCTGCCCTCCCTCCATCCCTGCTGGAGTGTCCCCTGCTCCCAGGGACCCCCTCCACAGCTCCAGGGGAATCCCTCCAGGACCAGCCTGCTGCTGGGATCCCTGCTCTTCCCAGCGCCTGTTTGCCATCAGATAACAAACACTCTTCCTTTTGCTCATCTCTGCTGTCATGCTGACAGGATGATCCTATCTGCCTTTAGTTCTCCTCTCAGTGTCTCATCAGGCTCCTTATCAGCTCCACTCATCATTTAATGCACTTACTCGGTATTTTTCCTGGGGGTTCTTCCCTCATTCCTCACCTCTGAGGATGCAAACACGTTTCACAGCTACCCTGGAGCTCAGCTGCGGGAAAAGCTTCCCTGTTTGCCAGCAGTGCCCCCCTTGTCCAGCCCTGATCTCCTTACAGATAATCAGCTTATGCACCCGGGCTGGCACCCGCGCAGGGCACCTGCTGGCAGCCCCTGCCCCACTCCCCCGGGCATGGCAGGAGGCCAGCAGGGCGGGCAGCCTGGCACAGGGCAGCCTGGCACAGGGCAGCCTGGAGCCAGCGGCAGGCTCCAGTGACCTCAGCTCCAGATGAATTGCAGGTGATCTCACTGGGCACAGGGCACTCCCTGGCTCTGCAGCCGTGACCTCAGCGACTGCCAGGGCTCAGCTCGGACCCCTCTGCCCGCCCCCAAAGCCTCCAGGAGTCATTTTGAAGCGTCCCTGCACCCCCCATCCAGCCAGGTTCAAAGCCCACCGGGCATTCTGCACCTCCTCACCTCTCCAGAAGACATGTCAAGCAGTTCTGCCACCTGCTTGTGCTCATGCCCATGGCCATGCCAAGGACAGAGCCAAGGGCCACCCCAGAGAGCCTCCAGTGCCCCACCTCACCCCTGCTGGAGGGAACTGGGAGCCAAGTGCCCCCACAGCCCCTGGTACAGCCTAAGGCAGCTGCAGGACCATTGGAGAGCACCCAAAGGAGGCCACGAGGGTGGGGAAGGGTCTGGAGGGGCCATGAGGAGCGGCTGAGGGCACTTGGTGTGTTCAGCTGGAGAAGACAAGACTGAGGGAAGACTTCAGGGGTCTGCAGCTCCCCCCGAGGGGCAGAGGAGGGGCAGGCACTGCTCTGTGCCCTGTGGGGACCAGGGACAGGTCCCAGGCAATGGCTGGAGTTGTGTCAGGGCAGGGTCAGGTTGGACCTCAGGACAAGGCTCTTCCCCCAGAGGGTGGTGGGCACTGCCCAGGCTGCCCAGGGCAGTGGGCACAGCCCTGAGGCTGCCAGAGCTCCAGGGGCATTGGGACAATGGGACAGGGACAGGGGGCGACTGGATAATCCTTGAGGGTCCCTTCCAGCTCTGGATATTCCAGGATTCTCTGATTCTACATCATCCCTCCAACCTGCACTAACACTGTTCTTCAGCCAGCCTCTTACCAACCACTCCCAGCTGGAAAACTGGTTCCTAAGCCGGGATACTTTCACTCAAATGGGAAGCAATATATTTTCCTTCCATGTCTGCGTGGCCCTGCACCAAGGGGCCCTCTGCAATCCCGCAGTGCTGCTCCTCCTTGCGTAACCCCGGCTGGCCCAGCAGGATCTCTGGCAGGGCAGGCTCCTGGCTGGCCAGCTTGGCCCCACCAGCTCCCATGGTCTGGACTCCAGTCATCCCCAGCCGGATGACTCGGCGTCTGGGTTTCTTGGTCTCTGTGTTTCGGTGGAATGACTCACAAACGTCTCCTGGCCACTTCCAGCCCTTGGAACTGTGGGCTTCACACATGCCAGTGTTCTGTAGGTAACTGCAGGTCTGTGACCTGTGCCTTCTCCATCAATCCTTACCCAGTTAAGTGTTTTGAAGGCCTTTGAGAATGGAATTATTCCCCTTGAAATGATCCCAGCTGTTGGCAGAAGGAAGGCCCCACTCTCCTCTCCTGCCTGTGTCCCCGGCCAGGTCCCCTGTGCCACCACCATCACTCACACAGCTGGACACCCCATGCCAGTGGAGCGGATTTCCATCAGCTCAGGAGGAGCTGCACCTTTATATTGGATACCATTCTACTGAGATTCCATAAAAAGCCATTTCTGCCAGTGGGGGCCACAGCTGGAGCTGCCCCATTGTCCTGCACCCCATCGCCACCCTCCTTCCCTCCACATCCCTATCCCTATTCCTATTCCTACTCCTATTCCTACTCCTATCCCTACCCCTATTCCTACTCCTATGCCTATCCCTATTCCTACTCCTACTCCTATTCCTACTCCTGTTCCTATTCCTACTCCTATCCCTATCCCCATACCTATCCCTATCCCTATTCCTATACTTACCCCTATTCCTATCCCTACACCTACCCCTATTCCTATCCCTATCCCCTCCCTATCCCTGTTCCCAGCTGGCCCTGCACTCCCCCCATGTGGCTCCTCCCAAAGAGGACCCAGACCCAGAAGAACCCTTCTGGCCCCCCTCTTTGCCCCTGGCCCCACTCTTTGCCCCAGGCCCCACTCTTTGCCCCAGGCACCCCTCTTTGCCCCTGGCCCCACTCTTTGCCCC
>VWZG01002466.1:0-61698 GCA_013396735.1 Grallaria varia | reverse complement strand
CTTTCCCCCCAGCCATGCCCCCACTCCCAGGGGAGTTCCAGGACCTCACTCCGCTCCCTCCCCGCGGCCGGAGGAGCCCAGCCCCACCTTGCCCACTGTGCCCCCAGTGCCTGCCGGTGCTCCGGGGGCTCCGGAGGGGGCTCAGCCCGGCTCTGGCAGCTCATCCTGCCCGGCTGACCCCCAGGAAATCGGTGCTGCAGGTCCAATCCCTGGGGAACACCCTGACACCAGCGAGGGCTCTGCACCCAGAGGGGACCTGGCTCTGTCCTGCTGGCCACAAGGGCTGCCTTCCAGCCACGCCTGGGCTCCAGGAACACACGGCCACCCTTTCCCCCCCGAATTGCCAAGTTATTCCCGTCTGCTGCGCCACGCCAAGTAACAGAGGTGAGGTTTCCACTGCCTGCACTCCAGGCTGCCAACAGAAAGCTCAAACCTCAGTTCCTCACGGTAGCAGATGGAAAACCGGGGGAAATACTTAGCAGGGCTACGAAAGACTCAATGGCTTGAGAGTTTAAAAATAAAACCAGGAGCACGTCAAGGAAATCGATGTGTTCTTAACCTACGAAACAAAGCCCAGCTCTGTCCAAACCGGCACAGTCTCTGATTTCAGGTTTTGGCACTAAAACCTCATTTTATGGACTGTTCTGCAAGAGCTGGGCACCCCCACTTCGTCCCTAGCCTCGAATGTGCCCCTTGGAGACTGCAATGATGTTCCCTTCCATGGGAAAGGGGCACGGGGAGCTGGTGGGGGCCCCAGGCCCCGGGGCAGACAGCATTATCCAGGGAAAACCCTAAAGTGCTATCCCACCTGGGCCAGGGGATAAAGCTCCCAGGTGGAAAGGGAAGGACCAGGTGCCTCCAGGTGGGACCTGCAGACCAGGTCACAGCAGCATCAGCTCCAGGGCTGGGATGGCTGAGCTGGGCTTTTTCCAGCTTATTCCTGGCTTTAATGGCAATTAAAAGGCTCAGTGTTTTGGGAATGAGTGTAGCAGCAACCCGAGTGACTTAAAAGCATGAGCATTAGTAATTAATGGCATCGGGCTGCTCTGATTGATCACATCAGCTTCACGTCTACAAGCCTTTGATTAACAAAACATGACAGTAATGAGTTGGCAAGGAACACAACAGAGTCCTTCTGATCCATTTGTTCCCAGGAACAGCCCTGTAAGCCTTACTAAAAGCTTACAGGAACCCCTGAAACGTGAGGTGTTCCCACCACGCACTGGATGGGGATGGGAAGAGCCAGCCCTGCACAGCTCCAGGTGCTGGGACAAGGTGAGTCAGAACCCAGAGCTGCAGGAAGGGAGAGTTCACAGCCCTTCCAGCAAGAGTTAAACCTCCCTCTGCTGCCATAAAGGCACTGCTAACCTTCAAAGAAATCAAGGGAGCCCAAGAAAACCTTATCGGCAAGAACACACCCTGAGGAGGGTGAAGGGAATTCCCAGAGTCATCCTCGAATTCCTGAGGCCCAATTCCCAACCCATCCCTCCCCTCACTGGGCTTATTCCCCCCTTGCCCTACCACCAGAGAGACAGAAAAACAACCCTGGGTTGGTTCTGACTCCCCAACAGACCAGGCTTTAATACATGTAAAACAACAGTCTGGGTGGCTGTAAATCACACTGAGATTTGCACGGCGACATCCAAGCTCCACTCGGTATTCCCGGCTCCAAGGACCTGCTGTCCTCACCTGGAATGTCCCCGCCCGAGCCCACCCTCCAGCTCAGCAGCCAGGCTCCTCAATCCCTCAAAAGTTCCAGGACAGGCTTTTGCCTCCAGCTCTCCTGGTTTTGTCTCCACCACAACGAGCTGCAATCCCGATTTTCTCTGTTTTAAGGCACGGCCCGAGCTATTTTTAACTTTTACTAAATATCCCGTGAGTTCTTCCAAAGTACATCCAAAGTGGGTTTGTAAGTCAAACCCACACCTCCCACCTCCAGAACACTGAGCCAGAGCAGCCCCTTCCCTGGCTGCAGCGAGCCTGAGAACAGAGCCCAGCTCCTGAGTGGGTCCAGCTTTACTTCTCTGCCTTCCCAGAAACCAGGATCCCAAAGAAACACAATTTCAAAACTGTTAGAAAGAAGGAAAAGCAACATGAGATGGTTCTGATCTGCTCAGGGATACTCGCAAAGACGTTGTCACCCCTGGCTGGCAGAGATGTGATTCCTGGCCTTGGAAATGTCCCTTTGCCTTCTCCAAATGTCGTTGGTGCGAACAGAAACCAGTTTGGAACGTTCCAAAGAGGATGCAGAGGCAGAAGCAGCAAGGCAGAGCTCTCGATTCACTCCTCCAGGCCTGAGCAGTGAGGATGACTCCCCCCAGCCCGACTGCCACCAAGCCAGCTCCCTCCTCTGCTGGGACAGCAGCTCCGAGGACACGGAGCTGAGTGATGCTGGAGCCATGGAGGGTCCCCAGTGGGACCTCCTCACCCACCCCACTCCCCCCAGTCACTTCTGCCCTGAGACCTGCTAGAAACCTACAACAACTAAAGCCTTTTAACAGCAGGAAGGTGTGGATGTGGCACCTGGGGACGTGGGTCAGTGGTGGCTTTGGCAGTGCCGGGGGGATGGTTGGGTTTGATGAACCTAGAGGGCTTTTCCAACCTTAATGATTCCGTAATTCTTCATCCAGACACACTTCCCAGGTGCAGCACACACCCAGATCACCCAACACAGAAGGGTGGTGACAATCAGGTAAAATTCCCAGAATCACAGGACCATCAGTGTGGGAAGAGACCTTCAGGCCCATCCATTCCCACCACCAACCCAGCACCACCACAACCACCCCTAAAGCACGTCCCCAGGTGCCACATCTTGAGCACTTCCAGAGACAGTGACTCCACCACTTCCCTGGACAACTGATTCTTGTTCCTCTTCCACGGAAAAAAGAACTCTGATCTCTAATCTGAACCTGCCCTGGTTCAATTTGGGGCCATTTCCTCTCATCCTTTCCCTGGAGACACGGCAGAAGAGCCCGTCCCCCCTCCCTGCTCCTCTCAGGCATTTTGGAGAGTAATGAGGCTCCCTCCATGCCCACTCTTCTCCAGACAAAAATCCCATAAGAAATGACAGAATTCCAGAGGAACCTGGCCCCAAAGTGACCTCACCGGCCACTGCTGGAGAAGGTCCCTCAGCCTGCCCTGGCCCTGACCCCTTTCTGCAGGGAGGGACAGAGAAACTCTGTGTGCACCTCCAGCAGCTGCCCACGAAAACAGCCCTGGGGATTCTGGACAGCATTCAACTGCACTGCCAGGACCTGGCCTGGAAAACAGCCCTTCATGTTCTCCTCCAATATTAAAATGGGACTTTTGGCAGTTCTCCGTGCTCCTCAACTTCTCCATCCTGCCACGGAGTGTTTGTTTAGGGAGGCCAGAGGCAACCGGAGGGATCCCAAAGTTCACTGACACTAGGAGGAATCCAAGCTGGGCTAAAATTAAATGTACTTATTGTTCTAAATCCTCCTTCTTCTCCTCTGCTTTTTTTTTTTTTTTTAATTAAACTGGCCTTTGATCTAAAAATACTGACGCTGTAGCTGCACGAGGTCCCTGTGCTCCTGAACATGCCCCAGATCTGCAGGGAAGAGCAGGAGAAGCCTCCTCGGTGGGATGGGACCTGCTCCGGGTGCAGTGGTCCCACTCAGAGGGCACGGTGCACGTGGTGGGGACACTGCGGTGGAGATTCTCCTTGGGGAAACAGGGACAAGGAACTCTGGTTCCACAGTTCACACACCCCGGTGAGCCCGGCGAGGTCACCCGGGAACATCCATTTGGAAAGCTGGGATGCAGGAGACTGCTGTGGGAACCTGCAGCTCCCCGGCTCAGGATGGTCTAAGCCACCCAGAACTCCAGTGACAGGGAAGGGCAAACCCTTCTCAGGAGGTCACCACATCCCAGGCGCCGATGGAGAACAGCCCTGCCAGCACACCAGCCCTGAATCCCGATGGATTCCCACCCAAAGGCATTCCCAGTGGGACAGCCAAGGGGTTCCTGCCCTGCCTGGCCACAGGATGGTGCCCACACGCATGGCTGGCACTGGGATGCCCCTGTTTTCCCACCACCGTGGCTCTCCACAGCCCCTCCGTGCCTGGCCATGCTCCGAGCTCCACGTGCCGCCCTTCCCATGGCTCCTGCTCCCTGGGATCAGCTTGGACACGGGCACGTTTGGAATGAATTGGCATCTCCCTCCAACGCTCTTCACAGAGGCCAATCCCTGCTCACAAACATGATGTTGTACCAAGGAGAGCAGCGACACGGAGACATTCAGCACGGCTGCACATGGAGCTGCTGGGGATCTCCTGGGATCGCCCGGGATCTGCTGGGATGTCCTGGGATCTGCTGGAATCTGCTGGGGTCTCCTGGAATCTGATGGGAGTTGCGGGGATCTCCTGGGATCTGCTGGGATCTCGTGGAGTCTGTTGGGATCTGCTGGGATCTCCTGGGATCTGATGGAATCTGCTGGGATGCCCTGGGATCTCCTGGGAGTTGTGGGGATCTCCTGGGATCTGCTGGGATCTCATGGAATCTGTTTGGATCTCCTGGGATCTGCTGGGATCTCCTGGGATCCGCAGGGATCTGCTGGGATGCTGGTGTCCCCCCTCGCGCTGCTGCGGGCTCGTTCCCTGAGCCCTGGGTGAATGATGGGACACATTGGACATTAGGGACAATGCCTTCATGGAAAGGGTGCTCAGCAATTGGAAGGGCTGCCCAGAGCACTGGAGTTTCTGTCCCTGCAGGGATTTCGAATCCCTGCGGATGTGACACGTGGGGACACAGTCAGCGGTGGCCTCGGCAGTGCTGGGGAATGGCTGGACTTGATGGGCTCAGGGGGCATTTCCAACTTTAAGGATCCTCCAGTTCTCTGATTTCTGTGATTCTAAAACCCCTTCACCTCCCACAGACACTGAGGTCTCACTGGCAGAGCCAAGACAACTCCAACACCACTGCTGGAACTCCATCTGGGAAACCTCCCCAAGGTTTTGGGACCAAGGACTGCTGAGACCACAGAGCTCTTTGTTCCCTTTAGGAATTCTCACTCAGCCTAATGGCTTCATGTTCTGGATGAGCTGAAACCTCATTAATTCTCCACTGGAAAAGAGTTTCCTGCTACAAAAGCTGCCAAGCCGGAGCGAGCCCTGACTCACCCTCTGGAATATTGCTCCTCTGGGAAAAGCCCGGGGCTTCACTGAGTCACCCAGAGGCTCCCTGTTGGTAAGGCCATCCACAAAATCCAGAATGAAAGCTCTTCCAGGGAAATGCCTGAGCAAGTGGCTTCCAAGAAAGATCATAAATTCTCCTACATGCACTTCTGTGAGAGAAATAAGTCTCCTCCCTACAGAAATCAGACAATTATAGAATGCCAGAAGGGTTTGGGGTGGAAGGGACCTTAAAGCTCATGTCATTCCACCCCCTGCTGTGGGCAGGGACACCTCCCACTACCCACACATATGGAAAAAACACATGGAATTTGTTCAGAGTGAGCTTGCTTTGCAAACATAAAATATTTGAACTGAAGCGCTCACAAGAAAACCCCCACACGGCAAAACCCAACCACCACCACCACCCAAAACGTGCACGAACCCCCCCAAAAACCCAGAATAAAACACAGTGACACGTTTAAAAGGGGCACAAATGAAAACTCAGGGAAAATGAAGCCCAGGGGGCAGCAGGAGCGAGTGCAAGGACAGTGGGGACAGGGCTGGTGGGCACCTGCCCCGGGGGATGCCAGGCTGGACACAAAACCTCCCCTTGAACAACATCAAGGGCTGAATAAACCAAGACAAAGAAATGAAGGCAGGGATGAAAAGCCTGGCCCGTGGCCCTGGCCCGGGTTATCTGTCTCCAAAGGGTGCCAGAGAGCCCTCCCTGCAAAGCCAGGGCTGACAACGCTGCTCTGCCGCGGATCCCACGGGAATGGTCCCCGTGCTCCCACTGGAGCCTTCAGAGCCCATTCCCCACCTTCCCAGAGCCCTCTGCCCTGCCCAACAGCCCCAGTAATTCCAGGGCTCTGCACTCCCAGAGGCAGCAGGTAAGTCCCAAGCACTTCTTAAGGAATGCCAATTATTCGCATCCCTCTTTTCTGCACTTCTTCAGTACCTGAAGAACAGGGAAAGGAATTAACTTGGAAGTTTATGACACCTAAAAATGTAAACCCAAGGAAAGGCTCTCATACACCAAGCCTTGATCCCAAGGGAGTTTTCACAGGCAAGTTACAAACCTGGAAATATTTTCAGGTCTCACTCCTGCAGGCACCACTCCAGCCCAGCAGAAGAGGTGCAGGGAAGCCAAAACAAACCAAAAAGCTGTGATTCTCCAGCCAGAAGGAGAAATAATTCCCCCAGTGGGGCTGCTGTGCCCTGTCCTGCAGTGTGACTGTCCCCAGGGCCCTGCCATCAGAGCTGATAACTGAGATCACACCTGACACACGGTGGGCAACACAAGTCAATAAACGTGCGACACGCGAGCCCAAGGGCATCAGACAAGTAATTTCTGGTGCCTGAGATGAGGCCACTCCAGCCACCAGCCCCGGGTTTTGATGTTTCAGACACATTTTCGTGTCACCCCCTTGAAGGATTATTTTTCTGTTGCCTTTACGTGTTCAAGGCTCCGTGTCTTAGCCAGCAATGAGGCGTCAGGATTCCAGGGAACACACGTGGCTGCTGAGCAAACACCTCTGCCTTTGTTCCCTTCCTAGAACTGCGGTCCTTGGCGGCTCCGGCTGCCCTTGCCGTGTCCTAATTCCAAAGGCATCCATGCATCCCATCCCTCCTCCTCCACATCCTCCCTGCTCCACACGGGCACTGCACAGCACTGCAGGTGTCAGACCCAGGAATATCCCTGTCTATGGAGCGCACGCCCTGCCGGATGCCTAGGCATGGGACAGAAATGGGGAGCTGCGGGAACAGGGGATGTCACAGCTTGGATGGGGAAGGGCCTGGAGGGGCTGTGTGAGGACACGGAGGGCACTTGGGGTGTCCAGCTGGAGAAGAGGAGACTGAGGGGACACCTCAGTGCANTATGACACCTAAAAATGTAAACCCAAGGAAAGGCTCTCATACACCAAGCCTTGATCCCAAGGGAGTTTTCACAGGCAAGTTACAAACCTGGAAATATTTTCAGGTCTCACTCCTGCAGGCACCACTCCAGCCCAGCAGAAGAGGTGCAGGGAAGCCAAAACAAACCAAAAAGCTGTGATTCTCCAGCCAGAAGGAGAAATAATTCCCCCAGTGGGGCTGCTGTGCCCTGTCCTGCAGTGTGACTGTCCCCAGGGCCCTGCCATCAGAGCTGATAACTGAGATCACACCTGACACACGGTGGGCAACACAAGTCAATAAACGTGCGACACGCGAGCCCAAGGGCATCAGACAAGTAATTTCTGGTGCCTGAGATGAGGCCACTCCAGCCACCAGCCCCGGGTTTTGATGTTTCAGACACATTTTCGTGTCACCCCCTTGAAGGATTATTTTTCTGTTGCCTTTACGTGTTCAAGGCTCCGTGTCTTAGCCAGCAATGAGGCGTCAGGATTCCAGGGAACACACGTGGCTGCTGAGCAAACACCTCTGCCTTTGTTCCCTTCCTAGAACTGCGGTCCTTGGCGGCTCCGGCTGCCCTTGCCGTGTCCTAATTCCAAAGGCATCCATGCATCCCATCCCTCCTCCTCCACATCCTCCCTGCTCCACACGGGCACTGCACAGCACTGCAGGTGTCAGACCCAGGAATATCCCTGTCTATGGAGCGCACGCCCTGCCGGATGCCTAGGCATGGGACAGAAATGGGGAGCTGCGGGAACAGGGGATGTCACAGCTTGGATGGGGAAGGGCCTGGAGGGGCTGTGTGAGGACACGGAGGGCACTTGGGGTGTCCAGCTGGAGAAGAGGAGACTGAGGGGACACCTCAGTGCAGGGACACCTCATTGCAGTGACACCTTCCTTGGGAGCAGCAGGCACTGAGCTCTGCTCTGGGGGGACCAGGGACAGCACCCAGGGAATGGCTGGAGCTGTGCCAGGGATGTTTAGGTGGGATCTCAGGGCAAGGTCCTTCCCCCAGAGGGTGGTGGGCACTGCCCAGGCTGCCCAGGGCAGTGGGCATGGCCCCAAGGCTGCCAGAGCTCCAGGGGAGTTGGGATGATGCTCTGGGGCACAGGGTGGGGACTCCTGGGGATGGTCCCGTGCAGGGTGTGGGTTGGACTGATGATCCCTGGGGGTCCCTTCCAGGATATTCCACAACTCTAAGATGCTGCAGAGGCAGCGGCTCCTTGGTGAAGTGAACTACAGCAGCCGAGAACATCCCTCCCTCATCCCTGGGGGTTCATCCCTGGGGGTTCATCCCTGGGGGCTCCTCCCTGGGGCTTCATCCCTGGGGGCTCCTCCCTGCAGCTCAGGATGCTCAGCAGCACTAGGGACCAGCGTGGGCACAGCTGAACCACCCTCCCATCCCAGGGATGCTTTGGCTGTTCTCCTCCCCAAAATCTGGGATCAAAGCCCTGTGGTCCGGACCCCTGAGCTGGCTGGGAGGTACCAAGGGGGTCCCAGCCCTACAGACATCCCGGGCATGGGACAGAACCCTCAGCAAGCACATTGGGCTCATTCCTCAAGCACTTCCACTGCAGCCACCCCAAAGCTGGTCCTAAAGGCGGGTGTTAGACCAATAAATGTTTGAAGTCGCTCATAAAAGCTCCTGCTTAGTTATTTTTCCCAAATAAAGCCCTGGCCGCTCACTGGGCTCCCGTTTACGAGCAGCACATGGAGGTTCCAGCAGAGCCCAGGGACACCCTGGCCAGCCCCGGGTGTGTGCAGGGCTGGGAATGGCACTGCTGGCAATGGCACTGCCGGCACACACCACCTCACAGCACCGCAGCATCCCTGGGGCTGGAAAAGCCCTCCCAGCCCACGGAGCCCACCCTGTGCCCAATGCCCACCTTGCCCCCCAGCCCAGAGCACTCAGTGCCAAGGCCAGTCCTGCCTTGGGCACCTCCAGGGCTGGCACGTCCCTGGTGCCACCTTCCCTGCCAACCCCTGACCCAACACCATGCTCAGACGTGCTGAGTGAAGTGTTGGCAGCACAGGGAGTTGTGCACTGAGGGTTAATTTAGTTCCTGTGTCAGCTGTAAACTAAAGTGAACTGGAGTAAAATGAGTCTGCTGGAAAACAGCAAGTCTAGATGTTATTTTTCGTGGCTGTAAGGAGATGAATCCCAAATTTCTGGACACTTCATGTGTGTATTAAACATGCAGAGACACTTGGGAAGGGAGAGAACGGGAGGAGGGAGAAGATGAGAGAAAAGACAAGAGAACTGAACCTGGGCTAGTGGAAGGTGACCCTGCCCATGGCAGGGGGTGGAATGAGATGAACTTTAAGGTCCCTTCCAACCCAAACGAGCCTGGAATTCATTCTGCAGTTCCATGAAACACAGGTTGAACTCTTCATCCACTGGATGTGCTGAGTGCCAGCGCAGGACTCAGCTCAGGGCACACACAGCTCACCCCCAGGGCACTGCCAGGGACACCTTTCTTGGGTTGTTTTTCTGTTCCTTCTGCAGGAAATTCTCATCTGCCCCCTCCCTGACAGGGCATGCCAGAACACAAGGAGAAAAGACATTCCCTACAGGCCCCTTCCAACCTGCCAAAGGGTGAGTTTCTCTCTAGCCCCAGTCATCCCAGGGTTGTCCTTATTCCTGAATCCCACAGGATTTCTCACCTGATGCTAACACGTGCACTACAACTCCCTTTGTTTATCCACAAATACAATCCTAATTGAATCTTTTCATCTCAGAGGCACTTCACCTGCCCACCCTCCAAGACATTCAGCATGCATTTCCAGGTCCTGTATACACACAAAACTTGTATTTCATCACCGTTCCCTCAGAGTAATGTTTATGAACTACAGTGATGGAGAACTCCCCTCAGCACCACACACTCCCAGCTCCTGCCTGGAGCCCTCCAGGGGTGCTGCCAAGGCACGACCCAGCTGCCTAAAAGAGGGAATTCGAGAATCACTGACGTTGGAAAAGACCTCCCAGACCAGGGAGTCCATCCACTGACCCATCCCGACCTCATCAACCAGCCCAGGGCACAGAAAAGGGAAAATGATTCCACAAGCCCACTCCTCCTCAGCTTCTCCAAGGCAGAACTGTCCTAATTCCTGACCATAACCATCCCGAAATTACTGAGAGAGCCAGGATCGTTCCAGAGAAGGAATTCAATTATGCTCCCGTTTTCCACTGGATGCCCAAGGACCTTGACAAAAATCCATTGCTGCCCCTCTAAGTAAAAACACCATGGCTTGGGAATGGGTTTGGCAGCAGGAGTGCCTGGCAGGAGTAAGGCCAGCTGAGGACCAGCATCAGTGTGGGTGTCAGGGAAGGAATGGTGCAGAATCCCAAGATATTCCGAGCTGGAAGGGACCCCCAAGGACCATGGATCCAACTGCTGGCCCTGCACAGACACCCCACCAGTCCCAGCAGGAGGAGCTGGGCAGGCTGGCAGCACCACCAGGATCTGGATAGATGGGGCTTAGAGAGAGGAACGGCTGGGAATGATTTCCAAGGAGGCTCTGCTGGATGGCTGGGAATGATTTCCAAGGAGACTCTGCTGGTGATCCTTTGGCCTCTGTGCCATGGTGAGGAATCCCCTCACCTGGGAGCAGGTGTGTTTGTCCCTGGCACGGGGCACCTGGCAGGGGCACCACCATGGAGGAACAGAGCTCCAGGATCTCCCCATCCCAGCCACGGGGCTGCACAGCACCGAGGGCACAGGAGTGCTCAGGGAAAGGTGGCCTTGGCCAAAGGGGCTCCGGCTCTCCTCGGCTTCCCACGCCGGGAGCCCGGGAATGGGTGGGAATGAGGTTAGAGAGCTCGTGGGCTCCGCTGCAGCTGAGCGTGGCCCGGAATGCCAAGGAGCCTGTGGCCCGGAATGCCAAGGAGCCTGTGGCCCGGAATGCCAAGGAGCCGGTGCCAGAGCCAGAGCTCCCCAGTGGCACATGACTGGGATGACCAACAAAATTAATTCCACACTGGCAGCAACCAGCCCCCGAGCTGGCACCCGGACAAGAGGCCACGGGCACAGGCTGAAATACCTCAATTCCACTTTAAACGTTACAAAAACAAACCAAAAAATCCTTTTATATGCTAAGTATGATCCAGCCCTGGCACAGGCTGCCCAAGGAGGATGGATGTGCAGCCACATCCTCGGGGGCCAAATGGGATCCAGCCCTGAGCAACCTGCTGGGAGCACCTCAGCCCATCTCTGACTCCAGGAAAACTCCCAGGACCTGCTGGCGATGGGAGAAGCATCAGCAGCCCCACAGCAAAGCACATCCTCTCTGGCAGACCTGGAGCTGGCAAAGAAAAATAGGTTCTGCCCGGCAATGGCACATCCTTATCCTACTCCCACCTCATTACCCTTATCTGCAAGAACCTCACGATGTCCTCAGGCACATCCTGGGTGTTGGGTGCCGCCGGACGCCTCGGGGTAGCCGTGCCCAAAACCCAGCCCAATTCACATGGCTGAGCTCAGACACGGCTGCTTTCCGTGGGGTGCTCCCTTCCCAAGCCCTGGCACAGCTCCCACTGTCGACCAAAGCTCCTGTCCCACAGTGGAGACATCCCCTGCCGGGGAGCCGTGTGCTCCCGGACCCTTCAGGGTCGTGCCTCAGCTCCAGGGCTTCAACACAAGAGCAGCCTGTGAATTCTGCAGCTCTTGGAACCACGTGAGGGTGTCTGGAAGGCTCGCTGGGAGCATCCTTACGATACCCCAGTTTTGGGCCGGACGCAACGCCGCGTGGGGCACACCTGGAGAACTTTGGGACAGCTCACCTCGGCGCTTCCCCCATGCTCCTCATCTGCCCTGCCAGCTCTTTGGGAAGCTCCGAGGGGTGGCCAGCATGACCTGAGGGTCAATGCTGGCAGCACAAAGTCAGGGGATACCAGAGAGCCCCAAACCAAAGGCAGGAATCAGACCTGAGGGGCACCACCAGGTGCCACCAACCTGGAGCAGCAGCACGGAATTCCCACCGGACTGGGGGAGTGATGGCACGGCCTGGGGAGCAGCTGCCTTCAGGATGAATGCAAATGCCCCCGTGGATGACAATGGATCTCTGGGATGGCGTTTCACCACCAGCAGGGTCCCAGCACCCCCATTCCCAGCTGGAGACGGCGGGCACCAGGCAGACCCATCCTTTCAGGCTGCTTCTGGGAGAGTCTTCTCCACCCTGAGAGGCACCAGAGATGACAGGGAGGCTGTAAATCCCGGCATTCCCAGGGCTGCAACCAACTGCTCCTGATGCTGCCCCTTGGGAACATACGCTCAGCCTTCTGTCGGCTCATCCTGATGTCCTGGGAGCAGAGCAGCCCCACAGCCAAGATCCCACATTCCCAACATGGAATGCAGCCTTGGATCAGCAGCACTGGGGTCACAGACCATGACACGGCACCCCAGGGCACCCACACACCTCCACACCAGCGGTACCAAACAGCAACACAGGGTGGGAGCTTTCAGAACTTTCCCACTGGAAATTGAGCTCCTAAATGGAGGTTTTAGTGGCCTGACCACTCAGAGGGTGACAGGGTTGGTAACTCCTGACTGCCCTGCTACGCTGATGTGGGACTGTCCTGCTCACTGCAGGTCTCAGAGGGCTGACACCAAACAACTCAGAGGTGACACAAAACCCATCCTAATGTTTAGTCAGCCAAGAATTCCCAAGAACATCCGTGGAAGACAAAGTGGAGGCAAACAAACTGGGGAAAATGGCTACAAAAGCACCGGAAGGGGCTGCCCAGGGAGGTTTGGAGTGCCCAGCCCTGGAGGTGCCCAAGGCAGGACTGGCCGTGGCACTGAGTGCTCTGGGGTGGGGGACAAGGTGGGCATCAGGCACAGGGTGGGCTCCATGGGCTGGGAGGGCTTTTCCAACCTCAGGGATTCCAGGATTCCAAAAGCAGCCCCGGCTTTCCTGTCCGTGCCCTCCCCTGCCTGCCCCATGTCCATTTATCTGTGCATTGACTGAAATCCCTGCACCACAGAAATGAGTCTGGGCTGGATGGATGTTCCCAACAGCAATTGCAGCCTTCCTGTGTTCAAGCAGCTTTCCCTGAGATGCAAAGCACTGGAAGCTCAAGCACCATGAAGGTGCTACAAATATAGCTGTGATTCCATAACGGATCCCTTCTGGTGGCCACGAGGAGCAGCAGGACCTCCCGGCTACCTCAGGATTTGACTATTCCCATTGATATTCCAAGGAGGGTCTGGAGGATGGAATACAGGCAAGGGGATGTCCCTGCTCCCCACGGCAGTGGGTATGGTCCCAGAGCTCCAGGAGTGTTTGGACAATGGGACAGGGACAGGAAGGATTGTTGGGGTGTCTGTGCAGGGACAGGGGTTGGACTCCATGGTCCTTGTAGGTCCCTTCCAGCTCAGGATATTCCAGGATTCTAAGTGGAATGGAAAACCCTTTCTTATCCCAGTGCAGCCTTTCCCAAGGGCTGGGCAAATCCTGGTTGGAATTTGGAAGTGTCCACATGACACACCTGGACCCCTTGCCTGGGAAAACACCCACACTGGGTGTTCACCTCCAATGCACAGGGGAAATCAGGGAATGTGGGATCCCGGGGCACGGAGAACACTCTCAGTGGGAGCAGCAGCAGGGCCCTGGCAGCTCCAAACATCCCAGCTGGTGCCTGGCCCTGCTCCTGGGAACAGCACAGAGCTACGGCGAGCCCAGCACAGCTAATTAGCGCTCCTTTTCCGCTCAGCTAATGAGCCCCGGCGCCGCCACTGTGATGTCTGTATTTCAGCAGGGCTGGGAAGGGCATTTTCCAGCCTGGGAAGGACTGGGATAAGTTCCTGCTGCACGGAGAGGGGGACAGGTGCTCCCACTCCCAGGTGTGGGGGACAAGCAAAGCCCTCTGTGTCCCATGTGATGGTGACAGTGAAGAGCCTCCGACCTGCTGCTCCTGCAGCCCCAGAGCATCCTTCAACCCCAGCAGGGAAAATCCTGCATCAGTGACATCATTTCCTCGAGATGCCCGGTCCAGGGGGCTTTCTCACCAACAAAGGTGCCCCCACTGAGCTGGCACACAGCGAGGGCAGGTGGGTGTTTGGGGAGGAAACGTGTCCAACCAAACCCATCCAACCCCACCAAGGCAGCAGTTTCCTAACACCAACCTCCCCGCTCCCTCTGGGCAGTGAGGTCTCTGCCAGCTCTGAGTGGCTCAATGCCCTGGCACAGCCCCATCCTTGTTTTTGTGATTGTGTTGGAGCCCTTTAGGGAATGTGAGATGAAGACACACCTGCAGTGCCTCTGAACGTGTCTCGGACCAGCTCCGTGCACCTTCATTTCCAGAGTCACCTGAGCAGATGCTGGAGAAGCAGGAGCCCAGGAGGGACAGCCGACAGGAAACCTTTCCACGGGCTTCCTTTGAGCCTTCCTTGAAAATTCTGTGCCATCAAAACCGAGCTGGCACCAACAACAGTTGCTGAATTAGGGCAGGACCGGACATGGCCTTTCCCTGTATTTTCAGCAGCTGTTTGGGGAATCTGGGCTGAGATGTTGGATCCAAACAGCAGTTTGTTTTATATTGCAAGACACAAGGTTGATCTGACGGAGAAGGGTTTATGTCGGGAACTCCTCACGGGCCAAGGTGAGAACAAATCCCCAAATTTGAGCAAAGTGGTGGAGAACAGTTCACACAATAGTAAAAATACCCATTGACAGGCAAGTCTGATGGGATGGATGTTGCTGGTGAGGACGTGGGTGTACCAAGGAAAGGGGGCACAGGGCAGCAGCTCAAACCACCAGATCATCATGGAATCATTTAGGTTGGAAAAGACCTCCAAGGTCATGGAGTCCACCCATTCCCGCAGCAATGCCAAGCCCAGTAGCACAGCACACTCTGCCAAGGGAGGGTCAGAACTCCCTGCCTTTCAAACCTACACAGAATTCAGGGAATTCAACCCAAAACCTCACACTCAAGGGGAAGCTCAGTAGCACCTCCAAAAAACCACGGGATGCACATGAATCCGTGCTCGACTGGCACGGGAGCCATCAGACCAGAGCAGATCCAGAGAGGAACAGGAGAGCGGCTGGGACTGTTCCAGCTGGGAAATGGGTCACTCAAACAGGACTTGGTTCATAATTCCACCCCCTGCACTAATCACTGGAAGGGTGGAACCACCAGGAGCAGCTGCAGAAGGTCCTGCCTTGACGTCCCCCAGCACCGCCTTGACGTCCCCCAGCACCGGGAGCCGCTGCCTCGGCATCCCCCGGGCAGGGAAGTGGGATATGGGCACAGTGCAGGGAGCCCCGGCCCACAGGGAATGTCTGTGCCTCCAGCCACGAGTCAGGAGTTTGGCTCAGGCCCTGAAACAGGATTTACGTCCCCTGAAAGAAATCCTAGCTCCAGGAGCAGCGGGAGCTGCAGCCCAGCCCAGCACTCCCCCCGCACGGGAATTGCTCTCCCATGCCATGCCAACCTGTGAATGAGCCCGGCTTGGATGGGAAGCAAGGACATTTTCCATGCATAAAAGACACAATCCTGCACGTGCTATGGGCTTAGCAGGCGCCCAGGCTGGTCCATATGGCAGCTCCATACGGGAATGCGACCCGAGTGTTGTCTCGGTGCTCCCACTGTTGTTTTGTGGATCTAAGACTGCGGCTTTGCCTGTAAAATCAGAACATAATCCAGGCAGAGCGTGTGGGGACTAAATAACTGTTCCCTCTCTTTCTTTAAGGCAGCAAAATGATTAAAATGAATCTCCCATTTAGAGAGAAATGTTTGGTTTTGCTGCCAAGTGCTGAGGAGCAGCGACTCAAGGATGTTTGCAGCCCCGACACGCCAAAACCCCTCCTTGGCTCCTCACCTGCCCCAGCTCCCTCCCCAGCTCACACTCCGGGAAGGAAAACAAGCATCCCTCTGCTGGGAAAGGGCCAGGGAATGCTCCCTGCCCCAGCCTGATGGACCAGGACATTTCACTGCAGGGCTCGCTGGGGCTAAGATGTTATTTTTATAAATATTTGCAAAGCTTAATTACAATGATAATATTCCAAATTTTTTCCCCCCCCCTCCTTGTAGAAAGCGGCCATCGAAACCTGTTGCTAAAGACTCCCTTGGAGGGGCTGGAACCCAACCAGGCAGAGCACAAGGAAACACAAACCCTCCGTAAACAAGGGAAAGGCAAAAATCGGACACTGGAACAGCTCCCGTATCCAAACACAGACAGGAACACAAGCACAGATGAAAGGAAAAATCAGGACAAAGAGCAAGGAGTGGTGGAACTGCTGCGTGNACCTTCTGGCTCTGCCACTCCCTGATGGATCCAGGTGGGATCGGGCTCTGCTCCCAGGGCACAGGGACAGGAGGAGAGGGAACGGCCTCAGGCTGGGCCAGGTTGGACATCAGGAGGGATTTCTCCATAGAAAGGGTGGTGAGGCCTTGGAAGGGGCTGCCCATGGAGGTTTGGAGTCCCCATCCCTGGAGGGATGTAAAAGCCGTGTGGATGTGGCACCTGGGGACATGGCCAGGGGTGGCCTTGGCAGTGCTGCAGGAACTTACTGGTCTCAGAGGGCTTTTCCAAGCCAATCAATCCTGTGATTCTATGACACCAAGTCCCCTGGAAAGAACAGCAGCGTCCTCTGCAAGCAAATGGTACCTCCACCCCTCTTCACTCAAAGAACTGATTTCAAGCCCTCTGTTCACCCCAGCTAATCCTGGATGTCCTTGGGTCAGGTAACAAGGAAGTCCTGGCTATCACTGGGACCAAAATGCCCACCAGCCAGGCTGTAGGAAAAGGGAACACAAGCATTTGGAGGTCTAGGTTGGGATTCCACAGCCAGTGTTCCCCATTAATATGTCATTCAATAAATGAATGACATTCATGTCATTAAAAGGGAAACTTTTACTGCTCAGTCACACAGTTAATACCAGCTACGATTCTGGGCTGTTGGTTTAAGGTGAGACCAAAAGAGAGCACCACAAAGCCAGTGTGAAACCCTCCACCAGCACATCCATCCTAATTCCTCTGTGCAGGAGCAAAGGCAGGACCTGCTGGGTAATGTCCATGCTCAGCTTTGCCAAGAAAAACACACCAACCAGCCCCATTAGAGCCACCTGGGATTAGCAAAGCTGAGCAACTCCCACATCACTGAACTCAAACCAGCATCCTTAATGACCCTTCCAGGCAGAGACATCCACTCCCAAGGCATCAGGAAGCTCATGGTCAGCAGTGTGCAGGACACAGCTTTGGGAGGAGCTGCAGGGAGCACCAGCAGCACCTTCCTCAGCAGGGGAACCCCAGATTTCCAATGGCATCCCAAGTATGGTCCTGATGGCATCATTAATACCATCCTGATGGCACCTTTAATATGATCAGAGACGTTGCTCTGCTCTTTTGCACCCAAAATTCCTTGGCCAGAGCTGAGACAGCCCAGGATGCCTGGAAAGCCCAGCTTCCAGTCTCCCAGTCCTGCTGGAGAGCTGTGCTTGCAGCTGAAGGACATCCACATGCTAAAGAAGAACCTGTATGCGCCAAAGTGACAAAGAAATACCAGAAGGTACATGAAAGGTCACACTGGACAGGAAAATGACCACCTGTGAAAGAGGAGAAGGGGGCAACACTGCACTTTAATCCCAGAATCATGGAATCTCACACTGCTTCGGATGGGAAGGGACTTAAATCCCATCCCATTGCACTCCCTGCCATGGGCAGGGACACCTTCTACTATGCCAAGCTGCTCCAAGCCCCGTCCAACCTGCCCTTGGACACTGGATTTCCTGCCCCTCCCTTTGTGCCTCTGTCCCTGCAGGGGCTGTGAAAACACCTCTTGTGGTGCTCCATTCACAAACCTTCCACAAGTGCCCTGGGTACCCAGGTTAAAGTCAACCCTTCCTATTCACACCAGAAAGAACACGACCAGACCCCCTCTGGAAGCACATCCCAAGGGGACATGGGTTCAGATCCCTGCCTGGCTGAACTGGAGAGCAGGACTGGGCCCCACAGCAGCCCCAGTGTGCTGGGGATTACTCAGCCTCTGTGAGAGCTCAGCACCACCCCCGGATCACAGGCCTTGGTCCAAAAGCTTTTGTCAGAAGGAAAACAGAACCACCCAAAACTGAGCAGCACTCACACCCTTGGAGAGGAGAAAGGGCAGCAAGGAGCAGACAGGGAAGGACACTCAGCCACAGCCACCCTCCGGAGGGGGTTTGGGAGGGAAGGACCTAAAGCTCATGCCCTGGGGACACCCACAGACTAAGAAAGGAGAGAGCCGGGAGAGGGATTTACGGGGTGTTCTCTGCAGGCTGGCAATATCTGTATCAGTGAGACACAGTCTGCCACCAAGCAGGGGCTGAGGGGACAGGGAGAGCTGTGTCACCCCCAGTACATTCCATGGAAAAACCCTTTATACTCAAAATCTCCATCACAAACTGACCACTACAAACCACCCCAAAAGCAGGACCGGGAGCACTTAGTCCTGAAGGAGACAGACAACTGGAGCACCAGGAAAAATACTTTTACAAGAAACAGCACAAACACCAGAACTGTTCTGAGTCTCTAAATCTGACCTGGCCTTCCCTTCTCCAGCACAGGCCACAGAGCAGGGACCAGGATCATCTTTAGGATGCCACCAGGATATTAAAGGCACCACCAGGAATCTGGGGTCCCCTGCTCAGCAAAGCACTGCTGAGGGACCCCTGCTGGCCCATTCCCACCGTGGGGATGGATCCCAAAGGACAAGGGGAGCAGGATGTGCTCCAGATGACCCTGTCTGAGCAGGGAGCTGGGACCAGCCGACCCCATGGGTAGTCCCTCCCACAATGACCCCTTCTGTGAGGACCACCAGACATGCTATGGGAGGAGATCTCACTGCAGTGACAGGGAGGGGCAGAGGAGGGACAGGCACTGATCTCTACCCTGTGGGGACCAGGGGCAGCACCCAGGGAATGTCTGGAGTTGTGTCAGGGAACTTTAGGTTGCATATTAGGAAGAAGTCCTTCCCCAGAGGGTGGTGGGCACTGCCCAGGCTCCCCAGGTCAGTGTGCATGGCCCCAAGGCTGCCAGAGCTCCAGGATGTTTGGATGGAGTTTGGATGATGCTCTGAGGCACAGGGTGGGACTCCTGGGGATGGTCACGTGCAGGGTGTGGGTTGGACTGGACGATCCTTGTGAGTCCCTTCCCACCCAGAATATTCTGGGATTCTGTGATACAAACAGCCAGGGAAGCGCCAGCCTGGAGTTCCTGGGAATAAGGTTATTGCGCCAGCAGGCAGAGAGGAGGTCCCAGGTGAGCCTGAGACCTGAGTCTGCAGGTGTGGGAAAAACGCAGTGGAGCTTTCCCAGGCCATCAGCTCCGACTGCCCGTGGCTCTCTAAGGCAGCAGAGCCCAGCCGGCCCCAGCTCCTCCAGGATGCTCCTCTCGGATACACCCAGAGAGCCGCGTCCAGCGCGCCCCGGGCGGAGCCCTGCGGGATCTCGGCGTTCCTGGCTCCCCATCCACCCGCACAGACCCTGAGCCAAGCTGGGGCCAGAGGGCTGGTCACAGAGAACATGTTTTCCCAATTATTAGGAGCTCGTGGTATCCAGCAAAACATCCACCTCAACACAGCAAAGTCATTAATAAAGTCGACACATGTAGAGGGGTTTTAAGCTCCAGTCCTTCTTCTCCCGGCTCCAGAGCTCATCAGAACCCCGTGAAGCTGCTTAAATAGCTTTAATTAATTATAGTTGCTATCCAAATCATGCCATTTCTCCATTTACATGTGTTTAGAGCTTCATTAGTTCACCCCAGGATGATTTCCACACGTGGCTCTGCCACGGCCACTTTCTGCTCCGAGAGCAACAAAAACCTCTGGGTGCTCCGAGATTCCCAGGGAGGGGGACAAGTGGCTGCATCCGACCCCTGGCAGAGGCTGCCAGGGAGGAATCCCCAGGAATTACGAATCCTGCAGCGACAGCAGCACTGCTCCAGCCCTGTCAGGGTCCCACGGAGCAGAGAACAAGACTCACCTGCCCGTTACTAGAACTGAGCTCCTTCCCCCCGTGCTGGTCAGTCCAAGAGCAGGAGCTCAGGGAGTGTCTCTGGGAGCTGGGATGCTCCTCCTTCCACATCCCAGCCATGCCAGGACCTGGCAAGCGCTTCCAACCCAGTCCCAAGGGCAACTGATTTAGGAGCATTTCGTTTGCTTTTGTTCCTGCTGAAGCCTGACAGCTTTCCTGAACTTTCAGCCTCGTTTTTGGGATGTACAGCTGGGTCAGCCACCCAGCCCACCTCACCCCTCAGCAGCCTGGCACAGTGGAAGGTGTCCCTGCCCGTGGCATGGCGTGGAACAAGATGAGGTTTGAGGTCCTTTCCCACCCAAACCATTCCATGATTCTACGATTTTACGAAACCCAGCGTATCTTACAGATGGGAATCCTCTTCTAATTCCTCAATCCAAACAACTCCAACCAAGCTCCTCCAGCACCTACTTCCCAGGTGAATCTGTCCCCAAACCCTGTCAGACACCGACCCCTGAGCAGCAAAACACAGCAGTGAAACCAGCTCCAGAGCCCTCAGCAATGCCTTTCGTCTGCATCCTCACCCCAAAAAGCCCAATTTAGCCCCAAAATCCAGTGGGAGGACGTGCTGGTTGTAGGAGGGATGTGCCACTGCACTGAGGGGACGTGGGGACCAACGTGGAGCCCATCACCTTCCACCCCTTCACCCACAGCCCTGGCAAAGCCCTCACCCTGTGCAGCTCTGGCACCAGCTGGGTGTGCAGCCCTGACCCTGTGACTGCGGGTTGGGCAGAACGTGGCACAGCTGGGAATGGTGTTCCATTGGCTTCCTGGCACACGACAGGCGCCGGGATGGGCACTGGGATTCGCCCCCTGTGGGAGCTGCTTCAAGCCAAATAACCATGTCCCTTCACCAGGGTGAGGTTCATATTGCTAATGGAAATAAACAGTGTGTTCATTCTTCTCATTAAAAAAACCTAATAGAATTATTTGATTATGTTTCTTGGGGTCCAGAGCCACCTGACAAACAGTCCATGCCCTAAACTCCCATGGCAGTCTGGCGACCCTGCCCACTTTCCCAGGCAGCATTTGGGAACACCATCCCCTGTCCTTACCTAAAACTCAGTGCTGTAACTCACTTTATTTATAAATGCACATCCACACACCCTTTGGCAATTCCAGATGAACCCTCTGGAGGCCACCACGGCCACTGCCGGGTCACACCTGCAGCACACAGCTCTGGGGGCTGCCCCCTCCTCCTGCCCAGGGGAACTCTCCAAAACTCACTTGGATGTGCTCCAGGGGCAGGATCAGGCCTGGGGGCAGGACCTGGGTGTCCTCAAAGGAGGGCTCAGCCCAGCTCTCAACTCGGATGTGGACCCAGAGACACACCCTGGGGAACAGGAATACACTTGTTTACGGAATCATTCACGGATTTAGGAATCTATCTTTAGATCCTAGGAAGTCTTCTTAATTGCTGATGAAGTAGTGGTCAGATTTTTAGGGAAAGTGATAGGACTGAGAGAAGAACAATCCACAGATATACAGCCAGAGCAGAAGACCCAGTGAGATGTATCCAGCAGAGAGTCAACATCCACTGCTGGTATCACTGCTACCACCCTCTATTCCCTCCAGATAACATTCCTCTTTTCCCCAAAGCACCAGGGACCACGCTGGGAGAGCTCAGGGGCCTGGCACCACCACACGTGCCAAAGGCAGACTTAACACATCCCCAAATACTTCTCCTTCTCTGCTATCCCCAAAAAATGCCTTTAAAAGAAACAACAGCCTCAAACTCCAAAATTCAACTCACGAGCAAATTCTGCACCTTTGAGAAAAGCCCAAAGTGTAAAACTCCACACAGGCACTGCCACAATGGGTGTTATTAATTCCAACACCAGCAGGGAAACCCCTCTCCAGACCCCCAAAGGTTCCTCTCTAATGGGATTTGTTTACAGAGCAATAGCAGCATCCCGGAGATACTCCGGGAAGGCTCCTGCCAGAAGTGATTTACCTTCCTCGGTGGGAAAGGTCAGGCAGGGTGCAGACTTAGCATTTCCACGGACATCTGCTGGTGCATCCGGAGCACAAAGGGGGAGGCAGGAAAGGCTGGAGTCAGCCAAACCCTCCTCGAGATGTTATTGTCCAAACAGTGCTCTTTTTCTTTTGGTGTCCCAAGAACAACAAAGTAAACTCGGCTGGGTGTGTGTCAGTGCTCTTTGCACCAGCACTTTGCTCTCCAAATGCTCCTCCTGGGACTGTGGCAGCAGGCTGGGACTGAGGGGTGACCATGGGCAGCCTTGCCTTGCCTGGGGTGAGCAGACGGGTGGGGGTAAGGGGGGACGCTCCTTCACACTCGGCTCAACACCGTGGGACACACCAGGAAAAACCATCCCCGGCACCGCCTGCTTACAAAGAACACAAATTAATTACAGCCAAACGAGGGAGGACCCCTGAAATAAAGGGAACTGTCACTGGGAATTTACCCTGTCTCTTGGATGCCTTTCATCCCTGGATCCAAGTCCCTCCCAGACCTGAATCCATCCAGGCTCACCAAGCCCATGTGGATCACACCCCCTTTTATTGGGATCCCTGGAGCAGAGCTGAGCCCAAGAGGAGACACTCGGGTTGCTTGGAAAGTTATTTACTCATCCAGGACACAGAGGTGAGAGGTCTCTGGGAGTTCCCCTGGACCCCTGGAAGTGTCCAAGGCCAGGTGGGACAGGGCTTGGACCAACCAGGCCTGGTGGAAGGTGTCCCTGCCCGTGGCAGGGGGTGGAATGGTCCTTCCAAGACAAACCTGTCTGGATTCTGGAATTCTGTGATCACTGAAGTTCTAGATCACTTTTCAGGAAGTCTTTATGTTTGTGTTGAGAACTGTCAAAACCTGGGATAAACATTTGATATGAATGGTGGGATATACACTACAGGCTCCTGCCCTGGCAGCATCCAGGGAAGGTGTGTTCCTCTCCGCCTTTCCCAGCGTTTGACCCTCTCCTTAACCGTATTTGCATAACTAATTACCACACTGGCTTTGTTATACTTAAAGTTTAACAACCCTCAAGGCTGTGAAGAGAACTTTAAAAGTTAACGTATCACAGAAACCCAGAACCAGATTTTCCAGGGTTGGAAAATCCCTCCAAGGTCATCGAGTCCACCCTGTGCCCGACGCCCACCTTGCCACCTGAGAGCCAGAAGGTCCCCCTTGACCTTCCTTTTCTCCAGGCTGAGCCCCTCCAGCTCCCTCAGCCCCCCAGCGTCCCTCCTGAGTGAGGGGAAAATAAAAACGAAGGGGAAAAAGCAGAGGAGAAACAATTGGGGGAGGTTTGCGGGGGCTCTGCTCTGGATGCTGCAGATGCCCCTTGGACATCCCAGCCCCTCCAGGGCAGTGGTCCCTGCCAGCCCCTGCCCACAGCTGGTGCCCCCCACTCTGGCACCCCCAGATTCCCAACCCCGCTGGAAGACCCGACCTGCAGCCCCAGCAGTGCACAAACAAACGGGAGCGGCGGGGACCTCGGGGAAAGGGAGCGACCGAGCTCTGTAAATACACATTCCTGGGTGGTCTTCCAGGAAATCCAGAGAGGGATTTCAGGCAGCGGGACGAGCGCTTCGGGTCAGCTGTGGGGCATTCACAATGTGTCCTGGATCCCACAGCATTGCTTATCCAGGTAACTCTGGGATATCCCTGTGTTCCACACCAGGCACTGTGCTCGGGAGAGACACATTCCCAAGAAACCAGAAAAAAGCCACCACTCCTCTGGAGCACTCCAGGACTGGCATCAGCTTTCCCTCCCAGATTTCCTCCTTCCCATCACAGCTCACCCCCATTGCCTGGTCCCTTCCCTGTTAAAGAGCAGTGCCAAAGCAGGAGTGCAGTTTTCATGGAGTCACTTCCCACGTGCCACAAGTGGAGCACACAGAGTCCATGTGCTGTGTCCAGCTGCTCCCAGAGCTAAATCCTTTTGGATTCATCTTTCTGACCCTCCGTGGCAGCCCAAAAAGCCAACCCATCCCATCCAGGCAAAGACAAGGCAGAGAGGTTTAGGTCTGTGTGAGTGTCTGACCACAGGGCTTTTATTTTGCTCTATTTTCCTACAAAAAACCCCACCATAAACAGTGCCCAAAACACCCTGCTGGTTTCCTGGGTATGAACCCCCAAATGTTGTATGCAAACACACAACACAGAGCCCCACAGTCCTCCTGGGCTTCGGGGAGATCCAGGACCAGTCCCAGGGAAGTTTGGAAGTTTGTCTGGAAGTCCCAGCACCCCAGAGGGACAGAGTGTGCCCTCAGATCCCCCCAGGCCAGCTGCCTGTGCCATGTGTACATATGTACAATGAGAAAGTAAACAAAGACTTTCTGGACAGAAATCAGAATAACACCTTGAAGTTGGGCTCTTGGCATCCTTTCCTTGAGCGACTCACGCAGCAAACCCTCAAATCTGGGCTTACAAAGGGAGAGTGGCAAAGGCAGCAGAGCTAGAGAAAGGCAAGGAAAGCTTTTCAAAGCCAAGCTGCTGCTGCAACACCCAGAGCAGAGAGCTGTGGCCACCACACATTCTGCTCTGGGGCTCTGCAGAGCACAGGGATTGTGTTTCTGGAGCAGCACCTGGAGATGGCCCAGCAGGCTGCGCTGGTTCCGTCCCTCATCCAGGCAACCCGAAAATCCTATTGTGGCATTACTGCTATTTAGGGAGCTCACACAGCCGTGGTGCTGCCCCTGCCCTGGCTGGGCACGTCTGCCAGCCCAGAGCACCCTCCCAGCTCCTGGCACCACACCTGCTCCCACCGGGATGCTCTCGGGTTTTCCACTCTCCGTTGACTCTTCCCGGGTGGTGCCCTGGCAGTGGCAATCCCAATATGTGGCCCTCCAAGGAGTGGTTTTTACCTGGAGAGCTCCAGACTGTCCCTGTGGATTTCCCAGAGAAGGGGCACAACCAAAGGAGGGTTACGGAAATGGGGAAGGGTCTGGAGGGGCCACATGAGAAGTAGCCAAGGGCACTTGGTTTGTTGGGGAAGAAGAGACAGAGGGGAGACTCACAGGGGTCTGCAGCTCCTCCTGAGGGACAGGGAACCATCTCTGCAACCTGTGGGCATTGACACTCACAGGGGTCTGCCTGGGGCTGTGCCAGGGCAGGGTCAGGTGGGATCTCAGGGAAAGGTCCTTCCCCAGAGGGTGGGGGGCACTGACCAGGCTGCCCAGGGCAGTGGGCACGGCCCCACGGCTGCCAGAGCTCCAGAAGTGCTCTCCTGTCCAACGGGACAGGGACAAGGTGGGATTGTTGGGGTGTCTGTGCAGGGCCAGGGGTTGGACTGGATGCTCCTTGGGGGTCCCTTCCACAATTCCATGAACCCAGTGGGAAGGGTGATGCTCCTGCTCCCAGGAGCTCCTGGCTCAAAAAGCTCTGGACCAACTGAGCAGCTTCACTCACCCACCCTTGTCACTCGTGCCCCACAAGACCCAAAGGGCCAGAGCTCAGCCAAAGCAACTTCCCCAGCAATTAACTGGGCTTCTCCTTCCGGCTGCGGCTGCTCCCTGAGCTCATTGTTTCCCCAGCTAGGACAAAAATAGTGCTCCTGACCCAATTAAACTGCCATCCAAGATGACAAAAGGTGAGGAGAGGGTAGGGAGCAACTGGAGCAACCTAAATTAACACAAATTAATTTGAAACACAGCCCTCCCTCCCAGCTGCTGAGCCACCTATGAGATAAATAAACGCAAGATGCAGAAAGGCCTCTCAGCCAGCTTGCTGCTTTGAGGTATTTCAGTGGCTCAGATTTACATAAAATTATAACCTCTTGGGTCTGATCCCGTGTTCCCTGCTTCCCATGCCCTTCCTTTTGATGCCACTGGGAATCTTCCCTGCGTGGGACTGCAAGTCAGGGACCTCTTCCTGCCATCCAGCTCACAAGGACACAGGAACTGCTCCCTGGAGTCAGGACTGGGCTGACACGAGATGGGAAGTGGCCCCTGAGGTACAACCAAGCCTGGAATTTTCTAAAAATTCTCCGTAGAGAACTGCTGGTGCCCTGTCCAACCCCCAGCCTGCCCTTCCGCACGTGCCACCCCCATCTCCTCCTCCTCACCAACACCCCACTGTGCCAGTGGCACCAGGAGCCACCCTGACGAGGAGGAAGCTCCCGTTTTCAATTCCCTCCTTCATGATGTGAGGGAGCTGCAGCCTGTCCCTGCCAAGGTGGGAACTGCCCGTGGGGCTGCTCCTGCCCATCCCACTCCAGGCAACCAACCCTTGGGATGGCTTGGGTTGGAGAGGACCTTCGAGCCCATCTCGTCCCAGGGACACCTTCCGCCAGCCCAGGATGCTCCAGGGGAACGCAGGATACGGATGCAAGTTCTCAGCACTAGGGGAAAAGGTTGCCTGTTTGTCACTGCCTCCTGACAGGGCGCTTCCTGCAGCAGCCTCGCACGCACACACAGCAGGGCTCCCAGCATCTCCCCAGCAAGATACACGGCCCTTCACTTCCTGCCCTTTGCTTTCCTGGAATAAGAAGGGCCAACACACATCAGCCTCCTTCCTCCTCCTTCCCTGGGCACTTCTGCTGCACTGGGCTCTCCACTCAAAAGCTCGGAGTCTCAGTGCCTTTGTGTTCCTCAGATTCAGTATTTTTAACAGCAATAACCCAACACACCACCTACAGATTATCTCATGGCCTTTGAATTCAACGGCTTTCGGGGAAAACAGAAAACATTTCCAGTGTTCACTTCATAAAGGCACCAAAATAGATTTCAGGGTCTTCAGTAACTCCAACGCCTTGGTTTAAGCATCTGCTTAAACCCGCAGAGCCCTTGCTCACGCAGCTCTGGGGAGCCTCAACACACGTGAGGATGAAGTTCACAGAATCCCAGGATCACTGAGGTAGAAAAGCCCTCCCAGCCCAAGGAGCCCACCCTGTGCCAGATGCCCACCTTGTCCCCCAGCCCACAGCACTCAGTGCCATGGCCAGTCCTGCCTTGGGCACCTCCAGGGCTGGGCACTCCAAACCCCCTGTGCAGACCCTTCTGGCAGGGAGTTCAGAGAGCCAGAAGGTCCCCCCTGAGCCTCCTTTTCTCCAGGTTGAGCCCCCCCAGCTCCCTCAGCCACTCCTGGTCCTCACAGGACTCTCCAGACCCTTCACTTTCATTGCCAGGTTCAACATAGAAGATGCAGAACCCCAACACAGATTATCTTGAATCCTAACACAGATTATCTTGAAGCCCAACACAGATTATCTTGAATCCTAACACAGATTAACTTGAACCCCAAGACAGATCATCTTGAACCCCAACACAGATTAACTTGAACCCCAACACAGATCATCTTGAACCCCAACACAGATTAACTTGAACCCCAACACAGATTGTCTTGAAGCCCAACACAGCTCAACTTGAATCCCCACACAGATTAACTTGAAATGATGCTGAAGCTGCTGAAGGATGGGGGCTCCCCTCCCCTGCAGATACGGCCCCTTGTCCTGGACTGGGGCTCCTCTCCAGGTCCCTCTGAGCTCCAGGACCTTTGTGGCCAAGGCAGAGGACCGAGCAGGTCCAGCACCCACCTGCCCATGGCCAGCCCAGCCAGCCCAACCCCTCAGAGCCCCAAGCAGCTGCTTCTCCCCGTGCTACAAGGAGGTAGTTCAGATGCAAACAACTCCTCTCCAGACTCCAGAGGGACAGGAACACCCTCCCTGTGCCCGGGGTGGGCAGTTCCCAGCGGCAATCAGGGCCCAGCTGGAAGGGTTCAGCCTCAACATCATGGGATGCTTGGAAAATCCAGTTGTTCATTTGCTGCTTCAGTAGGAGCTGAGCCCTTTGGAAAATCTAGTCCTGACCAGCCACTGAGCTTCCTTAGAAAACTGGTCCTTAATCTCTCTCCATCTTGGTTTCCTCACCTTTAATTAAAAGGTATTTAATATCTAAACCTCCTCCACGGAGGCTCCGTCGAGCAAAGGGCACTTGGTTTTCCCATCCTGGGAAGGATTGTGCCAACACCCTTCAGTGATGGACACAAAGGCACCGCTCCAAAACCCTGTGATCCCAAAAGAGAGCCAAGGGGGACACCACTGCTGCATCCAAGGGATTTTTCTTATTCCACAGTCATGCGCACAGGGGGAAAGAGCCTTCTCATCCCTGTTCCCACGGTATTCCCTGAACTCCACATCACGGTGACAGACAGGGAGCAGGGGAAGGTCTGGCTCGGGGGTGGTGGCAGCAGCTGGTCACACCAGGTGTCCTGCACCTGCAGAGCTCCAGGGACAAGAAACCCTGGCTGGGCTGGAGGCCTGGCCAGCACATCCACCCACCAGGGCCATGGAGGAGATATGGATTAGGTCATTAATAAAACATGCCCAAAATTAATCCCGGGGTGGCGGGGGGGATGCACATCCCGAGCACCAAATCCCTGCACGTCCTGGCACAGATGGAAATCTCTTCGCAAGAAGAGCCGTCCATGCAGGGACGAGCAGGGATGGGGGAGGGACTGGGGAGACTGGTTACCCTGGATCCGGCGGCGCAGCCTCGCAAGGTCTGCTCCGACACGCAGCCCTTGGCTTTCTCAGGCACAAAAATCACTCACTGTTTGAACCAGAACCAGGAGAAACAACCAACAGGCAGAAACAGGCCCAGGAGGAGCCTCCCCACGGGCGAGGAGGTGCCTGAGCAGAGGCTGTGCCCTGGCTGGGGATGCGCTGCCGGCACTGACCGCGTCCCTCGGCACTTTCCCTGGCGCTGGGCTCCACCAGCAGCACTCCCTCCCTCTGCTGGGTGTTCTCCAAGGGGAGCCCTTCCCATCACCCTTGGACTGCCTGGACCACCAGCCCCTCCCAGGAGCTCCTCCTGCTCAAGTTGACCCCCATCCCACATCCCAGCTGCTGCACCAGGTGGTCCCAATACCAGGGTCATACCATGGTGGGGCAATGCCAGGAGCTGGAGTGACTCAAGGGGGTCATGAGCCACTAATTAATTAACTGTCACCGTGCCACACCAATTAAATCCATGGGGGGTGAGGTGACCATCCCTCCCAGATGTGAAGAGGCAGCGAAGAGCTGGGGTGAACGGAGCCACAGCAATCCCCACCAAACGATGATCCATCCCCCAAGGCTAACACAGGTTTTGCCTTAGGATATACTGTGTTGGCACCTCCATGGTCCTCTCCCACCTTCCAATCCCCATCCAGGTGGTTTCCAAGCCCCAGCCCCACGGAGCAGCGACTCCAGGAAATGCTCGGGGTGAGTGGGAAGTGGGCACGGAGCAGATGTGGTGCCTGAGGAGCAGATGTGGTGACCAACGGGTTCTGCCTTCATGTGGAGCCCATTATTGAGACAAACACCAAGCACTGAACTGCCTCACAAACACAAGCAAACAGATGGATATCCCTGGCTCATCCCAGCCTTGTGGCTGCAGCCTCCGCCCGCCCGCCAAGGCTGTCCCATGGCTCAGCATTCCCGGCTTTCACAACTTTTGTTCCCTCTGCTTTGAGTCAGGAGAGCAAATCACTTCCTCTGAGCTCTCCATGGATCCCTCCCTGAGCCCCAGCTCAGGCCAGCCATGACTCAGTGCTCAGTGCACCCTTGAATTTCCAGCTAAGCCGTCCTGGTGTCCCCGGTCCCTCTGCCTGGCATTAGCTCCAGGAGGCTGGGCAGCCCCAGGGAACACAGAGCTCAGCACCACTCCAGCACCCACAGCAGTGCTGTCCCCCCTGGAATGCTGCAGGATGGGGCTCCCCCCCAGCCACACTCCCAAATCACAACCTTGTGTCCCACTTTCCTCCTCCGTCCCTTCCTCCCTGGGGTTCTTGTGCCTCAGAGCTCCTTCTCCCGAGCCCCACATGGCTTGGGAACCTTCCTGCTGTCCCTGGAGCAGGGCTGGCACTCACACACACGCTGAGGCTGAGACAAGACCCAGGAGGAGCAGGCATGGAGCCTTCCCAGTGCTGGAAGCCGAGGGATGAAATTCCCTCTGGCAGCACATGGATCTCAGCTGATGGAACACACCACGCCCAGCTCCCCGCGCTCCACAGTGCTGTGGACCCATCCCAAAATTCCTGCTCAGGAAGGATGCAACTGCAAACCAGATCCTTGTCACACATAAAACTGTGTTCCCAGTGCTCTAATTATCACATAAAGTCACTTCAGCTCTCACCTGTTTTGACAGGAGTGCTTACTGCCATTGCCGCAAGCAGAATATTCCTATTAGAAGTGAGGAAACAATGTGGGGTTTCCCTTTCGGCGTTCCAAGTGGTGACAGAGCCACCAGCAAGTCACAGCCTGTCCTGTCCTCAATGTGACGGCAGAACAAGGCATGAACCTACAGCCACAGTTTATAGGAGGACCGTGACAGCTCCCAAACCCATCCCATAAACCAGTAAGATGCTTGGATTGATTTTTCCTGCCATTTCCCACACTGGGATTTGCAAGATGGGACGTTTGGCCGGGATGGTGAGGGGCATCCCTGCAGAGGAGCTGGACAACCAGCTACACCTTCCAACCCTCAGGGTGTCCATGGGGTGTCCCTGGGTCCATCCCGCTCTTCCCAGGAATTGGGGCCGTGGAAGGCGAAGTGCCAGCTGCCTGGAATGTCACTCCTCCCATGGAGATACGCGCGGGGAGCACAGCATCAATGCTCCTTTTGTGATCCCCTCAGCTGACTTCATTCCTAACATACACCCGAATGGAAGAAATTAAACGACACGACAAATCCACGGCGTTTTCCATCTGACGATGCCGAGGAGAGGCGCCCTCGCAGGGATGAATGAGGTCTCACCACTGCCAAGGATGGAGCTCAAGGAAACTGAGAGCTACCCTGCCAAAGGGTGGGGGGAGCGCAGATTCCCTTCCTGTCTATAAATATTTTCCTGCCTTCAGCAGAGCTCTTCCAGATTTCTGTCGGAGCAAAGGAGCCTTGGGCTGGCTTCAACGCCAAGCCTGGAGCAGCTCCAGGGGGATCAAACACCAGAGAGGGGGAAGAATTGGGCACAACCCCTGCACACAATCCCTTATTACTCCTCTCCTCCCAAAGACTTTCCCCAAATCCCCGTGCCTGGCCTTGCCCCACAGCCCCCTGGGGTGGCTGGGCCACCAGGAGGTGGCTCCGTGCCATCCCATGCGCCGACATTCCCTGGGGATGCTCCCTGGTTCCTCATCCTGCAAAATCCGAGCAGCAGGTGGTTGGGACTGTGAGCACAGGGAGCCTTAATGTGCCTCCTGCTTTCCTGGAGCCTCCACAGCCACTCCTGCAACGTGCAGGGAGGGAAGCCCGGCATGATCCCGAACCTTTCCCCGACGGGAGGGCTCCAGGTGGGATGTTTGGAAGCCAGTGCGGGAGCGGCGAGGCCGGCGCTGGGGTCTGTCCCTCCAATCTGCTCCCCAGATGTGCACTTCAAAACGCCCCTGAGGACAAGCCAGCTGTGCACGAGAGCCTTTCAAGCGCTGCGTGCCGTGACCTCCAGCCCGGCCTCCTCCGCTCCTCCAGCACCGCTCCGATTGTCTCCCGGTTTATCCCAAAGGCTTAAAAGCCACAAGGAAGTGGCTGGGCAGCAGCTGAGGGGCAGGGCAGGGAGATGTGCAGCTCCTTTCTCTGCCATCCATCCCTCAAGGGCCCAGCACTTCCCAGGCATCTCAAAGCCCCTCCAAAGCACAAAGGTGGAGAGCGCTCTGGGAAGTGCTGTGCTGGCATTTTCTCCCCAGGTGTTCTGAGAAACACTCACTGGCAGGAGCATTAATGTCTCCTCCATTATTCCGGCACGTTGGCTTGGCCTCTGTGGGTGTTCAGAGCCCAGCAGGCATTGGCTGAGCCCTCCCGGCCACCCCGGCACGCTCTGGTGCCGTGGCGTTCCCTCCCTGCGGCGGCTGCTGCGTGTGCACAGGTGGAACCCTGGAAAATCCTCAGCTGGGAGGGACCCACAAGGAGCAGAGTCCAAACCCTGGCCCTGCACAGACACCTCAACAATCCCACCCTGTCCCATTGTCCAGATGCTCCTGGAGCTCTGGCAGTGCCCACTGCCCTGGGCAACCTGGCCAGTGCCCACCAACCTCTGGGGGAAGGACCTTGTCCTGAGATCCATCCCAACCCTCCCTGACACCACTCCAGCCATTCCCTGAGTGCTGTCCCTGCTCACCCAGAGCAGGTGCTGCCCCTCCACTGCCCCTCATGGGCACAGGTGACCCCAGGACACGTCCCCATGCCACCCAGGCCACCAACACCTCCCTGATCCTTCTGCGGGCGCTGCAGGAAGCTCTTACAGTTCAGAAGGAGCTTCCCGAGGCTGAGCCCGGAAAAAGCATGGCACGGTGCCACACAGCTCATCCAAAACAATCTTAAAACCCCGCCGCCTGGAGCTCGGTGCCAGGCGAGGATATGGATGTGCCACTAACCCAGTGACACGGTGACTGCGGGCACAGCTGGCACCAGGCAGCACCAGAGTCCCGGCACGGTGGGCAAGGTGCTCCTGCAGCGAAAACCAAGGGGTGGACCCAAAAAAGCTTCTGCTCTCCGGGAAAGGGAGTCCTGCAGCATTAAAGGAGGACAGAGACAGCGGTGTAAAGAAAACAGAAAACAAATGTTCCTGTCCACTGGAGCCACATTCCAAAGTTGTTTATCTTCCACCTATTTTAATGCTCAAAAGGAAATGTGTTTGCTGGCTCATTTGCACTCAGGGTTTTCACCCTCTGCGGCAGCAGAAACCCCCCCTCAGGGACCTCCAGAAGCATCACCAAGCCCCCAAGGCTGGGCCAAAGGGCAAAAATTCCTAATAATGTTTTAGAAAAGCCCTCCGTGTTTGCATTCTTTGTGCAATGTCATCAAACCCAGCAGCAGCAGCAGCAGCAGCAGGGCTGGGCTCTTCTCCTGCCCACTGCGAGCTCATGGTCTCAGCCTTGGAGCAGGGACTTCAGCCTTGGAGCAGGGACTTCAGCCTTGGAGCAGGGACTTCAGCCTTGGAGCAGGGATTTCAGCCTTGGAGCAGGGAGATCCGAGACATCCCCATGTCCCTTCCAGTGCCAGTGCCATGGCACTCCCTGAGCCTGTTTCCCAGTGCCCAGCAGATGCCAGGGGCTGAGATTCCCACCGGTCCACCCCCCAGACCCACAGCACATGGACACGAGGGGCTCCCAGCACCACCAGGACCTTGATTCCCTATAGGATTTATGCCAGGCTCGGTCCCAGTCCCACCCCACAGTGACTGTCCCTCCCAACCAGCCCTGAGCGGGGCAGGATGTCAGCCAGGTCCAGGCCCTTGGCCTGCAGCAATGGGAGACAATGCCATTTCCCTTTGTTTGCTGACATAATCCTTAAAATAGGAAACTTGTTCAGAATAAAAACAGACACACCCACCCGTACAATGACAAAACTGCCTCCAGAATAATCCGAACATTAAACCCACTTTCTCCTTATTTTCTTACAGTACTTCATTTGCACCACAAGCACAAATACCTGCTTTATGCCTTAGGTTTTTCCTTGAATTTTTTAACAAAAACTTGCAGGAGCAAACCTTACCAACACCAGCCTTTCACTGCAAACCCTCCAAATTGACTGGAGATTATTTTCTTTTCTTTGAAATAATATAAAAGCAAGATTCAGGGGGAGGGGGCTTTTACTTCTGAGGGTTTACATCTTTATTATTAATTTGCGTATTTGCCAAAAATCAACTGCATGGCGACAGAGCAAAGCACCTGCCAGGATGACGAGCCACAGAATCACAGGATTATGGAATCACCGAGGTTGGAAAAGACCTCTAAGATCACTGAGACCAAGATTAACCCAGCACCACTAAACCATGTCCCCAAGTGCCACATCCAGGCGCCTTTGGAACACTTCCAGGGATGGGGATTCCACCATCTCCCTGGCCAGCCCATTCCAGTGCCTACGGAGACATCGGGAGGTGTCCCCAGTGGGGGACACCCAAAACGAGTCCACAAAACACCCTCAGACCGGGCAGCGATGCCGAGGTGGCACGAGGAGCCAAGCATGCCCAACCTGTCAGCCCGTGGTGGATGGGCATCCCCCTGGTCCCTCGGGCACCCAGGAGGGAGGGCAGGGCCTAGAATGCCATGCAGACCCCTTGGCAGCAGCTCTGGGGGTCCCTGGGGGTGACAGCAGCACTTACTGCCAGGCTGGGAGGGGGCACCTTCACACAGCCCGGGAGGATGGGCTGGGCAGCCAACCCAAACGGCTGTCCCTGTGTCACACAACCCTGCTGGAAACCCGACTGGCAGGTGTGTGTCACCTCGGGGACAGCCTGCCCCAGGCTGGCACCTCAGAGCCAGGGATGGCAGGTGGGCACAGACATGGGCTCGGGTATCTGGGCATCATGTCCCCCCGGCCATGCTTCAGCAGGAGAACATCTCTCTGCCCACTGCTCCTGCCCTCCAGGGGGGTTCAGACCCCATTCCCACAGGGCCACCAGCACACAGTGCCCCATGGCACAGGGATGGGAAGGTGCCCAGGGACCCTCACTGGAAACACTTCCCCAAAACCAGCCCTGCTCTGACAAACAGACAGGCACTCGCTGCACCCTCAGCACACCAAACCACAACAGAAGGGCCTGTCTGCAGGGGGATTTTTGGGAATGAAAGAGCCCTTTCAACTCCAGGAGGGATGAGGAGGAAGTAAACATGCTCGTGGGTGTAAGGAAATAAAGCCTTTTCATTTAAGCAACACTTAGCATAATCTCTAAAACAACAAGAAAATCCAGGCATGCTCCTGCTGTTCTGCACTTGGCTGATGTTCCCCGTGAAGGACTGGGTGTCTCCAGAGGGTGCAGAGCCTGAACCCCCCAGGTGCCCCTCCAACATCTCCTTGGCTCTCCCTGGGAAGCTCTTCCAAAGCCCCTGGAGTTACAGCAGCTCTGGGATGACTTTAAAGCTTCACTGAGGCTTTAAGCACAATCTGGAGGAGAAAGCCCACGCTGGGTCTCCTCCCTTGCTTCATCTGTGTCCACTGATGCTCCTGCAGCCCCAGCACCTCCTGCCAGCTCCACCCAGGTGCAGGAGCACAGCTGAGCCCTGGATTTGGCCCATCCCATGGGAAGCCCTTCCACTGCGCTGTCTCTCTGCCCTGCACTCAGATGAGGGGAAGCCAAACCCCAGAGCCACATCCCTTGGGAACTCAAAGGGTCAGGAGGAAACAGCTGGGAGGGCACCCAGTCACTGCTGTCAGCAGTAACAAAGGTCCCCCGGCCACACAGCTCATTAAGGAATGATTAACAATTAATAATTCTGCCCCACAGTCAGTGGGTGATGTGGCCAGCCCAGCTCACCCTCCCTGGTGCACCCACCTGGGCACCCAGAACACCTCGAGCTGCGAAGACACAGAGATCAACCGCACTGCAGAGTTTAAGGAGGCCTGCAGGGTAATAACTCACTCGCTAATTGCCACCGCAGACAACAAGGGGAACTTCTTCACTCTGAGAAGTCACCCCTGAACACCGACAGACTCACACCAGAAGATAAATCTGTGACCATTCCAGCTGCAATGCCTGCCCACGGGGCAGCACTGCTGCCCACCATGGACCCAGCACCTCCTCCAGCTGCTGCCAGGAGGCTCCAGGCACCAAAATTCCTCCTGTCAGAGACAGCCGGGACAGAAGGAACCCCAAAAGAGCTGATGGGGATGCTGAACCCTGAACCTCTTGGCCACTGTGACCCTCGCACAGAGGAGGGCACAGGGCACGGGGCAGAGCCCAGCACTCCCACCATGACCCCATCACGGGGCATGGGGCAGAGCCCAATGTGTCCACCCTGACCCCACCACGGGGCACGGGGCACAGGGCAGAGCCCAGTGTGCCCACCATGACCCCACCACGGGGCACGGGGCAGAGCCCAGCACTCCCACCCTGACCCCACCACAGGGCATGGGGCAGAGCCCAGTGTGTCCACCCTGACCCCACCACGGGGCACGGGGCACAGGGCAGAGCCCAGTGTGCCCACCATGACCCCACCACGGGGCACAGGGCAGAGCCCAGTGTGTCCACCCTGACCCCACCACTCCCACCCTGACCCCACCACGGGGCACAGGGTAGAGCCCAGTGTGCCCACCCTGACCCCATCACAGGGCACGAGGCAGAGCCCAGCACTTCCACCCTGACCCCACCACGGGGCACAGGGCACAGGGCAGAGCCCTGTGTGCCCACCCTGACCCCACCACAGGGCACGGGGCAGAGCCCAGTGTGCCTATCCTGACCCCACCATGGGGCACAGGGCACAGGGCAGAGCCCTGTGTGCCCACCCTGACCCCACCACAGGGCACACGGCACAGGGCAGAGCCCAGTGTGCCCACCCTGACCCCACCACAGGGCACGGGACTGAGCGAAGCAAACCCCCCCACGAGCTCCAGCTCCCCCAGACAGCCCCCAAAGGCATGGAGGCAAAGGCTGGGGCACACCCTGAGTCCAGGCAGAGCATCCCATGCCAAGGTGTCCCAAAGAGCCCACGAGCATCACAGACCCTGGGAGAGCCTCCTCCCCACCCAGCTCCTCCCCGCCCCGAGCCCACAGAGGGGATTTTTTCCTGCAGACCAGAAGGGCTTGTGGTTTTCCCTCAGCTGGAGTTTCCCAGCCTGCTGCTGCAAATCTCCCAACTGGTTTGGGATCAGGAGTTTGCACGTCGAGCCCCCGGGGCCGGGAGCCAAATCCCCGTGCCCTGGAGTCTCCTGCAGACCGGGGACACCGGGGACAATCAGGAGTACATTCCAAAGGGCTCTTCCAGATGTCCAGTAGGAAATCCAGCCAAACTGCCCACGCGTCTCCTCTAGAAGTACGGAAGCAAAAGGAATTCCAGGCTCCCCCTCCTCCTTTCACTCCCATCTCCTGGAAAACCCAGCGAGCAGCAGCGCTCGTGCTCCTCCAGTCACACCGAAGGCTGGCACAGCCCCGTCCTCTCAGCACCAGAGCGGACACCCAGAACTCCAGAAAATCCCCCTGAGAAACAGAAGAACTCCCAACACTCTTTTCAAGTCGCTCAGACTCCACGTGGTTTAAATTTGGAGTCGTGGTTTAAATTTGGAGTCGCTCGGAGTCCTGTGTTTCATTAACCCCCACTGAGGCAGCTCCTGCTCAGCCAAACACCCCGCGAGGGCTCGGCCCCTCTGCCCAGAACGCCCCAGCCCCGGTGCCTTCCCACAGTGCCGAAATAAACCCAGGATCAGGGATGTTGGGCAGCCCCAACCCCAGCCCAGCCGCCCCTTGGCAGCCTCCAACCCTGCCTGGCTCAATTCCGGATAATGCAATTCCTGCTCTCTGCAGCAGGTTGGGATGTGCAACCCACAGAATTAGTACGGATAATACTCCTTGCCTATGACAATCATAGGGAAATCAACATTCCTGAGTTGCCTGCTAATGGCTGCACAAAAGACATTACTTTCTGGAAGGACCACACCTACCTTCCAGCATCTGCCCTCAGACTCTGCTTTCCAGCAGTGATTTTGCACTCCTGTTGTTTTTCAGGCTCAAATTTCTATGTGTTTGATGAAGATGGAGATGTGTGCTGCAATATTTTCTGAGCTTGAGCGGAACCAGGCAAGGTTCAGCTGGTTTTATCTTTACACCTGGGATTTGCTGCCCAGAGAAGCTGCCCCTGAATCCCTGGAAGTGTCCAAGGGCAGGCTGGACGGGGCTTGGAGCAACCTGGGGCTGTGGAAGGTGTCCCTGCCCATGGCAGGGGGGGAATGGGATAGATTTTAAGGTCCCTTCCAGCCCAAACCACTCTGGGATTCGACGATTTATTAATAAGTTAATGCTCCAGGCTTTGCAGATGTCCTCAGTGTACCTGAGGTCGGGGCACCCCAACAGTGAGCTCCTGGGGCAGATCCCCAAGCCCAGAATTCCAGCCTGTCCCGCCACGGCACCCCCTGCTCCGGGGACAAGGATCTGCTGGGGCAGGTCTGGCATGGAGCTGTAATTGCTCTGGAGGGAGCAGCGCCTGTGAAACGCTTTCCCAGGAATCGGGGCAGGTATCCACAGTTATCCCAGCACAAGAAACGCAAACCCCATGTGCTCAGATATGTGGGCTGCCCTGGAAGCACCGAGGGGCTCCCGCGGCAGGTCTGGAAAAGTGGCTCAGCACAGACACCACCCTGCTGGCACCTCGGTCCCTTTTTGTTATTTCATAACACAGGGCTTTTTGCCGAGCCTTAATTTTTCATTAGGACTCTTTTTAATCAGCAAGTACTTGGAAATGGCGGAGAATTCCAAGCAATCCCAAATAAAGCATTTTAATCACCCTCTTGTTCATTTGAAGGTTACTGACTTGGGAGGGTTTTTATTTCATTTCCAGGCTGAGCAAACTCACTTCATTAAACTGAATGAGGCTTCAACAGGGAGCTTTTGTACCAGCGGCTATAAATTACCTCCAGCAATAAAAAGCAGGGAAGGGACACCCCCCACACCATTCCTGGGATCCCTTTCCAAGGGAAAAGGAGTGGGAGAGGCACAGGCAGCCTGGGCTGCCCTGGGGCCACCCCAGCCCCACGACCCTGCAGTGCCAGGGCGCTGCTGCTTGGCCACCTCCTGCCAAAGTCCTGCCAGAGCTTCACCCTCAGCCCACCGAAGGGATGCAGGACCAGCCTGGGGCAGCTACAGCCACCCTGCCCTACTGGGGCTGGCACAGGAATCACCACCATCCCCTGGAATCACCACCCAGGGAAGTGTTTCAAACAGTGTGGACGCGGCACCTGGGGACAGGGGTCAGCGGTGGCCTGGGCAGTGCTGGGGATGGTGGCACTCCATGGGCTCACAGGGCTTTTCCAGCCCAAATAACTCTGATTCTATGACTCTACCACATCCCCTGGGGATGGAACTGCTGTTATTCCCTCCAGAATCCTGTTTTTCCCCATGCAAAGGCAAAGGTGCTCCAAGGGCAGGCGCTGGTGTGACAGGAATGCCAGCTCCGACGCGTGGCACCAGGGCACCCAGAGCGCAACCCAGCCCCACAACCTGAGCACTTGGGCCACGATGCCCACGACAGATGGCACTGATGCCAGCCTTGCCAGCAGCTCCCATGCATGCCAAGCATCCCAGGGCCCGGAGTATCCATCAGGAATGGCCCGAGGTCGCGCGAGGACAGAGCCAGCAGTGCCCGCAGCCTGTCCGGGTGGGACCGCACGGAGCCCTCCTGCTCTTCTGCAGGAGCTCAGCAGCAAGGCACTGCTTCCATTTCTACGTGTGCCAAAGGTGGGGTTGGGGTCTTTTTGGGGGGCGCTGATGCTTAGTCCAGCCACACCTGCTTTGGTGGCACCCTCCCACCAGATAAAATGCTGCTCCTTTTGGGGTCCCCGTCCGCAGCATCCCAGTGGGACAGCCAACGGCCCCGTGCCTGCCCAGGGACAGCTCTGCAGGTGGCACTCAGGCAGAAAGGGGAGGCTCCTGCTGCTCCTGGCCCTGCCCAGCACACCCACAGCACCCACGGGCACACCGGGAGCACTCACAGATCACTTCAGGTGGGAATTGAGGCTTTAAAATGGGACAATGTCAAAGCTGAAAGGTGCAATTCCACATCCATTTACATCCACACAACCTGTCCCCAGCCAGGGAACAGCCTTTCACTCCCAAGTGACAAATGTGTGTCCCAGCACCCAAAACCACGTCACCAAATGGAATCGCAGAAGCTCAGGATGGTTTGGGTTTAAAGGGACATTAAGGATTATCCCATTCCACCCCATGCCATGGGCAGGGACACCTCCCACCAGCCCAGGTTGCTCCAAGCCCCGTCCAGCCTGGCCTTGGACACTCCCAGGGATCCAGGGGCAGCCACAGCTTCTCTGCCCACCCTGTGCCAGGGCCTGCCCACCCTCCCAGACACCTTCCCAATATCCCACCTATCCCTGCCCTCTGGCAGTGGGAAACCATTCCCCTGGTCCTAAACCAAACACAGGACAAACACAAACACACAAACCTGGACCAAGTTCCCCGTTTTTCTCCAGCTGTAAAAACCCCAAATGAGAGTATGGAAAGAGCAAAGTGAGAAATTGTTAATATTCTGAGTGCAGAATTGAAACACCCAGCCCTGCCTGCACTCCTGAGCCCCCAACCTCCCACCACCAATGCATCTGCAGAGCGTTCGACAAGAACAGGGCAAGGACACAAACCAGATCTGTGCGGGACAGGAATAAATCTGGGTCTGAAATGAGGGGCATCTGTTCTTTGTAAGGAGAGACACCAGAGTTCTGCCTCCCTGAGTCAAGAGGAAAGCACTAAAGGCACCAAACCCCATCCCACGTATCCAGCCCCTCTTGACGCCAGCCCTGAGGTGTCCGAGCCAACCAAACCCAGAGCGTGGATGGAATACCCAGGGAAGGGAGGGGGAAGCGGTGCCAGTGGAAGTCCTGGCAGAGAGTGGGCTCTGCTGAGCAAGGAAAGGCAGGAAGGTGCAGGATGGGGCTGAGCACCCCAGCGCAGGGACCAGACCTCCAGCCCGCCCCAAAACACATCCCACACTGCACGGACACAGACCGAACCCCCACCAATGGGGAGGGAAAGGGAAGGCTTTCACAGGAACCCCCAGAATGCTCGTTAGGTAGTTCCAGTTATAAGACACACAGTGATAGCATGAAAAATGTGTTACGCTGGGCCATCATCTCTCATGGCCTAAAACATGGGAGAGAGTGTTGCAAGAGCCTGGGAAACGTGAAAAGGTGACCTCAAACCACTGCTGAGAGAGACCCTTATTATTAATTAATCTCTTCATTTGCTAAATAAAAGAAATAATTAAAATAGTGATGAAAATAATGAAGAAAATAATGAAAAAGAATAATTAAAATAATGAAAAATGATAAAATAATTTAAATCATGAAAATAATGGAATAATAATGAAAAAAACAATAATAATCATAATAGCAATTATAACAATAGCCATAATACAATGTGTGTCTGGCCCCCCTGGGCAGTGTTAACTTACACCTTAAGGGTCACAAACAAAAGGTGGCCAAACTGACCAAAGCCTGGCTTATCCCAGGATAAAACTACTCCCAAAGCCAAGATCACTAAGCCCAGGCTCACAGTTACTTTACAGAAGCCTTTCACCGTCTTGCTGAGCAGCAGCAAGGAAAGAAATCCCCCAAATCCCACATTTCTGAGATGAGTCATTCTGGGGAAGTGTTTTTATCCCCTACTGATGCCAAACTCTGCTGCTGCTGCTCCTGCAAACTGGAAGGAAAGGATTCCTCGCAGCCTCCCAGTGCCCTGGGCTGGCACCAGCACCTCTGCTGCTCCACAGGGATGGGCACGGATCAAGGACCGCCAGGAATGTGGCTCCAGGGATGGCAGGCAATGCCAGAGCTGGCACGGGCAGGAGCAGGTGGCTGCCCCAGCTGGTGCCCACCCCAGGGCAGCAGGAGGGCACCTGCACCACTGACCCACCAAGTGTTCCCATTTCAGCGGCATTTTGGAACCCGCAGCACCTGGCACCACGTCCAAGCCCTGGCCGAGGGAGGGGACATGGACAGGGGACATGGATGGAGGGGACACGGGCGGAGGGGACACGGGCGGAGGGGACACGGGCGGAGGGGACGTGAATGAAGGGGACATGTATAGAAGGGACATGGATGGAGGGGACATGGACAGAGGGCATACAGATGGAGGGGACACAGGCGGAGGGGACACGGGTGGAGGGCCCACCAAGTGTTCCCATTTCAGCAGAGGGGACATGGGTAGAGGGGACATGGTTGGGGGGATGTGGATGGAGGGGACATGAATGGAGGGGACATGGATGGAGGGGATGTGAATGGAGGGGACACGGACAGAGGGGACATGGGTAGAGGGGACATGGATGGAGGGGACATGGACAGAGGGGATTTGGGGGACAAAACCCATACACAGTGCCCAGGGATGCCATGGAAAGTCATGCCACTGTGGAGTGGGGATCCTGGAAATGTTCCGGCAGAGAATTCCATGGGAACCAGAAGGGACACCGTGCTCCACATGGGAAGCCACAGAGCAGCGTGGAACGGTGTGGGCACGAGGAGAGGAGGGTGCCCTGCTCTGGGTACGGGGATGCTGCTCCTCCCTGTCAACCACGGACTTTTCAGGGGAACTGCATCACACAAAACAACCCCAGCAGCCAGGGACTCATCCTGCCTAGGCCAGCTGCATCCTGGGCTCAGCCTCTGCCCTGTTTTATGGGAAAAGGGAATACAGCTCAGGCAGGCACAGCCAGACTCACCTGGCAGGGAAACCACGCCTGCCCAGTGAGCTGGGGATGCACAGGAGGGACCCCCAGACCCCAGGGCAGAACCCCAAACCCAGCAGGGCTTAGGGCTGGCACGGAAGACTGGGAAACCTTCCCAGATTTCCCGTTCCCCTTGGTTAAACAGCACCAGCACAGGGATTTCCCCCCGTGCCCAGGACAAGCTGAGAGCCAGCCCCAGCTCCGCTTGGAAACACACCACAGTCCATGTCCCCAAAGCTCAGGCTGGGGGAGCACAAACCCAGAGTGCCAAGGGGGCAGAGGGAGGGCAAGGAGCCCTGGCACTGCACAGAGGGCACAGGCAGCCAGAGCCACGGAGTCTGAGCCTGGGAAAGGGCCTTTGTGCTCAGGAGCTGTTGGTTAACTCACTGTCATGTGTGTCTTTGGGGCCTCTTCTTGCCCACACAAACTCCTTTATTGAGCCTTTCCAAGAGCTGCTCCCAGGTGGAGGGGCAGAGCCCCCAGCATCCTGCTCAGCTCAGGCTGACAGAGGGCCAGGATTTCCTTGGAGCTGAAGCAGGATTTGGAGCACAGGAAGATGGAAAAGGAAAGCTGGAAAATAAAGCAGTTCTTGTCCCCAAGTGGCTGAAGCCCAGCAGAATGTGCCCCAGAGTACAGAACCCCCTAAACTCGGCTGCCCTGGGGTGCCCATCCCTGCCCCACTGCCTGCCACCAGATGTGGAGCCACGCTGTGCTCCAGCCGAATAGAATTGCTTTGATTATTCCATCTCTGTGCAGGAAATCCGAGCAGCAATTAAATTAATTTCCTTTACAAGCTCCATTTTCCTGATGAGCACCTTCCACAGGCACGAGAAGCTCCTTTCAGTGAAGTCTCACAGTGCTGCACACCCTGCAAATGGGCCAGCCCACAGAAAGCTTCAGTAAATAAACATAATTGAAAATAATGCCTTCTCTTTTCACTGCATCTCCTCCATCTCCAAGCCTGAATTTTACCTCCTTTGCCGTTGCCCATTTGTGTTCCATCTTCCCCAAGAACTGCTCCCAGAACCAAGGCCATGGGGCTAAATCCCTGCTGTAGAGCTGAGTCTAAACAATGACTGCCAAAGCCCAGGATTTATGACAGTTTATGACGATTTATTACAGTGCAAAGTCAATAAACAGCTCTCAATAAGGAGCATTTTGCACTGATAAGCCTAAATTTGGGGCTGCTGGCAAGAAAGCTGAAGGAATTGAAAAAGTAGAATTAATTTCATGCGGTTCAGTTTTTCACCCCGTATTAAAAACACTTGCTGGAAATATTTTTGTAAGGACACCCATTCAGTTGCATCCATTACCCTCATTTCCCAGTGCTCCCAACTGCTGCCATAACAAAGCATTATTCAGGCCACTCTGGGTTCAATATGCTCATGTTTATGCACACATTCCTACAGCAGACAAGCTCTGAGCAGGGCCCAGCTTAAAGCTCCACCTGCTCCTCAGGGACCAGCTGAGCCCCAAAAGCATCAGGTAAAGGTGAGCACCGACAGAGCTGGGATCATCCTGGATTTTAGGAGTTCTAAGCTTTTCCAACCCACACCCTAAATTAATGACCAGAAGAAAAACACTATTCCTCCTTTGGAGTTGTCCTGTGCCACCAATGCTCAGGCCCTCATTGAAATTTAGGGAGATTTCTCCGGAGGAACCGAGCAGGGCAAAGCATGGCCGGGAGCGCTTCCGCTCCTCCCTGTGCATGTGGACCTCCTGGAAAAGCTGGGGAAGGCGATCCCTGTGCAGGGATCAGCAGCAGCTGGAGCCAACAAGAGCTGGGAGACAGGCTCCTCTCTGTGCTGCTGTCCCAGCCAGGATCTCCGGCACTCATCCCACGGCATCCATGGTATCCCACAGCATCCCACGGCATCCCACAGCATCCCACGGCATCCCACAGCATCCATGGTATCCCACGGCATCCCACGGCATCTCACAGCATCCCCAATACCCCACAGCATCCCACAGCATCCCACAGCATCCACGGCATCCCATAGCATCCATGGCATCCCACAGCATCCCACAGCATCCACAGCATCCCACAGCATCCACAGCACCCCATGGCATCCCACAACATCCCACAGCATCCCACAGCATCCCCCAGCATCCCATGGCATCCCACGGCATCTCACAGCATTCCCAGCACTCCACGGCATTCCACGGCATCCCACAGCACCTCACAGCATCCCATGGCACCCCACAGCACCCCACGGCATCCCCAGCACCCCACAGCACCCCACAGCACTCCACAGCACCCACGGCATCCCACAACCCCAGTGGAGAGGGAAGGGCAGGCAGCACAACTCCCCCCAGCCATCTGGGGGCTAGAGCCTTAGGCTGGGCTTAAGTTGGTTCCCAACCAGGTCTCTTGGCAAAAGGGAATGAGAATCAATCCCAGCGCTTTATCCAGTGGGAATGGCACAGAGGAGAGCAGCTTTCCCTGGCTGAGCTGTTCCCAACACGCTGCCAGCCCCCTCTGAAAATGCAGGCTGAGCCTTTGCTGTAAATGGGGAGAAGATGTTGGATCTTGTGCCTGTTCACCCAGATGCACTTGGAAGAAGCAAATCCCTTGGAGAGGGACTTTGGACAAGGCATGGAGCGATAGGACAACGGGGAATGGTCTGAAGGTGAAGGAGAGCAGGGATGGGTGGGATATTGGGAAGGAATTGGTGGCTGGGAGGGTGGGCAGGCCCTGGCACAGGGTGGGCAGAGAAGCTGTGGCTGCCCCTGGATCCCTGGGAGTGTCCAAGGGCAGGCTGGACAGGGCTTGGAGCAGCCTGGGCTGGTGGGAGGTGTCCCTGCCCATGGCAGGGGTGGCACTGGGTGATCCTCAATGTCCCCTCCAACCCAACCCACTTTCTGATCCAATGGATCAAGTCCCAAATGTCCCTCCTTCCCATCACAGGGCCAAGTGATCTCGAGCTCTCTGGGCTCCTCAAAGACTCCACAGCTGATTGAGCTATAAATAACCCTCCACTGAATTACTGGAACAACTAAAACTTAATTGAGTAACCCAGGAAATTACTAGAAAATGATCCTCATTTTTATCCCTAAGCTACTTAAGAGACAGGCAAGTATTCCTGTGGAATATTGAACAGGGGCAACCAGGGGATAATAAAAAACCTGGACTGATTCAAGCAGACGACGATTAAGTTATGGAAAAGTTGCTCTCCAGACAAAAGGAGTGAGCTACAGGATAAAAAGCTGCCGGAGGAATCAGTGGAGAGGCAGAGGGAGAGGACCACTGGAAGGCAGGTGGCCAAGGAGGAGACTGTCCAGAACACACACAATAAAGAAGCATTTTCAGGACCCACACCGTGGGGCTCCCATGGGGCTGAGAGTGGGGGAATTCAGCTGCTCAGCCTGCAGGTTCAGGTGTGAGCACAGAATAAAGGAAGAATAAAAGAGTGAGAGCTGCCACTCTCAGCAGCACGCCCGAGTTACTTCATCATCAGGAAGGACTTTACACAACTAGATCAAAACTGCCACCAAAACACTCACAGTTCAAGGGTCTTGAGCATTTTGAGAGTTGAAGGAAAGCTGAATTTTCCTGCAGAGCAGAGCTGAGCAGGGATGCTCCAAAAGGGAAACTAAGGGAAAGGAATATTCCCTGTCACAGGCACCAAGGAAACAAAAGGCATCTAAGACCAGTAAACCTGGGAAATTCAACATACAGGACCAGACAAGAGCAAATCTTTCCCCAGACTTCTCAAACCTTCAAATAAACTGCTGGAGTATCTGCTCTCGGAGAATGACATTAGTATTAAATAATAACAGGTCCACTTCCTCACAGGTTATTTACTGCTTGGAAACAGCTGAATTCCCTTTTTTCCAGTTCTTTTTAAGAGCTTTAGAACATCCTTCAGAGAGTGAAGGGATAAAACCATGCTGCTGGTGCACGGCCACGCTGGGGATGACAATCACTGCTGGACAGTGTCACAGAGAGGTGACAGAGTGGCCACGGCACAGCTTCTCCCTCAGCCACACACGTGTTCCCTGCGGCCGCTGTGAGCTGGGGGGCACTGGATCCAGTTGCCCAGTGATACTGGGGAGCAGCTCCAGGCTGGCACTGGGTTGTCCCTCAGTGCCGGGGTGACCAGCGAAGCTCCATCCTCCAGCCAGGGCAGCAGTGCCTGGGCTCAGGCACCACGACTGGCACACTGGGAGCATCCTGTGCTAGTGGGATGGGCTGCTGGCACCTCTTCCCCTTGGATCCGCTGAGCACTCCTGCCCTGGAATCACACTGCCAGGTTCTGTCCCACCAGCCTGTGTCCAGGGATTAGTTGGTGGCATCCCTGCCCTCTGGAAATCCTGGATCAACCCCCCACTATTGCTTTAGGTGGAATTACCCACAGCACAGCTCCTGGCTGGAGCAGAGGCTAAGAGCCCTAATTAATCCTCTGGGATAGATGTTAAAATCCTAATGAAAACTAAGAACCTCACCAAATTACAAATTAAGAATCATCTGGTCAAATCTGTGTTCAGCAACAGCTTCTTGAGCCCTTCCCTGAGCACAGGGAGCCCTTCAACCCGACCTGCAGAGACACTCACCTGCACACAAAACCCAAATGAAGAGCTCTGCTCCTCCCTGGCCCCAGGAACCGCCTGGATCAAGGTTTCCCTCCCACCTCCTTCCCCAGGTCTGGACCCCTTTTCCTGCACCACCTCTGAGAAAACAGATTGCAGAACTCCCCCCTAAATCCCAACATTTAATATAAAGCCTTCTCATTTAATACCCGTTCCAGGCATCTGTCCCTCATGAATCTTAACAACTTTGGTGGAATTCCAGCTCTAATATTCACATGTTAAGACAAAAATAACACTCTATTGAAAAGCTGGAAGTCACTCTTTAAATTATACATTTCCAGAGGCAAAATCTCCTTGGTCTGGTGAGAAACGTGACTGACTTGGGGCAGCAACATTTCTGGCCATCCCCAACACCTCACATGTCACTGCCACACTACCCAAACCTACACAATTCCTGCATTTTTAGCACTCCGGGGCTATATTTGAATGGGATCATGCTTTGTTTCTCCCTGGATTTCTGCTCCAAGGGATTCAATTTCAGTTAGCAGAACAGAAGGCTGCCTGCTCTCCATCCCTCTTTGGAAAACAGCTGATCCATTAGCTGTCAATTAGCATCAATGCTCCTGCTGGAAGCACTGTCTCCAGCACATCTCCAAACTCATTTCCCAAGAAGAAAGGGGATCCACGAACAAAGCCCTGCTTTTTCTATTATTCAATTCCCCTTAATGCATAAATACTGGTAATGGAGTTTATTAAATCTCGCTGGAGGTTTTCCTGCCTTCCTGAGGCACAGATAAACAGAAATAGCTTGATGCTTGGAAGGGAACCTTTTGAGGATTCGACGTATGGAATTTTGTAACATCCCCTCCCTTGGCTGTTGTACGGAAAGGGAAGTTCTCACACAACAATAAAGTACATTTTATCCACCCACTGACAGCCAAAGCCAAGCTGGTGCCCAGGTGACACTCAGAATCATTGGAATCACGTTTAGGGGGGAAGGGACATTAAGGACCATCCAGTGCCATCCCCCTGCCATGGGCAGGGACACCTTCCATCAGCCCAGGTGGCTCCAGCCTGGCCTTGGACACTCCCAGGGATCCAGGGGCAGCCACAGCTTCTCTGCCCACCCTGTGCCAGGGCCTGCCCATCTCCAAGCCACCAATTCCTTCCCAGTATCCCATAGAAATCCACCTTCCTTCAGCTTCAGTGTCTTTCAGAGCAGACCCCAGTCCTTGGCATCATTGTCCCAGATGTCCCCCCTGGGTGAAGCCCCGGGGGCTCAGGAGGGTCCCAGCTCCGGGGTCAGTGGGAAGAGCCTTTTCCCATGGCCTTGGCACAGGGATCTGCTGTGCCACTGCTCCCTGGGGTGGAGCACCCAGGCTCCATGCCCAGCCACCAGCCTGCATGCCCAGCCACAAGCCTGGCTGGCACCACACCGGTACCAAAGGGGGCCTCGAATGCCCCGTGGCACCAGGTCACTGCATCCCAGCAGCATTCCAGCCTCCAGCACCTCCCATTCCCACCAGCCAGGGAACTATTCCAGGAAAGCACAGGGAAGGCAGGAGGCAGTGCCAGGGGACATGGCAGGCTGGAGCAGAGCTGCTGTATTTTCCTGTAAAATCACAATTCCCTGGCACACGAGCTGTACAATAAAGGGCTGGGATTTTTCACCGAACCCACATCTGCTCCTACCTGCTCTCAGTTACAAGAGCTGTTCAGAAAGCAAGGCAAACGTGTGCTGGGGGCTTATTCCTTGGATTACTGTAATGGCAGCCTTTAGAAAGGAGCTCAGAGCACCTGACCGCAGGCAGGGCAGCCTGAGCTCCCCAGGGAAAGGGAATTTCCCCCCATCCACAAAGTGCAGGAGATGTACAGAACTCTTCAGCTGTGCCTGCCGTACCCCACGCTGGGCTGGGACACCATCCCAGCCCTGCACACCAGGGCAACTCCTGCTGCCTCTCCCACTGCTTTTACAGCAGGAAAAACACACCGTGGGGACACCTGAGCACATTTTCCAGATGATTTAACCATTAAGTGAAGGAACAGTAAAAACCCCACAGACCTCTAATGGTGTATGACCAAGAGGAATGGTTACCCCTGGAATGGTTACCCCTGGAATGGTCACCCCTGGAATGGTTATCCGTGGAATGGTTACCCGTGGAATGGTTACCCGTGGAACGGTTATCCATGGAATGGAACACCAGCCCTGCTCCACACGGTGCTACCACAGCCAAGGGGCTCTGGGAAATCTCAGGGACAGCCTGCTGAAAGGGAAGGTTTATGTTTTCAAGTGAACTGAGGGTGGGAGCACTTCACAGAGAGAAGGAAGGAAAGGATCCAGTGGGAAGCACTTCCCAGAGGAGTCTGATCACAAACGTTTGCAAGTGCAGCGATTGTTTTATCTGAAGGAAAATAAAATGCTCTTAATTTACAGGAGCCTGTGCATTACGTGGGAGCTGAGGGACTCTCTTCACACCTGGAGAGGCCTGTGGGATACAATCCTGTTCTGGGAAGAGTCCACTGCCATCCCTGGGGATGATGGATCTGAGGGAGCAGTGATGGCAGGCAAGGAGCCTAAACACAGAAGCCTTGTCTTCTGATTTCTTATTCAGCTGAAACACTTGGTGACATTTTCAGAGACCATAATGTGACATAAAGGCAGGAAAAAAATGGCATCAGAATTATATAAGACTTGCAAAAACACATGGGAGGAAGACGATGTGCCAACACCACCAGGTTCTCCTGGCAAAATCATGGAGACAGTGCTCAGAAATCCCAGCCTTTGGATCAGCTACAGGCTGCTCCAGACAAAAAGCAGGATGAGGAGTGGAAAAAGAATCACAACATGATGAAGAGGTGACACAACAGACCCTGTGGGTACCACAGGACAGGCACCCTCAGCTAACAGGTAAGTGCAGCAGTGACGGCACCACTTCCTTAAATCCCAGCATCCCCCAAAGAGCAATCCCAGAATCCCAGAATGCTTTGGGTTGGAAAGGACCTTAAAGCCCATCCAGTTCCAACCCTGACATACTTCTCTGCCCACCCTGTGCCAGGGCCTGCCCACCCTCCCAGCCAGCAATTCCTTCCCAATATCCCATCCATCCCTGCCCTTGTCCCTGGCATCACTTCCCACAGCCACACTGGCCTCTCATGCATCCCAGCACAGGATCCCAGGAAGGGAGGGTTGCTCCAGCGAGCCAGGGGCTGGTGTGGGACACCAAACCCAGCCTTTGGGGGTGGAATTTGGGTTTTTTCCCCTCTTTCCCAGCTCCACCACTCCGATGGCTCTTTACCAGACACTCTTAGTGGCTCCCTGCTGCCCAGACACAGCGTGCAGGATCCCACCCTCCACACCAAGCCCCCAGACCCCACAGGCCACCTCCTACTAATGAAGAAATGCTAAGCCCTGCTCCCTAATGAAGTGTGTTGGCTCCCGGCTTTGGCTATTCCTCCAGCCACATTCCCTCCCACGAAGGATGGAATTCCTCCGGGATAACGGCAGGGAAGCAGAGCAGGCTGAGCCCCACGGTGCTCCCACAGCTGGACTCGTGTCCTGGCCGTGCCCAACCCCTGCCCGTCGTAGGGCCAGCAATGGGGCAGTGGCAGAGGCACAAACACCCCTCTCCAGGGGCCAAACCCCACTCCTGCGTGAGCACAACTCTCAAGAAGTCCCAGTGGGAAGAACCAGCACAGACATCTCCAGGGATGGAGTCTGGCCAGGACAATCCATAAACCTACTGATCTGCTCCCTTCTAACCACCTGTCTAAAGCTTTTCTTATTATTACTATTATTATTATCGTCATCATTATTACCATCCAAGGGCACTGAGATGCTGCAGGAGCTGCTGCTCCCAGCTCCCATCAGGAACAGGAAAGTTTCGACTCAAAAACTGCCCATCAAGGGAATAAGCTGAAAACTAAAACCAGAAAACGGACAATCTCTGCTCATTGCAGGAGGAGGGAACAGCCAGGATTTGGCACACACCGTTTCTGACAACCAAATAAACCCAAACGGGAATTTTTCCAGTGTCAGAGAGGTGGGTTTTTCCTTACATGCCTGTTCTGGGAAATATTTTGGCAGAGCAGATCAACTGGGAGAATGTCCCCAAATAAGCCTGTAGTTTAAACTTAACACATAACAACATTATTTCATTATTTATTATTATTATTATTTTATTATTTATGTATTATTTACGTATTTCAATGCATCTATGCATCCATACACTTACTCACATAGTGTCTGGGTTGTCCAGTACAAGAACTGTGCTCTGCCCTAGAAATACAAGCAACACTCAGCCCTGCATGGGCTGCTGCACCTCAAGTAGCCCCAGCCACTTCCTCAGAGCACCTACAACAATTCCAGCAATCCTAACAATTCTCTGAATGCCTCCCAAGTGCATCTGGGCTGCTTTCACTCCACTTGCTGAACAGAAGGGATAATTCACCTTTAACAAAGATTTGCCACCAGACAGAAAATAAACACGAGCAAAACCAAACAAACAATAGCTCTGAGCTTTCCAAGTAAAATTCCTTTTCCTTTTCAGTTGTGCAACCTTTTGTCTCCGAGCCAACTGCGAATTCACTGCCAGAGAAAATTTCATGCTTAATCAATTTTTGCCTCGCTGGTGTTGGGAGGTGTCTGAGTTCTTCCTCCTCCCTGCAAACCCAGCTCAGGACACGCTGGATCTGCTTTATCCAAGGATGCAGGAGCACCACCAGCACGGGAAAGCGGAGCTGGTTTTCCTGCCCTGCCCTGTGAAACAAGGAATTCATTTCCAACCCCCTCCCTGCCAAAGGATCCTGCTGCTGCTGAGCAGGGAAGGACCCAGCTCATATAAACTCTTGCACAATTTATTTTACATTCTAATTGAAGCACTTAAATCTGTCAAAACCCTTCCCTAGTACGGAGAAAGCCCATCTGCCTTCTGGTGTGAACACCAGCCTGGATTTGCAGGAATACACACACATTTATCCCTGGAGAACACTCCTGGCTCCCACACCAAGGGATGGCCAGCAAAGGCAGGGCTGGGCAGTCGGGGGGTAACACCAAAGCCCATCTCAGGGATGTCCCATTGAGGAGGAAAGGCCACCAGCCACAGCCCTGGCCCTGGCAGCCTCCAGCTGTGCTGCTCTGAAAGGTCACCTCACTGAATCCCCTTCCGAAATTCCTCTCCTCCCGTTCTTCTGCCATCTGATCTGATCCAGCTGAATCCCTCCCTGCTCACACACGGTGAGCACGCACCAGGAAAACACTGCTGACCAGCCCAGGTGTTACAGGCGCTCATATAAAAGGAGTTAAACCCCAAAATTTAAAGAGAAAAGCATTTTCTTGCAGTGTTTGGTGTACAAGATTCATCTGCTCAGGCACAAAGCTGTGGAATCCCAGAATCACGGCATGGTTTGGGTTGGAAGGGACCTCAGAGATCACCTCATTCCCTGGGGACAGAGACTCCATCCCCAGACCAGGTTGCTCCAAGCCCATCCCACTCCTCTCCTTCCTCTACGGCACGTGAAAAATTCACGGATAGGAATGCAAAGCCCAAAAGTTCTCGTTTCATTCACCGGCAGGAACACCGTGCATTTGGCACGCTCAGATGTTCATTCACAGGATCAGGGCAGTGGGGTCTGTACCTGCAGCCCCGGCAGGAGCAGAGCCACGCTGGGGACACACCACAACCTGCTCCAAGAGCCTGCAACTTTCAGACAACAGGACCTGTAGATAGATGGTATCACACAGGGATTAAATCCAAACACTCCCTGGCTCAGTCCATGGGGCCCTTTAGGAATTATCCCTATGGGAATTGGTTCCCTTTAGCTGGAGAGCTGTTGGCCACCACGCAATGCAAAATCACCCGGGAGGCAAAGCTTTCTGGAGGGCTGGCCCCACAATCTCCGAGGTGTTACCACCCCTGCCATCCGCTTCCCATCAGCTCCCCGAGCCCCGTTCCGTCCTCATGCCAACCAACACATCCTGCTGCCCAAGGACGTGGAACGTGAGGATTTACATTTCCAGTTTCAGGCTTCTTCCATCTGGGAGAAGAGACAAACTCAAGGTTCACCCAACACGTGAGAGCACAGACACACAAAGGCTCCCCCACACACAGAGCACCAAAGCTCTTATTTGACCAGGCTTGAAGTTAAATATTTGTGATAGCTAATTTATCTGATCGCCTGTGCTCGCAAGGCTCAGGGCTGGGCAGAAAGCCCTTTGAAGCACTCCCAGACACATGAAATTATGGGAAACCTTTTCAAAAACTGCTGCATAAACTCAGCCAAGACCCCTTCATCCCTCCCCAGCCCCTTCCGATAACGGTGCCGCAGATCCGGCCCAGGTAGATCCGTGTTGTCCATTTGTCCTTTGGAAAGCAGGACAAGAGGAATGCCAGAGGGATGTGCCAGAGCCTGAGATGGATGAACAGCCAGAGTTCCTGGACTGAACAATTTGCTTCTTCATTGTAATTACTGGCTTCTGAAAGGCTCCAGCAACTTTGCCAACTTGTACAACCCTCTATTCTCCGCTTTTGGCCTCAACTCTACAGTCATTTTGCAGACAAACAAGTAACAGATGTCCAATCTATAGTCGCCCCAAGTCCTTTTAGAGCAAATGATTTCTGGCCAAATAATGTATATTTAAAAAACCCTCCCACGATCAAACACTAATCCTTGCATTTTTTAAGGTATCTCCCACAACACCCCAACGCACATGAAAACCCTAAAATTTCTTCATTTGCTTCTGGAATATCCTGTGTGGGAGCAACTTCTGCCCTCAAGCACCACTCACATAGGGGAGACTGGCCAGAAGTGTCCACACATTCAGGAGATCCCAAGGGCAGCCCTGTGGGCTCCTGCTGCCACTACCAGCCACTGGACCCCCAAGATACCATCCTGAAAGGGCAGGAGGCCACAGTTTGAGAATCCCAGACTGGTTTGGATGAGGAGGATTATTTCATTAATTAAGGATCATCCCGTTCCACTCCCTGGCACGGGCAGGGACACCTCCCACCAGCCCAAGTGGCTCCAAGCCCCATCCAACCTGGCCTTGGACACTCCCAGGGATCCAGGGGCAGCCACAGCTTCTCTGCCCCCCCTGTGCCAGGGCTGCCCACCCTCCCAGCCACCAATTCCTTCCCAATACCCCACCTGACTCTGCCCTCCATCATTTTGAGGCCACTCCCCCTTGTCCTACCACTCCATGGTTAACACAGCTCTGTGTTCATCAGACAACATGACCAGAGGAGTCCTAACTTCCCAGAGTTTTCCTGTGGATCCTCCCTGGGAGGCAGGGCAGGCTGTGCCAGCGCCCCTGGCAGGACAGTCCCCAGGGTGCCCGTGCCGAGGTGTCCCCACTTGCCTCTCGGAGGTCAGGAAGCGCTGGGCACGTCTCCAGCTCCTGATCCAGGACACTCAGCTGCTCTCCAGGGCTGCAGTGCTGAGTCCTGGAGGTCCCTGCATGCCCGGCACTCATGAGAAGACCATTCATCTCCGACACAAAGCCACCATTCTGCTGCCTTCTGAATATCCTCCCCAAATATATGTTTAATGCTGCGCAGGCACAGCAGACAGACACTTGATTTGTTAAGAGATCCCCCAGCACACTGAAAACCAACACATGGTGAGTCTCTGCAGCACATTAGTTAGAGCAGGGCAGACACAAGTTATACATTCTCTGGACCTTCATGCAAAGAAACACTTGAGAAAGGCGCTATTTTAGGAAGGGACACAGCCTGGGACAAATTAGTGCTTATGTTTTCCAACATATCCTTATACAATGTTGTGCATCTCCAGTTATTACAACTACAAAGCTGGTGAACAAGGGCAGAGCAATCGGCGCCTGTGGAATGACACAGGGTTAAAACAGGGGGGCACATCATGGACCAAGGGAGACAGCTCTGCTCCTTGGAACACACTGGGCCTGTGAGAGTGGGAAATGAGCCCTTTTGGAGCAGCAGTGCTGCCCCCTGACCACCCCTGGGCCGCAGGGATGCTGCAGCTCCTCACCACTGCAGCCTCCCACCAGCGGCTTCCCCCTCACCCCGTTATAAATCAAACGGGATGAGCTGGTGTCACTGAGTTCCCACACCAAATCCCCAAACGGACTCCTCCCAACAAAGACGAAAACAAACAATAACTCAGCTCGGTTTGTCTCAAATGTGGCTGGGCGCTGCTGGCCACGGAAATCTCCCAGCAGCTGGAGCCTGCCAGTCCTAAGGCCTGATCTCCTCATGACCAAAAGAAAAATCCCATTTACATCCCCCAGCAGTGCAAAAACCCTCCAGAGCGGGGCATGTTCCACCCACAGCTCCATCCTCCCGCTGTCCCCACGGCACCCACAAGGGACCAGGAACACCGAGACGAGCTTCCTGCCCCAGGAAATGTTTGGATCCTGAGGATGGAAGTGCTTAGTTCAAACTGGAGAGGCAGCCCCGACGTTCAGAGACAAACTGGTGCAGAAGTGCTGCTGCACTGGCATGGTTTGCAAAATTCATCTGCTCGTGTTGTGCAGGGCTCTGCACCTTCTGTGAGGTCATGGTGGCACCATGGGCACATCCTGCCCCAGTGGCACCGTGGGCACGTGCTGCTCCGGTGGCACCGTGGGCACATCCTGCTCCGGTGGCACCGTGGGCACGTGCTGCTCCGGTGGCACCGTGGGCACGTGCTGCTCCAGTGGCACCGTGGGCACGTGCTGCTCCAGTGGCACCGTGGGCACATCCTGCTCCAGTGGCACCGTGGGCACATCCTGCTCTGGTGGCACCGTGGGCACATGCTGCTGTGGCGGCACCGGGGGCACATCCTGTTCTAGTGGCACCGTGGGCACGTGCTGCTCTGGTGGCACCATGGGCGTGTCCTGCTCCGTGGCATCCTCCAGGCACAGCCAGTGCCAGCATTCCCTGCCTGACCCAGTCCAGCCCAGCCCAGCCCAGCCCAGCAGGTCCATGGGGATCACAGAATCCCACAATGGGCTGGGCTGCCCAGAGAAGCTGTGGCTGCCCCTGGATCCCTGGAAGTGTCCAAGGCCAGGTTGGACAGGGCTTGGAGCCACCTGGGATAGTGGAAGCTGTCCCTCCCTGCCCATGGCAGGGGGTGGGATGGGATGGTCTTTGAGGTCCCTTTCCAACCCAAACCATTCCATGACCAGCGGAAGTGGCACCATCAACTCCTGCCAACAATTTGTGCAGCAGAACCTGCAGCAGAACCAACCAAAGCCACAGTGGGCAACAGTGCCAAGGTGGGACCATCTCACCTGGAGACAAGTGGTGGTGGTGCCCCTGGAGCACCATCCTGCCCCCAGAGCCTTCCCTGCTACCTCCTCACAGCCACCCACGTGTCACCCTGACCACCGGCTGGACCAGCACGGGAAAGCAAAAGCAAAACTGAAATCAGTCACAAGGATTTTCCCCTTCCAAACAGAGCAGTGGGCGCTGCTTGTTCTCACTGCTCATTCTCACTGAAGAACAGCCACAGTCTGGGAAATGAACAGAAATGCTGAGAGCTCGAAACTAAAAATGTATTTGGGGGAAAAGCTTTGCCTCTGAGTAACCCCCCGTGGTCAAACAAAAGATCACAGGGTGAATGGCAGAGCTTGGTTTCACTTCAGGGTGGATTCCAAGGCAGGAATAATGAGGCAAATAAACCCAGCTACTCCTGCAGGCTCATTCACTCCTGGCTATGAAGTGACAGACCAAGGGGACAGATTTAAACCACTTTTTCTAACAAAAAGAGAAGGAAAATGTTTTTATTCAGCAGGTGCTGACCTCAAAATGAGACTAAGTTAAAACCCTGCTAACAACAGGGGCAGGGCTGATCCCAGAGGAAGCCCCTTTTGCAGCTTTTAAGAGCATCCAGCTCCCAAAATTCCAGCAGGGAAAAACACTCCCCTTCTCTCAAACAGCCACACAAGGACATGGCTGATAATTACCATGCACACCTTCACATGGATGATTCATTTTAAAAAGGACTTGGAGTCTCCAAGAAGTTCCCTGAATAATTTACAATCTTTGTGGAACGATGCAGAAATAAAAAGAACAAGTATTTTACAACAAACATGCAGGGAAATCAAACATTTCAGTGTGGGTTTGTTTCTGCTGAGTTTTGCTGTTTGGGGGCAGAAGTTTCTGTGGACTTTAACTCCTTTTCACGCAGCTTTTGTTTTCAAACTAAAGGCTAAAGGCAGACACCGGTGACTTCAAGCCATTCAGTCATCAATTGAAAACAACTCAAGAGCAGCTGTTTTATCTGAGATCATCTTGTAAACCCCGAATGTCCCTTTGCACCTCTCCCGAATTCTCTGCCCAGCATCACCCACGACCTGCAGCACCAGAGAAGAGAACACTGCACACCTCAGGGCCAAGTTCCGCGCGACCTCGCTTGCGAAGACAAAATAAAAACAATAAAACCCCCTTTATCTGGCACACAAGGTTGAGGAAGTCGGCAGAGATGTCTGATAAAGGTTCAGTGCACTGGTGGCGCAGGGTCAGGGCAAAGGAGGGGGTTTCCACATGAAGGACTCGCCTGAGCTGTTGTTGTTCACCCCGGACCTCACGTTCCAGACACTCGAATTAAAACCTAGTTTTATAAAAACATTCTCCTGTGATGTCTGGGTGGAAAAACTTACAAATGCCACCAAGTGACTGACACAGCAGCTTGGCAGAGGTGTCACCACCCAGCGCTCCTTCCCTCTGAAATAAGTATCTTTAACAATGGGATTTCTTGGCTTGTTTCTTCAGGCAAAAGGTGTCCTTGCCCCAGTCCTTTCCAGGAGACCTGGAGGCAAGAGCCCAGGGGCAGGAGCCTGTCCCAGCTGAGGCCTGAACAAGGAAACCCAACTGGGCTGAATTTCAGAAACCTCCTTTTCTTGAAGATTCACAAACCCCGTCCAGTGTCTCCCGCCTCCCACAGTATAGCCCTCCCACTGCACAAACCCCGTACAAATCACCCCTGATACGGGAGTGTCGGCATTTCAGGATCTCAGCCGAAATCCCTGCCGAGTTCTGTTAAATTTAGGAATTCCAGTAAGGAATCCCATCAGCTCCAGCCAAGGGGGACCTGCAGTGCCCCGCAGCCAGCCCTGCCCCGCTCTGTAATGACTTGCAGACCCCCAGTCACATCGATTATAAAACAATGCCTAATATAGGGGATGGCCCGGGAAGGGGGATGGCAAACAGCTGGGAAACATTAGGAGTTTTCACACTGAGCCTTGGAATTCTTCGGCAGGAGACGCTCGCGCTGGCACAAGACCCAGCACAGGGAGGGAAGTTCTGGTGGCAGGAGGAAGTTCTATGGGCCAAGCCCTGAGTGCCCTGAGCGTGGCAGTGGCAGAGGCACAAAGACCCCTCTGCAGGGACCAAACCCCACTCCTCTGCAGGGGCCAAACCCCTCTCCTCTGCAGGGGCCAAACCCCACTCCTCTGCAGGGGCCAAACCCCACTCCTCTGCAGGGGCCAAACCCCACTCCTCTGCAGGGGCCAAACCCCACTCCTCTGCAGGGACCAAACCCCACTCCTCTGCAGGGGCCAAACCCCACTCCTCTCCAGGGGCCAAACCCCACTCCTGCGTGAGCACAACTCTCGAGAAGTCCCAGTGGGAAGAACCAGCACAGACATCTCCAGGGATGGAGTCTGGCCAGGACAATCCCTAAACCTACTGACCTGCTCCCTTCTAACCACCTGTCTAAAGCTTTTCTTATTATTACTATTATTATTATCGTCATCATTATTACCATCCAAGGGCACTGAGATGCTGCAGGGGCTGTGCACCCAGAGCTGCTGCCCCGCCGTCGTGCCAGCTGGGCCTGGCACACAGCTCCGTGCGCGGTGCCCTCGCTCCATCCCACAGTGCCCTCGCTCCGTCCCACGGCAGCGGGCACAGAGCATCCCCCGTGCGGTGCCATCACCCTCCACGCAGGGAAAGGGGATATTTCCTGCTGACCTCCCCGCAGCTCTGTAATGCAGCAGTGCGATGATGTCCATCACAGCTCATTAGGCACCGGCCTGTCCTGCCAGCTCCGGCCCCGCTGCTTCCTCCAAACCAAACCACACGACGTGGCGTTCGCAAGCGTGCAGCCCCCTTATGGGTTCAGGGAGAGACCACCCTGCTGCAGGAGCCTGGAATTCAGCCCTGGATCGCAGCTCCCCGTCCCGGCCAGCGGTGCCATCCAGCAGTGCCATCGCCTCCACGGGCACTTCTGGCACTCCTGGGCAATGGTTTCCTCTGCAGCAAACCAGGGCTGGGCACCAGAACTCGGGGCTTGGGCACCCTCACCCCGTATGTCCATAGGATAACGCCAGGAGAATATCCCACACGGCTGAGGAGGAAAAGGGAGCGTGTTGGGGACGGGACCACGGCCAGAGGTTCCTGCAGGGGGATGAGCCAGTGCTGGGAAGCTCAGTGCCAGCTCTGGGATCCACAGCTCAGGTTTTCCATCACCCCTCACAGGCAATTGGGGAACTTGGTGGCAGTGACACACCACCACTTCTCCGGACTTCACATTCTGTGTAAACCTGAGACTCAGGGAATTATTTCATGGGAAAAGGGGACTATTCACACCAGGCTGAGAGGATGGAAGAAACACCACAGCTCACAGACAGAAACCTGTACCTCCCCAGGGTTATCCTCCATATTTCCCTCCGTGAAGTACATCCCCCCAGTACAACATACCCCCTGAGCCTCACCAGCACAGACCCAACCCAACACACAGGCCACGGAGGCACATTCACTACAGCCCTGCCAAAAGCAGTCCCAGGAAACACAGATCCACAGGGAAATCCACTCACATTACCTGCCCAGCGGGCCAGGAGGGGTGGCACTGCTGTCCCTCATCGCTGTCTCTTGTCACTGTCCCTCCTCTGTGTTCAGACATCCTCAATAATGCCCACAGCACCACGACACACTCAGGGAGCACAATTGGATTTGAGAGCTTCACCCAAAGCGTGTGACCTGGGGCACTGCCCATCACCTCCTGCCATTTCCACACCTCCAAGAGAGAGGCTGCCCAAGGAGGCAGGGAGGGACCGTGTGTGTTTGAGGTGACTCTGCATGTGTGAGGTGCACAAACCACCTCACCAGAGCCCTTCCTCAGGGCAAAGCCCTCTAACACCCCAGCAAACACACGCTGGCACACCCGGCCAGCACCTGCAGGCACACCGGCCCCTGAGACGCTGCAGAAGTTCAGAAGAGCACGTCCAAAGTGAGCAAAGCAGAACAGTGGTAAAACCATGGCCAACCTGAGCTCCCCTCATAGCCAGGGACACGGCTTGGAGGGGGACAGCTCCTTGTTCTGCACGACGGGCAGACAATGAACCTTCTCACCACACTGGTGAGGCTGCCCAGGAGAAACCCATCCTGCACAGCCCATCCTGAGACAGAACTGGAAACAAACCCCTCACACGATGACTGCAGACCAACCAAGCTGCCTGTTCATCAACGTCAGCGCCAGCCCTGGGAATGTCACCGGGGACACAAAAATTGCTGTTGTCAGCAGAGCCCTCCAGGAGCTCCCCAGGGCTCCCCAGTGCGCACGTGGCACTCGTGACAGCCTAATTTCGTAAGACAGTGTGGAAAGAAGGTGAGATTTAGTCCCACAACCTTCAGCTTCTTCTTCATACTCACATTTCCTGACTCATCCACCCTCCCCACAGAAAATATTCCTCATCCTTTTCCCCCAAACCACTCCTTTGTCATTAAATCCCTGCAGCGCTCCCGCCTGCCCTGCTCTGGGGTTTGACCAGCGGCACAGTCATCCTTCCCTCGGAGCCACAGAGAACACAAAATAATCACAGCCGGCGAGTTTATGCGCTCAGAAACTGCTCAGATGTTTCCTGGCAGCTGCAGCACCCCCAGCCAGCCCGGGCTGCCTTGGAGAGCAGGATGGAGGTGCTTCCTGGGCCCCGTTCTGCAGCTTCTCCCAGCAGGAGAAGGAGTGAACGGGAGCAAATCATCCAACACCAAGTTGTGCAGGACATGCATCTGCACGGCCGGGCTCTCCCCCAGCCAAGACACAGCCCTCGGAGCCCTCATTCCAGCCCATCCTTAAATCCAGAGGCCGTTCCCTCCTCTCAAGTAGCTCAGGAAATTGCGGGCAGGTCCTGTTATCTCCCATATTTACATTACCCGTCTCTAAGCTCTCCCAAACGATGTCTCTGCCTTTGACCGACCTAATCAATCAGTCCTAACTGCAACCCACGGATTTTCTCCCATGGAGCAGGCGGGCAAAGGACGGCGGACACGGCTGTGGAAGGTTCGGATGAGTGCAGGCTCCATCCTGAGCCACGTGCTGCTTGTGGAGCATCTCCCACCCGAGATCCCACCCGGCATTCCCGACAGCAGCGACCCGCCAGCCGGCTTTTTCCACTGTGCCTAAGGACGGTGACATCTCACTCGCCATTTGGCTCGGCAGTGGGGGTTCCTGCCTGAATAGGCTTATTCTTTTCTTAGACACGATAATCTAATTGGGTCTAACCAGAAATAATCCCCAACACACACCAGTTTGCGAATCCTCGCCCAGCGCCGGGAGCGCGTCAAGGCTCGGGGGGGCTGCTCTGGGATGGGACTGGGAATGGCTGGGGCACCAGCAATCCTTGCTGGGCTTCCCCTGGAACTGGGAGTGATACAGGGACAGGGAGGCCACTGGGATGTGACTGGGAATGGCTGGGGCACCAGCAATCCTTGCTGGGCTTCCCCTGGAACTGGGAGTGATACAGGGACAGGGAGGCCACTGGGATGTGACTGGGAATGGCTGGGGTACCAGCAATCCTTGCTGGGCTTTCCCTGGCCCCGCAGGGATTCTATGCCTGGCTCAAAGTGGGCACCACATGGCACACAATAGGTGGGTCACGACAACCGAGTGGCGCTGCGGGGACACCTGAGAGCAGGCAGGAGGTTCGCCGGGGCAGCACGGGGGAAGAACCGGGGAGAGAACAGCGGGGAGCAACAGGGGGAGAACCGGGGAGAGAACGGGGGGGGCAACCGGGGGGAGCACCAGGGGGAGAACCGGAGAGAGAACAGGGGGAGCATCGGGGGGACAACCGGGTGGGTTCCGAAGGCAG